>CM070504.1:84762236-85138412 GCA_036346375.1 Guadua angustifolia | reverse complement strand
CGTACGTACACCTACCTCATAAAGTAGTCCAGTCCAGTCCAGCCGTTTTAGCTAGCTAGCTTTCCTAGTGCTGTTTGTGTTGGATGCCACCGGGCACACACGAACTAATCGAATTAAGCTGCCATCAATAAAACACCTATACCCGCAAGAATCGGCAGCCAACCAGAGCGTCACCTGTCACCGCGCCGTTTTACAAAAAAACCCATTCCGTTTCTTCAAAATTACGGATAAGTCCTTCGCGATTTTTTGTGAGACGAGAATATTTTTTTTTCCTTCGCGTTTAGGTCCCTGGCCCGGTAATTTACGGAAAAGCCTCCCGTTAATTTCAAATCGCGAACAAGCCCTTTTCTAATTTTTCAGGATAGCGAAGGTCCAAAAAATAACAACCGGTCCTCGCTTCTTACGTTCGGGTCCTTTCTCCGCTTTTCCGGAAAAATGTTTTCGCCACCGAAAAACCCAGAAATTTTTTTCGCCACCCAAAAACCCGGAAAAATGTTTTCGTCACAAAAAACGCAGATTCATCAAGTTTTATAGCAACTTATGGATTTGCCAGCGGTCGTGAATCATGGGTTTTTAAGTGGATTCACCATGGGTCCTAACGACCCATTTTTTTTAGCAAACGCAACAAAAAACATGAAAAAATATTTTCAACACCCAAAACGAAACAATGTTTTCGTCTCATGGATTCGCGGTGGGTCCTAACGACCCATTTTTTTAGCAAACGCAACCAAAAAACCGAAAAATTGTTTTCGGACTAAAAAAACGAAAACAATGTTTTCGTCACAAAAACACAGATTCATCCGGTTGATGGTTTTAAAAATAAAAAGTTTATTTTTCCGAACGCATGCTATCGAAATTCAACCGTAGACGAAGCGCTTTTCTACCTAGTTAACTTCTATACCCCGTTTGCTTCAGCTTTTTACGGGCTTAAAAGCAAAAAAAGTTAAAGTCAAAATAAACGATTGACTTTTAAGTTGGGTTTTAAAAAACCTAAAGCCTCCATATGACTATAAGCTAAAAGCTAGATAAGAGATGCTTTTTTTTAGACTTTTTTGGGATGAAATAATCCTTTGCCATTGCAAGTTTTCAAAATTACCCACCAAATGTCATCGTATATAAACTCAAGGATCCTTCTCCCATCTCCTTATTTCTCCTCCTCTTCTTTCTCTTTTCCTTGTGCGACATGCCTTCTCTATCCGTCCCTCCGGTCTCTGTCGTTCCCGACCTCCTCCCTCCTTTGTTGTCCCCAGCTTCCTTCCTCCTCCGCTGACTTGGATCTGACACGACGCGGGTTGAGACGGTCGGACCCGAGCTTGGAGCGAGGAAGGCTACAGGGTCCGAACGCGATGGAGGTGGAGCCAAACAGATCTGGTTGTAGTCTTGGGCGGTGAGTCGAATCTGGCGTGCGCAGTGGAGGCGATTAGATCTAAGGGTGGAACGACGGGAGGTGGCCAAATAAAAAATATACACCATCTAATTCATCAAAAAGTCAGGATGCCAAACAACATGTTTTACCTTAAAAGTAGACGGTTTAAAAACTCGTTAAACTAAAAAAAACTAGCTTTAAGTTAAAAGCTAAAAGGTTTAAGCCGAAAAAAGAAAGCTTTTAGCCTGTCCTGCCGATCATTCGTATCGTATCGGCTCGGAGGTAAAACCAAACCTGGCTAGCTTGTGGGTCGAAATTCTTGGCCGGTGCTCTTTTCGCAAAATTAAACCAGTAAGTAGTAGTGCTCATCAATTGGCTGCCAAATTACTAACCCCCTGCCGTTTCCACCCTTCAATTCCTCTTTGCTTTCTCAAATCAAAGAGAGATCGGTTACACTTGTCCAGCAGTGGCATCCCTTATCTTTAGATGCATGGGTCAATTTATTACGTATCTTTAATTTATCTTATATTGGCATTGTCCTTTGATCATGGGTCCAACTTGTCCATCTATTTTTCTTGCAGCTTTGAGTCACGTTGTCTCGTTCAGATTTGCGTAAGGTGTGAGTGTACATCTTTCTCTTCCTCGTTTCTCTCGGAGCTTATGATATATCGTAACATCATCCTTGGCCAGGCGTATTAATGTGATATGCGTTTTTCTCCTTTAGTTGGAGGGTTGTTTTATCCGTAAAAGGACGCAACTTCTGAATGCGAGAAATCCCTGCAAGCAACCTAGCTAGTGGTTTACTGCACCAAAAGAGGCCTCCATCCATGGCTGGCTATCTAGGATCGATGCACGTACGGTGAACATGAAACTTGCTCCTTCTAGTGATGTGGCATTGACAGCGGGAGAAAGCTGATCAAGAACGCTCCTCATGTAAGTATTCTGAAAGCAACGCACTTCAATTTGCCAAAAGGAGCAAGTCACTTTGGCCAATTATTTCGTGCTTAGTGGGGAGGGACGCTGAGGCCATTTGCCTCGCTTGCGTGCCTCACCAATCATCTCCTCTCATCACACACCCTGCTTTTCCTTTCCCCTGACTCCATCGGAATGTTTTCCGAGAGATGCTTCTATGCATTTCTTTTTTAAAAGTTGTTCAAATAGTAAAGCATGTTTTCCTTTTTCTTCTTCTCGGAGCTCTGTCGTTACTCGTCGTATCTCCGATCCATGTGATCGCGGTAAAGTTACGGAACGGTTACAGATGAAGACGACAGGCGGGTGGTGCTCGCTGGCCGCTACAAACAGCAGCTGACGGAATTCTTGTGGCCGAGCATCATCGTCCTTGTTGGTTTCAGCACTTGAAACTGTAACTGATCCACAGCCCCTTCATATCTCTTTCTGTATTTTTCACACGATGATTGACATGCAACTCCCCTGAATTTCTTCCGGACATGGTGCTCTGCATGTGCTTACATGTCTGATATCACCAGCCCTCTCCTGACAGGTGTTGAGTGCATGCTGTGTGACCGAGCAATTAGTAGGATGTGGGGGGGGTGTCGTCTGAATCCGTCGATCGAGGTACAGTTAAGACAACATGAGAGATCATGCATGCATGTGAATCCGATGCTCTGTATCAACATGTATGTACACACTGAACTTTACCCTTGAACTATGCAGTTGTATACTCCTACATGGCTGGCCTTATCTAGGATTGATAGGGAGAATACATGGGATACATTAATATTGATCTCGATCCCAAAGTGCACATTCGAAAATTCTATTCCCTCTCGCTGTCTTGCCATGACCTTCGTATACCAGCTTTGTTTAATGATGGACGGATCAGATGGGCATAACCTTTCTTTCTTCCTCTGTGTAGGCTTGTTGTTCCCCACTAGGGGTTTCAGCAGATCCTGGTAATCTTCACCCGCTTCCACTTGATATACGAATCATGCAGCCAGGAACCCATTAATTAGTATAACTTTTCAGATCTCTTCTTCTAGCGGGCAAGTCGCTTCAATTGTTCGAGTAGACGCCAAATCTTCATCCCTGTGTTCCTTTGCCATGCATTCGTGTCATCCACACCAAACAAGGGACTCCTTTTTTTTTTTTTACTGCAGTAGCACCTTGAGTTTTTTTTTTTTTTTTTTGAAAAATAGCCCCCCGGCGAACTGTATTGCAAAAAAGGCACCCTCTACAAGCGTGAAAGACCTGGCTGTCAACGTGCGTTGCCTACAGCGATCTCCTAACGCAGAAAGAGAGAGCCAGCGCAGCTACCCGTCCGAGCTCGAAGGGTGGCTAGGCCTACCAAGTCGCCGTAGCCAGGGTGCTTTTGCGCACCCTTATCGCAATGGCGCAGCCGACCCACATCTTCAAGTCGTGAGGACTGCGCGGGATAGCTGATGTGAGACGACGAGGAGACCGGCGGCAGGTGCAGTCGAGCTGCTTTCTGTGCGCGCCTGGTACCCTATGCCACGCTCCTAGGGCGCAGGAAGCAGGTGGGCCTAAGGCAGTGACTGGCGCGTGGCGTGCGGCCGCACCGGATCATACAACACCATACGAATGCAGGATCCTTGCTAAAGGCGCAGAGAAGGCTGTGTATACCGATGGGGGAGTGTAGCCTAGAAATTGCAACATCACCCATAAGGTGTGTGGTATAGTTCCCTCCTTGTAGGCACAAGTCCGGTAGCATGGCGCCCAATGGACAGGCATCTACAAGTTGTGAGTGAGACAAGTTAATGAGGGTACGTAGTAAGGTTGTGAGACTAAAGAGACAATATTTAAGTGCCAAGTTCTTCCTTTATTATAGATTTCAAGGCTACATTACTAAGGATACATAGAGGATACAAGCTAGCTAGCACAACATGGAGAGGATCTCACTCTAGGGTTCCCATTCGGTCTTAGAACATAGGATCTCTCTAGCTCTCGCTCACTGTATATAACCCAAGCAAAGCGGTGGAGTAGGGAGAGTGGTGCAAATTCTTCGGTCTTCGAAGCTTGGGTAGTTGTTGGCCTAAAGCGACTTAAGTATTCTTCACGGGTGCCATTGCAGCGAGGTCTTAGACCTAGCTCAATGGGTGGTGCTAGCTCAGTTACAGATGGAGGTAGGGGCGGTGCTACTAATTCTGGGTCCATGCCCTGGAATATGGCTTGTAGTCTTGCGAAATGTGTGCGGATATAAGCACTCATGTTAAGCCAGTGAAGCCTACAAATGCGGCGTATCTTCCTTAGACTGTTTCGTAACGGGTAAAGTCTCGATGCTTTGCACTGTGACATAGGGACCAGCAAGTTACCGTGATGCCCTACCACGACACCTACTTGCTGCCCCTCCCTGCCGTGGCAAGACCAAGCCTCCTGTGCCCACACGCTGCTACAGCCTACAGCACTCTAGCCCCCCACCCGCGGTACTGGCCGGCTACCACGCTCAATTACTACGGCAGGGGACACATATGGGTTGTTAGGTCTTTGATGCTCGATGAGGGGTTACTTTTGCAAATATGGTCGCACGGGCTAGCTAGGTTAGCAAAATATTAAGTCTACAGGTCACTTGTGTGAACAATTCTAAACGAGGCTTCGCTTTCTCTGCTAAGTGGGGCCACGCCACGCCACGCCACGGGAAGCATGTAACTCTGTTCGGTTGGGATCCGTTACACTCCAGACCCCATCGCATCGATCGCAACACATTTTCCATTCTGTTTTCTGTTAAGACTCCATGAATAAAAGAAGGCACCAGTTTTTATTCCTTGCGGGGATCAAAAGGACAGAGTAACTCCCTCCGGTCCTGTCCCAACCGCCAGTGGCATGCATGACTGACATCACATCTCTCTCTCTCTCTCTCTCTCTCTCCGGCCGTTGCTCCAAGCCCTGCCCTGCCCTGCCCTGCCTCGCCTCGCCTCTGCTCAGCTCACAGTCACACAAGACATGATGCTGCATCTGATCGTATCTATCTGCCTATCTGACTGATCACACCTAAGTTTCGTCGCTCCAGAGTCCACAACCGCCCAGCAAACTAAGCATTTCGGCAGGCCTCTTTGCCATGACCCCTACACCACCACACCAGCAGCAAGGCAAAGCCGGATGCGCTCTCCCCGGGTGGACAGAGCCGGCGGCCCGTGCGGTGGCCGTCGAGGCGCGCGCTCAGCGTGGCATCGCCCTCCCGCTCATCGCCATGAACCTCACGTGGTTCGCCAAGATGGCCGTCACCAACGCCTTCCTCGGCCGCCTCGGAGAGCTCGAGCTGGCCGCCGGCGCCCTCGGCTTCAGCTTCGCCAACGTCACCGGCTTCGCCGTCCTCACCGGCCTCTGCGGCGCCATGGAACCCATCTGCGGCCAGGCGCACGGCGCCAGGAACGTCGCCCTCCTCCGCAGGACCCTGCTCATGGTCACCGTCCTGCTCCTCGCCGCCTCCATCCCCATCGCCCTCCTCTGGCTACACGTCGACGCCGTCCTCTGCCGGTTCGGCCAGCAGCACGACATCACCACCAACGCCAAGAAGTACATCGTATCCCTCCTCCCCGACCTGGCCGTCACCGCCTTCCTCAACCCGCTCAAGGCCTACCTCAGCGCGCAGGAGGTGACGCTGCCCACGCTCTTCAGCTCCGCCCTCGCGCTCGCCCTCCACATCCCCTTGACCATGTGGATGTCCAGAACCAGGGGCATCCAGGGCGTCGCCACCGCCGTCTGGCTCAGCGACCTATCCGTCGTCATCCTGCTCGCCGCGTACGTGCTCGCGTCAGAGCGGCGGCGGAAGGCGGCGTGCAGCGCGGACCCCGCAAATCTCAAGGCGCCGGAGTGCGGGTGGCTGGAGCAGACGCCGGGCGACTGGCTCGGCCTACTTAGGTTGGCCTTCCCCTGCTGCCTCAACACCTGCCTCGAGTGGTGGTGCTACGAGATCGTCGTCCTCCTCACGGGCCGCCTCCCCGACGCCCGGCGCATGGTGACCGTCATCGCCATCACGCTCAACTTCGACTACCTCCTCTTCGCGGCCATGCTCTCCCTGTCCGTGAGCGCGTCCGTGCGCGTGTCGAACGAGCTCGGCGCGGGCGACGCGTCCGCGGCGCGACGGGCAGGCAGGGTGTCGATCGTGGGCGGAGCGCTGGCCGGCGTCGTGGGCGGCCTGCTGATGCTGGGGGCGCGGCGGCGGTGGGCCTCTATTTATAGCGGCGACGAGGGCGTCCGGGACGGCGTGAGCAGGGCGATGAAGGTGATGGCGCTGCTGGAGGTGGTGAACTTCCCGCTGAACGTGTGTGGCGGCATAGTGCGGGGCACGGCGAGGCCGATGGTGGGCATGTACGCGGTGGTGGGAGGGTTCTACCTGGTGGCGCTGCCGGTGGGCGTGGCGCTGGGCTTCAAGGCTGGGCTCGGGATCGAGGGGCTCCTGGCGGGGTTCCTGGTGGGCGCGGCGGCGAGCTTGGCGGTGCTGCTTGCGGTGATCGCGCGCATGGACTGGACGGCCGAGGCCGACAAGGCGCGAAGGAGAGCCCGCGCGGCCGATGAGTCGGACTCCGGCAAGGAGGCGTCAGAGAATGCCGCGGGGGTTTGATGAGCCGCCGTACGTACGCCTGCATCGTCCGGTGAGGATGACTTACATGGCGCAGCGGCACTAGTCGATCGCACCGCATGGCGCATGCTGTGCTGTCATCCTTGACTAGTTTGACTCGAATCGAGTGTACTATAATGATAAAACTTCGTAAATTCTCTTTACAAATCGATAAAAAAAAAGTTAGATGTACAAGATATAGAGGGTGCATACATATCCTGATATCCCCAACATCTCTGCAACTCCCAGCAGGGGTTGTCCACTTTGTTCTCCCCCCGGATATATGTTGAATCTCCAAGCATATCTAACGGCAGTGAAATACACCTTGACATATGATCGTCATTTCAGATTGGCGATAGATGCACAGTCACCAAATAGACTGGCAATAGAAGCTTCTGTTGCCATAGATGTCTAATATTTAGGGGGTGTTTGGGACAGCTCCAACTCCACTAAAATATGTGGAGTTGGTGGAGCAGAATATTTCTAACTCCAGAAATTTGTGGAGCTGGAGCTGTGGGTACATTAAGAGTGTTTAGGTAGATCATCTTGTTTACATTTTAGACTAAAAATATAAATTTAATTCACTTTATTTTAGCCTATAAATTTCAGCTCTGAGCTGAAGCTGGAATCTGGAGCTCTCCCAAACAGGGCCTTAATCACGGATTCATTTGATCGACGCTAAGGCTTCTGTTGTCATTTCAATTGGGCGATAAAACCCTGTCGCCAATTCATTTAGCGACAGAATACCTATCGCTAATTTATTTCGCGACAGACCTTCTATCGCTAATTGAAATGGCGACAGAGGTGCGTTTTGTAAACAAAATAAAAAAAATTGATGTATTATTTTTGTAAAATTATTTAAACAGTATATATTATTTTTTAAAAATTCCTCTTCCACTCTCTCTCTCTCTATTTTTATCGTTGTCCATGCGAACATCATGTCAACGAAACATAGACATCACCGGTGGGAGGGAGGGAGGGAGGGGTGTTAATTTGTTTGGGTTTCCTACCTGAACTGCATCGTTTTGGGCTGAGGCCGACCGCCACTCGGATGGATGAAGAAATCTGGGCTTCCAAAAACTTGGGCCGGATGCCCTTAAATTTTAGCCCAGGCTGGCGAGGAGTCCATCCACTCCCTAGCGAGACCTGCGGTTCCTCTTCCTCCTCTGCATCACGTACTCTCGCTCCAGCCGCAACCTCACAGCAACGATGCCGATGGCCGCCTCGTCTGTCGTGGTCACCTGCTGCCTCCCTGGAGTCTCCACTCCCTGCAGGGCTGCATCCTCATCACCACACCTTAACACCGCCGCCAAGAGGAACAAGGACCACCCAAGAATCTCCCGAAGGTATCCATTCCATCCCAGCGCCAACCCACTCTACGTTTCTTCATCCGCGCGTTGCAATTTGCAAATACGCGTCGAATTCTAACATCTAATTGCGCTGTCCTCTTTCTTATTCCCGGGAAGAGATTTTGTGCTCAGGAGCAGCGAGCTCGCCACGCTCGCTGCCATCTTCCACTTCAGGTAAAGCGCCAACCACCTGGCTTAGTTACAACCATGGAAGAATTAGTAGTTTTTATTCCATTCGATTGCTCAACTCTATTCAGATCAGCACAGGTGAACTGTCCAATTTCACAAAAGCGAGTAATAACCACATCTTTCATGTCAGAAAATGCTGTTGAGCTGAACATAATTTTGTAGATACAACTTAAAAAACTAAAAGCAGAGCTGACCAGGGAAATGCATTTGGCGATATCTTTGTTTTGATCTTGCAAGTGCGTTTCTTTCTCTTACTCTCACGGGCCACGGCTCTAGTGGCACCAAACCGAGTTATCTTGGCGTGCAGAAGAGTCCTCCATCTCTTGCATTGTGCCCCGCAACCAATAACTGTGTATCCACATCAGAGGAGATTAGCGATTCAAATCACTATGCTCCCCCATGGTAATCATTTCTTTCTTCCACAATATTCTCCCAATATTCTTTGTGTTGCTTGTATTTGCATGCTTATGCAGTTGTATGTTTGGACGAATAATGTACCCTCCTTTTGCTCAATTTACTGTTTTTTCTCCTTTCGAAATAGAACACTTAGCAATTCACAACTGTAAGTGCATCGGAAACTTTTGGTTCAGCAGTAGAGCTGCTTTTTGTCATTCCTTCTATGGCAGATGCTTTATGTAATGTTTGATTGATTCTGTATGGAAGTTCTTGATGAACCAAAATGCTAAGTTGTTCAATGCGTCGGTATATGCACTGTCCCAAAATTCAACAAATATCCACATTTTTTTGAATTGTTGATATAACTAAAAGCTCCAACTTTCTATAACTAATCTTGACCTCAGTGCACCAAGAAATGCATGTGTCAGCTCAAGCCTTTGATAACAATACTTCCTCGTAGTATAACAATTAAGCAAGCGTCTGCCGTGAGCTCTTTCTAGTTATCTGCTTGCAAAGGGGAGACTAACTGTGGAATCTCCTTTTGATTGTTGCTGTATCTAAATTATTTCCTTTGGTCATAAAGTGATCCTTCAAGAATCTTTTTACCTAGGTTTTGTAAAACTGTCAAAGATTCATTTGCGGGAGTAATTAGACATGGTTTTGGTTTAGGAACTACAATCCTAAGGATGGCCGCAGGGGTAAAAACATAAGCAAAGATGAAGCCATGAAGGAGCTCATTGAAGTGGTAAGTATGAACATGTTGTCACAGAAAGATCGTGAACTTGTTTCTGTTGTCTGCAACTGGAGGGTAAATGCTAGTAAGATCTTGGATTTAGTTGGAATTTTGAACTGCGATGACTATTGGCAGGTGACGAAAACAAAGCCGGACAACTTCTCTCCACGTCTAACAGAGAAAACAGATGACTATGTTCGTGTAGAATACGAGAGTCCTATATTCGGGGTACCATCTCCTTACTCTTGTAAGCTATTCCACACGCTTACATATGTGTAGATTGCATTTTTATCCATTAATGATTGAGCATTGTTCCCTGCAGTTCGTAGATGATGTTGAGTTTTGGTTCCCTCCTGGCAATAAATCGATTGTTGAGTATCGATCAGCATCTCGATCAGGATTTATTGATTTCAATGTCAATAAGAAGAGAGTAAAGGCAAGCGCATACCTATCATTTTTGTCATTTGGTTTGCAGTATCTTAACTAATTCGCTGAATCAAATACCACAGTTGGTGATATGATGTCTCATACTTGTTCCATGGCAGGAGCTGAGATTGGCGTTGGAAAAGAAGGGTTGGGCTTCAGAAAGCAGCTTCTGAAGGAAGTAGTACAGCTGCAAATTGGTCGAGTGGTATAGCACCGCTCGTCTGCTCCTCTATTATTTATCACCCTAGAGAAAGTGTAAGAAAATCTAGCCATCTTGTAAACTTTGGTCATCATGTTTTTGTTGTTGTCAGGTGGAACAGGTGGAAAAGAATTATGAGGAACCAGTCCAGCACATTTGGATCAACTGGCAGTGGCATATCGATTTTGCCCTAATGATCTCCCAAGGCGCAGAGGTGTGTTTCTTCCCTTGTCTTCTTTTAGTGCGAGTGTGTGACAGATGAGATGAAACAGAAGGATGTGATTTTATATTGTGTTGCTGTAAGCATGGAAGAAGGCTTGCACGACACAATAAGATTTATACTAGTAAAGAGGTGTGTACGAGGATGATTTGCAGAGCTCCATTGGATGAATGCATGAATGAATTGGTAGGTCCTCCCTCACCTTTGGGTACTGGCCACGCAAAGTGGGGATGTGGGATCTTAATTGGCCCATCTCTCTCTGCCTGGGCAAAGTCTACTTTGCTTGTTTGGAAGAAAGAAATGGAAGCATCTCTCCTGATTCTTTTTTCTGGGTCAGCGCGAGCGTCGGCGGATCCGTTTTGGATGCAACAATTCCAGACCTAATTAAGCACAGCAGTAAGCACCAACGGGTGGGTCAGCCTAGAATTAATAGACTAGAAACACGTACGGCTAGCTAATTAAGCCTTGTTAACTAGGCATCATATATATACCGGTAGTACTCTGTATTGCAGCTAGCATCAAACAGGGCATGCATGCATGACAGGTAAAATTAAGGACTTGCTAGCATTTGACCAGACGGAATGTCAAGCCTCAAAATTACATGCCGTACGTATCTTGTTTTCCGCTTGCTCTCGATTGCATTGCATATTTGCATCTGCGTCTGCATTTGCTCCTGTCACGTCATGCGAAAACGCGCATTTGATCTTGGCCATTGCACCGCACCGCACTGCACTGCACCGTAGCAAGCTGAAGCTGCTGCTGCCTATCGATATCATCAGCTAGGCCGAGGCCGAGGCCGAGGCGTGACTACTTTTCCCAGCCAAGCGCACTAGCAAAGAAAGAATGGAGCCAAAAGGCTCTTAGCCTCGGTCCTCGGGGGTCAAAGCCAACAAAGTAGTGGTCGTACTGTAGTAGTGGCAGCTGGCTCACTTGCATCAGTTCAGTGGTCGTGTGTGTGTGTATATATATATATATATATATGAATGATATTTTTGCCACAGCTCTTTAATTATCCACTTTTGTCACTATTAGTGCTTTTTTCGAATAATTTTTTTATCGTAAATTGAGTTTCCGTTGCAACACATAGGCACATGGTTAATATATATTGTATGTATGTGTATACCTTTCAAGCAAAAAATACTACTTCTTTGTCCTTTTAAGAATACGGTAATAGTTTGTGATTATAAGATATTTCAAAGTGGGTTCTATTAAAAATTTCATGAAAGTTCTACTTTTGACAGCATAATTTGTGTATATACTTATTTTAAATATAGAAAAGACACACAGTGGCTAGTTCCCTGCGGGGTGGTTTCGACCTAGCTAGTATACATTTTTGTACGTATGCCTATCTCATGCCAATCGAAACATACATGCATGATGAAACCAGTCAAATCACTAAAGATGTATATATCTTTTCTCCCAACAAGACAGCTCACAGATTTACTTAATTTCTTCCTTGCACCTAATATTATGATGTAGAAAACTCTACCCCCAAGCCGGATTTGCTTAGTTGAGCAAATTAAGCTAATGGTTTTTGTAAATTAACCACCAGATCGATAAGATATTCTGACAACAAATTCCATGATATATCCTGAGAAGAGCCAGCTAGCTAGACCGGATCGAGTACGTGAATAATCCCATGGACGTACCGTGAGAAGAAAATTTTGTAAATTAACTCTATTGCATGTATTTATCACAACTGTGAATTACTTCTCTTATATCTGTTTCACAGTGTGTTGTGTATCTGTATAGAGGGTATGACTAGCGTGATTCCTAAGGCTAACTATAAAATTGAAGTTGTGTATAAAAAATACATATAATAGGTGGTTGTAACAAACTGTCTGTTATTTATGCTTATCGTAGACAGTTCTTAATTAGAATCGTCTGTTATTTATCATTATCACATACGGTTTCTTATATACTAACCATCCGTAACATGTAACTATGACAGACTGTTTTCTTTTTTGGTAAATAACCACCTGTGATATGCAACTATCATAGATGGTCCTAAGTCGACTGTGATGACCACTGATTATTCTTAAAACCGTATATGCTGATTGTTTTTAACTGTTTATGATTTCTCTTATGTGGTTATGTTATGGACCGCGCACACAATTTGTTAGGCTTTTAGTTGAACGCACGCGTAATCTCACAATAATTGCTACTTGGCTAGTGAGTATATCTTCTGATGGTGACTAAAAACAAAATCGGTCGTCAGGTTGATTCACATGTCTCCCGCCCGCACTGAGCAAGAAATTCCACGTTCAAATTATAACCTTCCTAAACTTTGCAGAGTTCACGCCACCAGAACGATTTGGCTCGGCTCAAAAAAAAAATTCGTGTTTTAGACCTTTTGTAAATTACGAATAGGCCCTTCGCGATTTTTTGTAAGGGGAAGATATTTTTCTCTAAAATCGCGTTTGGGTCCCTCGTGCGCCATTTTACGGAAAAAAAACTCCCGTTAAATTCAAATCGCGAACAAGTCCTTTTCTAATTTTTAAGGATAGCGGACAGGTCCAAAAACGTAACAAACAGGTCCTTGCTCCTTATGTCTAGATCCTTTCTCCGTTTTTCCAGCAAAAAATATTTTCGTCACCAGAAATATGTGTGCAACTCTATCTCTAGACTTTTTTCCCAGCTCGATTTCCCATCTCGATCTCTGATATTTTTTAAAACATGTATTATTACTCGGTGAACGCGTAGAGTGTTAGACTCGACAAAAGAAAGTTGTCATCTCTAATAATTTTTCACCCTTTTCCTCTAGATTTTTTCCCCACCACAGTTTTCCAGCTCGGTCTCCAATATTTTTCAAATAATTCGTCGAAAGAGATATTTCTACAACTCTATCTTTCTATTTTTTTTCCCTGTAACTCGGTTTCTTATATTTCCCGGAGTGAGAAATATGTATGCGATTGTATCTTTATAGTTTTTTTGCAATTCAATCTATAGTATTTTCCGAACCGTGTATTATTGACGGGTGAACGTATAGAGTGTCAAATTCGGCAAAAGAAGATCATTTCTCCGTCTTTTCCGAGAAAATATATACTATGTATTAAAGTTTAGAGGCTGCAGGACCTTAGAGAATGTCCGAGTGCCAACGCAAAAAAAAAAAACTCCGAAGATTTAGAAGCTATGCCTTTGTCTATTCTCCCATTCCGATCCATTTTCCCAAAAAAAACTAGAAAGATCCTACGAAGATTTTAAAAAAACGCCTTATTTCATTTTCCCATAAAAAACGAAAACTCTTAAAAAAATAGAAAATACATCTTGAGCTGTTTTTTCTAAAAGAACGAAAATTCGTTTTCTGCTCACGGGCGGCGTGCGCCGCGCTTATCTTCCTAGTTAACTTTATAATGGACGCACAGCAACACACTAGCTTGCACACACATATGCAGCTAGCAGAAATGTATGCTGCACACTATTAACCAAACGCCACACTAGCATCTGGCCACTTAGCCAGACAGATTATCGATCGCAATAAGCAGTAGATGGGACTGGACAGCACGCAGCTAGCTAGGCAGCCATGGCATGGCACCCGTGCATGTGTGGTGTGCGTTGATACCGGTCCAGATCAAATCAGAAAATGATGTGGAAAGATAGGTAGGTAGGTCGATAGATAGATATGTATGCACCACCACCAGCAGATTGGCTTGCTGCTTACCCCCACCAAAATACTACTTTTTTTTTGCGACCAGCTAGCTAATATAATACCGAGTTGAGTTCTCTCTCTCTGCATTGCCAGTTTCAACCCCTCCCCCACCCTTCTCTTTTGTAACCACTACTGTCTGTCTGTGCTAGTGCTTGGCGACCCCAACTGTACATACATTCGTGGGGTAGAACTAACGTCCAATCTAGAGCAGCATTTGACGCTCCGAGTTTGCATAATGAGAAGAGAAGAGACTTCTTCTAGGTCCAACTTGTTCTTTTCGCACAGTGTGGAACTCGAGCTGGCATGGCTAATCCACGCTTGCTTTCCAAGATTGATTTCTCGAACGCAGGCTGGGCAAGCGTTTCGCCGTTCCTTGACAAACAGATCGCGACCAGACAAAGCCCTGCCCCCACCGTCTACACCTCCTTGATGCCAGCTTTCCATTCCTATATCACTATTATCGCCACCTTTCACGAATCCAAAGCTCCACAACGAATTTAATTTTACACTCCAGATCTTAATAGCCAACCACATGAATGAACACCAAATATTTCAAAGCAAGTTTCAACCCACTTACACCAGCGTGACCAACACCTTGTGGAGCGATGACAAGAACACGTCCATCAATCCCTGGCTAGGCCTCGTCGCCCGTCATCTTCGGCAGCCGCATCCTGACCCCGCCTTTGTAGGATCAAGAATTACTGACTAGGGGGATGAATAGAAGGTTTTTAAAATTCATCGACTCTAATTACAATAAATAAAATGCCTAAGCAAGAATGATAATTTTCAACAATTAAAGCTTAAATTCTCTATATTTCACTAAGTGCACCGACAACCTACACTAGGAAAGAATGCAATCCTAGGCACAAGATCAATACACTAAGTTGCTAAGAATGCAAATTGCACACAAGAATTAGAAATTCAAACCACAAGAAAAAAAATGACATATTTATCCGTTGGTGTTGGAGACTTGCCGCCGCGGGTCTCCCCTAATCCACGTTGAGGAAGCTTGATCAACTTCAACCTAGCTCCAATTCACACTTGAGTCTCCCTCAATCACTTGGTAGTTCTTCCTCGCACTGGGTATGCGAATTCTGACCTTCACAAGCTTTGCCGGGACTTCTCACAAACTCCGTCAAAAAGCTCACCGTGCACCAACACCTCCAAGCCGTCTAGAAGGCGGTAACCTCTAAGAGTAATAAACTTCAACGATCGCTTAAGATTTATCAAGTGTCTAAATGGCTCGATTGAATGCTTACACTTGATTTTCTCTCAACTATTCACAAATTGAGAATTGAATGCTCTAGAGTAAAAGAGAAGCTAGCAAGGGTTTATGAATGTGCAATAAGTGTCCAAGAGTCCCTCCTTGCTGCAGATGGGGTGTATTTATAGCCCCTACCAAGAATTCTAGCTGTTGCTACTAAACCCTTGAAAAATTCAGGAAAAACGGCACTACCGCCCTAGGGCTGCCCATGTAGGGCCGGTAGTGCTGACCTTAGGTCCAACGATCGATTGTAGCATTCAATGTAGTGACAAACTAGCTATTGCTACAGTGGCCCAGCACTACCGACCATATTAGGTCGGTAGTGCCGGCCAAGCGACAGTATCGTCCCCAAGGGGCGGTAGTGCCAGCCAACCAGATCACAGAAAACACCCTTTATGTTAAAAAAAACTACCAGTCATATAGGTCGGTACTGTCGCCACTCTGGCAATACCACACCCACGTGGTCGGTAGTGCCGGCTTCATTGGGCACAAAAGTCCCCTATCTGTTATAAACCTACCGGGATTGAGTTGGTAATACTGATGTGGCGGCAGCACCGCTCCTGTATGCACGGTATTGCCGGCAGTGCAGATCACAAGAGGGTTTTTCAAGAAAATTAATCGACAAATGCAAGTGATCAAGATATGAGCATAGATTTGAACCATTGACACAATTTGAAACTTCAAACTACTAACTAAGAGTCCCTCTTAATAGTACGACACCTAATCTAGTAATTCGATCTTTCTCCAAAATATCGAGATCAACAAAAGGTATGAAAAAGTTCTTAAATTTATACCTTGGCTATTTAGCTCGACGTGTTGATCTTCTTTCGCTCCATTTTCATACTTCATCGTGTGCCACAACTAGGATCAACCTATTTTCAATATAGTCAAAGAAAATATTAGTCATTTAATCGCGATTGTGATTAATTACCAAAATCAAAACAAATTGGGAGCCTAGATGCTTTCGGCCTTAGGCTGGTCCGAGCCTCCTCCCGCAACCCGTGTCGCCCAGCAGTCTCCCCGGCCTCACCGGCTGCCTTGGCAAGCCCCCATTCCCGTTCATCTTCGACGCAAACCCACGCCACCTTCTACTGACTCAGGTCGTCTCCTTTCTAGCAGTGTCGATAATGGTTATCGATAATGGTGCCAACTTCAAGGCTACTGGTAAGTTTCTCTTTAGCCAAAAAAATATATCAAAGCTGTAAATTGCTTGGAACTCAATCTTTTTCTTTGGCAGGTAAAATTCTTATGGAGAGGTTTCCCACTCTCTTCTGGACTCCTTGTGCTGCACATTGTTTGGATCTTATGTTGGAAGATATCGGGAAAATAAGTGAGTTCAAGAAGGCCATCAATCAAGCCAAGCATGTGACTACATTCATTTATAGGCACGGGAGACTTCTCGATGCAATGAGGAAGAAGACAAGAGGGAGGGATTTAGTGAGACCCGCAACCACTCGGTTTGCTACTTCTTTTATCACTTTGCAGAGTTTATATAAGCATAAGGATGCTTTGCGACTACTCTTTGTTAGTGAGGATTGGACTAGGGCCAAATTGTCTCACACGGAGGCAGAGAAGAAAGTTTGTGATATTTTGCTTTCTTTGCGTTTTTTGCATGCTGTGAAGGATTGTATAAGAGCATCCTAGCCTTTGTTGATTGTGCTGAGAATTGTTGATGGGAATGAGAAGCCTGCCATGCCGGAGGTTTCAGCAAGTATGGATCATGCTTTGAATAAGATAAGAGAGTCTTTTGGAAGCAAACCAAGGGTAGTAAAGAAGGTAATGGACATCATTGAGAGGCGGTTGGTGCACCAGATGGAGCAAAAGTTGCATGGGGCTGCATTGTTTTTGAACCCAAACAAGTTTTTCGACATTAAAGAAAAAGACATTGACGATGCTTCGAGACTTCGGATTGCATTCAATGATGTGGTTGAAAAAATTGTTAATTGTGATGACAATTTGCTTAGAAAGATAAGTGATCAAGCGGATGATTATGAGAAAATGAGAAAGAGCTTTGGAAAGCAATCGGTTATGATGCAATAAAAAACAAAGAGCCCTCGTAAGTATTAAACTTCTATTCTAAGTTGATTCAATTTTAAACATTCTAAGTTTCTAACATAGATACAATATTTTACGTTTTAGTTGCTTGGTGTGATGCTTTTGGTGGCCTTGCTAGAGAGCTTCAAAAGTTTGCAAAATGCATCCTCGGCCTTTGTTGTTCGGCCTCCGGTTGTAAGCGCAATTGGAGCATCTTCGAATTTGTAAGCAACTAAGTTGTATTTACTTCAAGGCTGCTCATATATTCCAAGTATTTTCTGCTGTTGATTAGTGATTCATTTTTAGATCCATAAAAAAAAAGAAACTGGTTGGAGCATCAAAGATTGAATGATTTGATCTACATTCAATATAACCGGAAGATTGCCGAACGTTTTCAAAAGAGGCGTGTGGAAGGGACAAATTTCAACCATTTGATCTTAGAAGAGTTCTAATGGGACAATGAATGGGTTGAAATGAGTACCAAAGAAGTCCACCACGGAGAAAATCTTTCATGGGCTCATGTTGATGAAGTCACTGGTGCACACAAATGCTTCAAAGTCGTAATCTACCTAGGATAACCAGGACGTACTCTCAACGTGGTGTAAATTTGAGCTCAACAGCTGAAGGAGAAGAGCAAGGCTCAGACGAGGATAAAGTCTATGAATTTTTGGTGGCCGATGATCTAGACATCGACAATGATTATGGCCAAACGCCACCTACTTCTCCTCATGAGAGTGGACCAAGTGATGAGAATCGTCAAGATAATTTAGACTTAGACGTTGATGTTTGAATGCTCTTGTCCTTGGAATATTATATTTATGGTTTAATGTCCTTGTCTTTGGAACATTATATCTATATTTGAAACTTTCAATATTTTTATCTTTAGAACATTCTCAATTCTGTTTTCAAGATATTTTTGTAGTTTATGTGAACTCCATGTATCCAACAACCTAGTGTTTCATACTTTCATTTTGCTGACATCAAGTAAATCTCCTGCTTGTACCAAGGAAAATCAAGGCAAGCTGCTGGATGGATTGATCACACCAAAGATTCATACAAGATACTACACACATCACTTCTCACTTCTACTATATTTGAGCTTGAATGATGATTTTGTACATAGAAAACTTAAATTATAATTGAGATTTAAATTTAAATTATTTAGTCATCTAACTGTCGCCTAGAGATGTCTAGACATCCAGACGCTCTAAAGACAACTCGTCTCACCGGGACACCGTGATAACCTTGCCCACTAGGACGCGTTATGCTCCTCATTCCTCAAGTAGGGACTAGCCCTCATTTACCAAGCCCATATGTGTCCAAATATTTTTATTTTACCTTGAACACCTTCCATTCTAGCTATGTACTTCTGCTACAAGGCTATCAGCTCAGTGTTGTACTATATGAATGCAAGAAGAAGTTGCCTCTTGCCTCCTCCTCGTCCTTCTTGGCGGTGTGTAGCATAGCATAGCTCACCCACTTGCATTCGCAGTGACAGCACAACAGTACAGTACAGATGCCCATGGCTCTGGACTCATGGCTCACCAAGATCTGCTCGGCCATGTCGTCTGGCCTCGCCTCGGCAAAGTCGTCGGGAGCGCCACCGGGCGCCGGCCGGGGCTCCAAGAAGACCAACGTCGGCATCCTCGCCTTCGAGGTCGCCAGCCTCATGTCCAAGCTCCTACAAATGTGGCGCGCCGTCGGGGACGCCGCGGTCGCGCGCCTCCGCCACGAGATCGTCAACCTCGACGGTGTCCGCAAGGTCGTCTCCAACGACGACGCCTTCCTCCTCGGCCTCGCGTGCGCCGAGCTCGTGGATGCGCTCCGCGTGGCGTCCGAGTCCGTCGCCGCGCTGGCCGCGCGCTGCGCCGATCCCTGCCTCCGCGAGTTCAGAGACGCCTTCTTGGACTTCGCCGACACTGGCCGTGACCGTCACCGGTGGGCGGCGACATGGAAGGAGATGGACTCGAGGGCGCACAAGATGGACAAGCAAGTGGCCAGTACCACCGCGCTCCGCAGAGCCATGGAGGAACTCGCGGAGGCCGAGCACGGCCTCCGGAAGCTCCTCCAATGCGGCGGATGCCATCGCCATAGCCTCTCGGCGAGCAAGATCTCGGTGGCGGCCGAGCAGCAGCAGCTGATATTCTCCAAGAAGCAGGAGGTCAAGCACCTCAAGAGGACGTCCCTCTGGGGCTGCACCTTCGACGCCGTCGTCTCGTCGCTGGCGCGGGCGGCATGCACCATCCTCGCGCGCATCAAGCTCGTCTTCGGCGACGGACAATATCAGCGACACACGCCGCTTCACCGCAGCCTTACTCTCTCCTCGGCCGTCCACCCGTCCGCGGACGCGCAGTCCCCGCCACCGCTGTCGCGGAAGTCCATGTCAATGGAGGAGGGGCTGTTCGACAAAGGCGTGAAACGGGGCGGGTTCTTCGAGTACAGCTCCGCGGCGCTGGCGCCCCCGCCGGGGACGCTGGGCGCGGCCGCGTTGGCTACACGGTACGCCGGGTTGGTCATCTCGATCGAGAGGATGGCGCGTTCGCCGCGGCTTGTGGGGCCGGACGAGCGGGACGAGCTGTACGGCATGCTCACGGCGAGCGTTCGCGCGCAGCTCCGCGCGCGGCTGCGGGGCGCGGTGCCGGCGGCCTACCCCGGGCTGGCCGGCGAGTGGCGCGACGCACTGGCCGGGATCTTGGAGTGGCTCTCGCCGATGGCGCACGCGACGATGCGGTGGCAGGCGGAGCGCAGCTTCGAGCAGAGGAAGACGACGGCCGCGGTGAACATAACCGGATTGGCACCGAGGGGCGGCGGTAACGTGCTGCTGCTGCAGACGCTGCATTTCGCGGACCGCGACAAGGTGGAGGCCGCAGTCGCGGAGCTCCTCGTCGGGCTGAACTACGTGTGGCGGTTTGAGAAGGAGATGAGCTGCCGTGCACCGTGAGTCGACGGAGCGCGGCCGCATGAGCGACTTCACCGGCGTCGAGGCAGGCACCGGCGTGGTCGACGACAATTGCCGAGGCAATACGTACGGACGGGAGTGCCAATGGAACAGTAAGCTCATGCATCTGGACCGTCTAATCAGAAATCAACACTAGTAGATGGAGAGAGAAATCTGTGTCCGCACAATGATTTTAGTTCTTTTTTCCTCCCTACTTAATTGATCTCTATGGATTTTTGTGATAATTGGGGCCGGATGGAATCTTGATGCATGTACAAAAGAAATATGCTGAGTAATTAATTAACTCTAGCTATATATATATGGAGTAAATAATAGTATATCATAAGTGATAGATGTTCTGTGGTTGCTTGGCGTGGCAGTTGAAAGCAACAATTGTGGCTGAGCTCGATCATCGTTGCCAGCTTCTTCTCTTCTGCTATATCTTGAGAGCACCTCTGCTCTGCACCAAGTGCATGCTGTCCCTCCCTGTACTGTACGCTGGTGCGTGCACATATGTAGCTAGGCAAAGTTGCACGTTGACTTCTAGCAGTGGCGATGGGGAAGGACTCACGTCAACAAAAGAAAGATGCCACTCAAGTCTGTCTTAATGCATGCTCTTGGAGAGAGGGGAAAAAAGACTATTCAATAATGAGTGATTTGCTTCCTCCTTTCGAGGGGGATGAGTGATATATCGCCTACGGATTACTAGCGAAAACTTCCAAACAACTCTTATGAAGTGGCCACAAATTACTAGCACATGGTATATATGGCGATGCACTGACTGAAACTACATACTGTCTACTGAAAACAACTCTTATGAAGTGGCCACAAATTACTAGGACATGGTATGGCGAGGCACTGGTTTGCATGTTGGTGGCCTGGTGCCTCATCAACCATGATCACTTAGGCAGTACACACTACACTGTGCATGTGCCTGACTCTCACATTTTTGTTTGTTTTGCAAGTAAAACCTGACTCACACATATGACAGCAGATGGCTCTAGCTACAGGGAAGCTGCATCCCTTCAGCTGAACAAGATGATGGGGGTATGTGCTAGTATGCATGCAAATGCATCTTGCTACTTTCTTCATGTCCATCCACCCGGCGAGGATAATGATGCAGCCATATGACACACTAGTGCATCTGCATACCTGTAAACGATGGTAGACACTTGAAAGTAGACACACGCATGCATCTGTCCACTCCAGGGGAGGCAATCGTTGCAACTGTAAATCCAGGTCTAGATATTTTTTTTTGCTCCTAGCTTGTTGCTCATGTACTCCAGCATTCGCGCTTTCTATCTCCTCTCTTGTGAGCAACTTGGTATAACTAATTGTTAAATCCTGTGCTGTGAGCCTATGACTATGAACAAGTTGAAAATTTCATGTATAGAATTGGTGAGTGATCTGGTCAACCACTAGAGACACATGGGAGGGTTGGTTGACTCAATCATGAGGATTCCATCCATCCTCACGTCACATGCTGCTCCTGAATGCATGAGAGTTTAGTTGATCTCGATTAATGCAACACTTCAACTAAACTGGATGCATCAGACCAACCGTGCATTCATGGGTATTTTATACTCCCTCCATTCCAAAATATAAGGCGTGGTTTGACTTGGCACGGTCTCCTAAACTATACTTTGACCTTTGATTTCTCTTATCCAATATCATTCATACAAACAAAATCACTATCATTACAAAGTACTTTTAAATATGAATTCAATGGTATCACTTTTATATCACAAAATTTTTATATAGTTAGACAAATCATTGGTCAAATATTTCAAAATTTGAATCTTGAAATGCGTGCGTGCCTTATATTTTGGAATGAAGGGAGTATATCCCAGTGTTCAGTTTTTTTTCTTCTCAGTACCAGCAAACTCTACAGCTGGTTCTTTCAGCAGCTGTTTGTCCAGTATATATATATTCCTGAAAATGTTCCAACTCCTAAAAATGCTTATGTATACAATTAAGCTTACGGTTTATACATATCTCCATCTTTGATAAAGGCTTGGGTGACTAAAAGCTCCTGAGCATCGATGGAAAAATTATATCACATTTGCTGTAACTAGCTGGCTTTAAGAGCTCAACAGGAAACTTTCCTTTCAATGCCATGTTATTGTTTATGTGATGGAAAACACTATCTTATCTTATTGAAAAGTCCATCCAGGCAAACATGAGAAAGAAAAGGGTGGCCTTTTTTAAAAGAAGAAACTTTATGTAACTAAAGAAAATGATGCTACATTGCTACTTTAATCATATCATAGGGAGAGATAAGGGAGAAACAAGCACAGTGGCCGGTGGTTACCTGAAATTTGATATAGCAGTAGTATTAGTAGTCTCCAAAAGCATAGATAGAGTAGAAACTCAATCCATGGATGTACCTACCATCTTCCTGCATATATGATTCTGTTGTATTAAAAAGAAATAGGTATGCATGATTATATTGAACCAAATCGCTGTCCAGATTATATTGGAGCAAAGACCAACCGAAACTATTTGTAATCAGGGTTGCTTATATGACTAGCCATTGTTGCTTTAAACTTCATGCATCTTGTTATTCGGAATGTTGCAGACTACAGAAGCATGTCCCAACAGTAGAAGAAATTAAATCTGTGGGCTAGCTAGCTGCTAATTGTTTCTGCTTTCTCCTTATCTCAGCACCAAACTAGCTTCCACTAAAGTCGTATATAATTGCTGTTCTAACTAAAATAAAGAAAAAGGCACAAGTAGCAATAGATTACAAACAAAATTTAGTCATATTCATGATTGGTCAGAGAGACTTTTGACTTGAAAACACTCAACTAGCTAGATGAGCTCGAGTGCAGTGGAGGGGCCTCCATATTCCAAAAGAAAGCTATTAGATTTTCTTTCGCAAAAGAAATCAAAGCATAGCATAGATTTGGATCTCAGAGCATA
Source organism: Guadua angustifolia (assembly GCA_036346375.1). Taxonomy (NCBI): domain Eukaryota; kingdom Viridiplantae; phylum Streptophyta; class Magnoliopsida; order Poales; family Poaceae; genus Guadua; species Guadua angustifolia. Next base: position 85,115,194 of record CM070504.1, on the reverse strand, counting down.
GTTTTTTCGGAAAGAAGGAACAAAGGGAAATAAAGTCCAGAATAGTGCTCTAAATTCTCTAATTAAGAGCTAGGCCACCCTTAAAAGCTCGTGTGCCTAAAAAATTAGAAGTTCAGAACACGCCCAGATGCATGCATGCATGCATATATAGCCCCATGATCTCCATGGTTGTGCTGATGGCAAGGAACATTATTTGCAGGGTATGTAATATTCGGACTGATAACTACGGGATACAATCACACCGTGACTAATTGACTATACTGCACAAGGATGTGGGTTCCAAATGATCCTATCCAGGTGGTAAACTGAGCGTGAAGTTAGGATCGGATTAGTTTTCTGAAGACTGTCGAGTTCAGAGAGTTGATTGACACTGCGTTGCCTTCCTTCCTCACAGTTCGTACATATATATGAGCGACAAATGACTCCAACTATATATATGTTCTCTCTGTACCTCCCAAATAATTAAAGCAAAACAGTTCTTGACAAGTGTATTAATTCAGTGAAGAAATCAAGCTCGACATACAAAAAGCCTTCGACTCTGTCTCTTGGGAATACTTGTTGGACCTCATGCAAGCCCGCGGGTTCGGACCTCGGTGGCGAGATTGGATAGCCCTCTCCTTCGCATCATTAAATTCGTCTGTCCTCCTCAACGGGGTGCCAGAACCTCAAATCAGTCATCAGCGTGGCCTCAGACAAGGCGATCCCTTATAGCCTTATCTCTTCTTGCTAGCAATTGACCCCCTATACTACATCCTCTCCAAAGCTACTAACGATGGAGTTCTATCTCCCCTTAAAGGACAAGCAAACAACCTCTGTCTATTCCTCTACGCGGACGATGTAGTGGTCTTCCTCAACCCGGTCAGACAAGAGCTTGACGCTTTCATAACCACCCTTACTGCTTTCGGGGAGGCTTCCGGTCTTTGAGTCAACGTGCAGAAAAGCTCAATTGTCCCGATCAGAGCTCATGGCCTCAACCTCCAAAACATCCTGCAACCATTCGATGGCCAGATATCTACTTTCCCTGTCAAATACCTCGGCATGCCTCTGACTCTTGGTCGACTACGCCGTGCGGAACTGCAGCCAATCCTCGACAAAGCGGCACAACGTCTGGCAGGATGGCAGGGATGCCACCTCACTATGGGGGGACGTCTTACCTTGGTCAAATCAGTGATTACCTCGCTTCCAATATATCTTCTTACAGTAATCAGGCCCCCTAAAAAATTCATCTCTGACTTAGACAGGCTGAGAAGAAAGTTCCTATGGGCAGGCAACGACGACTTACATGGAGGGAACTGTAAGGTCAGTTGGATGATAGTGTGTCGACCCCTCAATATGGGGGGCTTAGGAATTCTTGACCTCAACAGGTTCGCCAGAGCGCTTCGTCTTCGCTAGTTGTGGCTCGCCTAGGTGGCTCCAGAGAGGCCGTCGAGTGGAATGCCCACACCGTGTGACCACATAGATAAACAACTTTTCTCCGTGGCCACAAAAATAAACATTAGAAATGGTCAAAAAGCGACATTCTGGACTGACAGGTGGCTGCAGGGTACAACACCTTCCATGCTTGCGCCGGACCTCTTCAGGCACTCCAGGCGGAATTCACGTTCCGTGCTAGACGCCCTCACAAACAACAACTGGATTCGAGATATCCGTCAAAATCTAACATCCCACTTCTCCTTCAATATGTCTACTTATGGCGGAGATTGCAAACTGTACAACTCCAGCCACACGTCCACGATGCCATAACCTGGACGCAAACTACCTCGGGGGTCTACTCTGCTGCCTCGGCATACCGCATGCAATTCGCAGGAAGTACTTACAAACCTTACCATACTACAATCTGGCAGGCCTGGTCTCCATCGCGATGCAAAGTCTTCCTATGGCTTGCCAGCCAAAATCGGTTCGGGCTCACGCAATGCAAGCTTCAAATGAGGGGTGGCCCAACTAATATTTCGCCCAATGTCTTTGCCAAATCTGAAGCGCACATCACCTATTCATAGACTGCCCCCAAGTTCGAAGGCTGTGGGAACTAATCGCTGCATGGGCTCGATTGCCGTCTCTATCGCCGGACCGGTGGGATCCGGTTGCGGCCTTAAACATGCAAGATTGGAGTCTTCATCTCGTAAACGGACATCAAGGGTTCAAAAAGGACTAAAGTCACTCATCATCCTAACTTGCTGGCAATGGTGGAAAGAACGAAATAGCAGAATTTTTTGAAGCAAAGAGAAAGCTATTGAGGAGATCACACAGTCCATCAAAGAAGACGCCAGAATCTAGATTGTTGCAGGAGCAGAGCACCTAAAAAAGCTTCTCGACCGACTACCTTGATTTCTTTGATTTCATTTCTTTTCTTCTTCTTAATCCTTTCTCTTGTTCCTCGATGTGACCCGTGGTTACCTATCCGGTGTAGTATCCTGCACCTTGTACTATCCGGCTTTTCCTTCTAATATAACTCGCAGTTACGCTGTACTTTCAAAAAAATTCAGTGAAGAAAAAGTGCGCATAGAATCTGCTGATAATCTAGTTAATTCCACAGAAATGCCAAATATATAAAGAATGATAATAATCTATGTGCTTATTGATCTTTTGAGACTTCATACTAACATAGTAGATAGTACAATGCGGAAAACGTACGGTTCAAAGGTTGGCGTGTAGCTTTATTCGACATTCTCAAACTTTCGATCATCTCCGGATGCTTTTTTATCGAGAAATGTCTGTTCGATGGTGGCTAAATCAATTTACATAATAATACACTTGGGTTGGTTGATTAATCTCTCCATTTTTTTAGAATGTAATCTTTGCTCAATCTCAAGCAGCAATGTGGCTGCACTAGTACTCTAGTACCCTGGAGGCTTGTGCTTGTTTGTTAAATATTTCCACAGCATCGCATATATGCTAGGAGAGGATGTGAGGGGAGGCCATATGTATAATTTGACTGAACGCTGAGAAGCACAAATATTCTTTGGGCATTGCTGCTATGCGATATTATACCTTTCCGGGATTTCCTTTGTAGATCAACAGTGTACTTTTCACGGCTCGTTTCATCCTGTTGTTTTTAACAGCATTCCCAATCCGGACAGTGAGTAGCCGAGACGGACTCGTCGTCAAGCAACCGACGAGTTCATGTAGTAATCAATCAGGTGAGATTCTGTGGCAAGCGTTCTGGCAGACTTTGTTGCTCTGATTCCAACGAGGACGGTTTGGATGTGCGGCACATGTTTGATGTCAAAGCTAGATTCTTCTTCCTCCCGTCAGTCGGTCGGTGAGCCCGACCAGCAAAAGCACATGGGAATGCTTGGCAACTGGGGATTCTCCGGTGATCGGCGATCACCAGCTGCACTTGTGCCTGCCGCTGATACGGCCACCGACGCTACACGTCTTACTCGTCCATGTAACAATCATTACAAAGGTTCAACTATGGCATCCAGAAACAAACATAGTCGCGCAAATAACACCTTACTAATGTTGAAAAAGTTCGCGCCTCCTCGTCGTTTTGAGCTGAACATGTTTTTTTGCGTTTAGATCCCTCTAAAAATACGTAATTACATGTAAGTCTTTCCAACGGTTTTTTTTCCAAAAAAAGACTTTGTTCAGAAAAATCACGAATCTTTTGTGAAAAAACCCTAAATAAATACCGAAAAAATAGCGTAATTACGTTTTAATCATTCCAACTATTTTTCACGAAAAGAATCTTTCGATTTAGCGCGATCGTGGATCCTTCGTGAAAGGACCCTAGATAGATGCAAAAAAAATGTGATTGTGTTTTTATCCTTTCAGCCGTTTCGCGCGTTTTATCGACGATTTTTAAAAAAATACCGTCGAAAAAAAAAGAAATTGTTTCTACGAAAAAAAACAACAACGCACGCGGCGTGTCACACCGCGAAAATATTCCTAGTTACACTGATTACAGAACCACTTCTAGTTAAAATGCAAAACGCAGGAGGCAGCGTACAAGCTTATTTCCGAAAGGAGACGTTTTCTATGTGAAAAAAACTACAGTACCACGATTGATGCTTGCCCGTCGACACGACAAACTCTCTCTGCATGTTTTCCGATCCTCGTCAGTCAGGACTCAGGGCTATCCCTCAAGCACACAGGAACAATACTATGCTTCACTGCTTATAAAGCAACATCTTCCCTTGTTTTAAGATAAACTTGAATCTCTCCTCTCCATTCTCTCTTTTTCTTCTTTTTGTACCCTCAGGAAAGCTGTCTTCATAGAGGATGCCCAGGATCCGATCAATCCCTCATGTCGAAATAACCTCTGGAGCTAACCACAGCTTCACCTTTTTGTCCACTCCAGCAGACGCTAAAACAAAAGCAGGAACACCACCTGAAGAGATCAACAATAATTTGATTTCAATTTGATTTAGAAAACACAAACAGATCTTCAAGCTGGGATTCTTCCAGCAAAAAAGCTACATAAAAAAATTTACACAAGGTGAGAAAGAAGCATTGTGTTTGCACATGGCTACTTGAGACAACATGAGACATGAAGTGCATCAGCTCCAAACAGGAATCGCATTCGCATATGGCTACAGAGAACATCCAATGTTTACCAGATCACTACTGATAGTGCCCAAGGATTTGCATATTAAGCAGATCCAGTACACATGTTATTTTATTAACACTACTAACTTGAACAGGTTCATGAAAACTCAGGTGAAAAATAAATCAAAGCAACAAAGACTCAGATTTTGAAGCATTTTAAATAAACATTACCATTTGGAATTTTCCTTTGAGCCCAAGCAATGCCAGTTATATCACCTGAGTATATTCAGAAAACATATCATTCCAAGCTCATCTACCAAAGTGGCAAAGATCACATCAAGAAAAGATGCAAGTTATAACTCAACATATCTGTCTGCATTGAACAACTTTGTCAATTGAAAAGTGGCTGAAATTTTAAAGAGAATACGATCAATCTTCTGAAGATCATACAAAGTTGAGGCCAACTATTCTGCAAATTTTAGTTATAATAAAATGTTTCAACACGGAGAAGAAAATATTTCACAAACCATACGGTTTTTAAAGCCCTCATTCCTTCAAAAGAACCTGAAGAGGATTCACCCTAACAAACAGGAACATTACACACCTTCATGTGCTTTCTCAGCTGTATCCAAAACTGCAGCAGTTTCTGCACATAACCATTGCAATGTCGATCCACTTGTTGCAGCCAGAACTTTCCCATCAGAAGAGATGCTCATGTGATCATAGTGGCAAACAGAACCTTTTGGATCATGTAGTGGAATTGCCAAAATTCTCAAGGTTTTTGGATCCTCATCAAGGTTATACCTTACTACAAAAGAAACAGAAATCATCGACTCTTGAGAAAAGAGTGGAGAAGCACTATATTTGGGAACAGAAGAGTATAATGACATCAACTTATATAATGGCAGTATCTGTCAAACAAAAATTTTCATCAGGACACTTGTATATATATGTTGTGGACATGGGCCAAAGTTCACATCAATATACATAACTGCAAATTTGCAGTGTTAATAATCAAATTATACAGCATCTAACTGATAAGGAACAACAACGTGGTTGTTGAGAAGTAACTTAACTTCAGAAAAGACTACATAGTCAGGCACGCGACAAATTTGGCCACTACATCTCGGCGACCTTAAAAATGATTGTTTCTACTGGAATATTTGACTAATTGATAAATGATTTTTTTATTAAAAAAATAAAGATATTTCGACCTTTGTGAAGAAAGGCACAAAGAAAAATATAGATGTATTATCCTTTGATGCAAATCAAGTTGCATCAAGCATTCACCAAGTGGATGAGAAGATATTGGACAATCAAAAAAGGGAAAAGTCCAAAAAGTTGGTTCAATTTGGACCATGTACTATAAAACCAGTTATCTAACCCCATGTACTTGTAATACCAAATCAAATCAGGTCCAAACAGGAAACCAGGGTAGTTTACTGTAACATTCTAAAATTTGCATATTTTTGTTAAAAATATTTAAATCTGAATTTATGATATTTTTCCTAAATATTCTGGATTTTTATAAATGTTCTTTTCCTATCTTCAGATTTATAAAAATAATTTACTGTAGAAAAACTAAAACTCCAATATTGCCAAAAATAATTCTATTAAGTACCAAATATCTCAAAGTATTTTTGATAATTTTTTCTGAATTTTTGAACCTTCTTTCCTATTTTATAAAAGCCTTTTTATTTTCAGCTATCAATTAAATTCGAAAACAAAATGAATAGGGACCCCACCTGTCATCACAGTACCATCTTCTACCACCGGCCGGCCCCTTCTCTCTCTCTCCTCCATTGCCGCACGAAAAGAAGCTCCAATCCCCGTCAATCCCACGCCGAATCTTTCCAAATTCTTGCTAATCAGATTGCCCGCATCTTCCTCTTCCCATCTATGGCTGAGTTGCCCCAAATCGTGCGTTATTTTGCTGGTGATCTCTCCCCATCCGAAATCAACTCGAATTCGGTTTCCATGTCGTCACTTGCTTCCCGGTGCTAAAAGCCACCCCGAGGATCCCCTCTTCTCCCTCATCGCATTGCACAACTCCCAAAATATTTAAGCCTTCTTCCCGAACTCAGGCCGTGCAAGCTCGCCGTCGCTCTGGTGCCGATCTTCCCCATCCAACCATGTCACCGTGTGTGCATTGACCCCTTGATGGTTTCCCCTCAATCAATTTGAAGTTTCTTGCGACGAATTTCGCGTTTTTCTGTCGCCAGTTGATCGCCGTTTCTTGCCACTGTGTGCCGTTGTCCGGTCATCACTTCCGCCATCGTCACCACTGCCGGTTGCGCCTCGCCAACAGTCACCTCCGGCTGCCTCCACCACCGACTGGTGCCACTCCACCCACACTTCCCCTCCTTGTCGCAAGGAGCACAGAGAGCAGCGTTATCTGGCTTCACGAGTGTGAACAGTAAAAATATGCATAGAAAATAAGGTAAAATCCTTTTCTGTCTTTTTATGTATTTTTCAATCTTCCAAAAGCCCGTTCTCCTCCGTTTGAATTCCAAATTCATGATTCAAATTTCTAAATTCAAATGCTATCTTCCAGTACCATTCTTTTCAATTTTTGGATTTTGTTTGTGTTTATTTTATTTATTTGTGTTCACTTTGCACATGTAGACGTTGCCGGAGAAGCCCCGCCGAACCAACAAGAGGTAGAACTAGCCGTGTTCAATGAAGGCATGTCTTCATTGATCATGTTGATCCCAAATTTTAAAATTCTTATGTTGTATTAAATTATTGCATGTCTACTTTTATGTAATGTACTTTAAATTCAGTCATAAAGTTTAGTTAAATTTCCAAATTGTTATGATCCCCTCGGTATTGATCTTTGTGTGCCCTTTTTGCCCTAGATGGTATTATCTATTCTATGTGGTGATAATTAGTGGGGTAGTATAATACAGTAGAATTGTTTAGTCCAGCTTAATCGCTTCGGTATTATGCCATTATTGGGAATTAGTTCAAAACCTTGTTTAAATTCATTTGTGAAGTTGCAGCAACAGGTATTGCTGCTATTTATTAAATAAAATAAATAAAAAAAATGGTTTAGATCGGGGTGGATGGAAAGTCAGGCGAGTGAAGGAAGCACGAGACTTTCTAAAGTGAATGTTCCGCCTTAGTCAATTAAGGACCGAAGCGTGTGTTGTTTCAAATTAAGCACTATCGTACAACTACAAGTCTATATGGGCATGGCGTAGCTAATTAATTTGCGCGTCTCGTTATTAGCTTCACCAGTTGGTAGAATGTAGGTATCAGATTGAGATAGGTTTCCCACAAGGCGCACAAGGGGGCTTCTGACTAGGTAGATGGAACCCTTTGGCAATGAAATCTTAGAGGGCGAGATTAATAGCAATGTGGTACATTGTAAAGGCCTTTTTGTGATCATCCTAGTCGCACTCTTAACATGTTAAGTGTGCACAAACAATAAAGGTTGATCGCATCTTGTGAGTAAAGCTGTACACAGTCTGCAGAGTTAAAACTACTTAAGTAGCTATGCCCACGGTCAAGAGCAGGCAAGGTGTGCTTTCACATGTTAGATTTTCTAGTTTTATTTTGAATAAAAACAATGGCTTGGGAATCCACGAGTGGTTGGAGCTCTCGAGTTATTGTTTGTCAGTTGGAGCCAGTCGAGTGGTTGGAACATTCATTAGTTGTCTCATCAATTTTCAATCATTGCAATTATATTTGGTCAAATGATGTTTTGTGCAATTACCAGTTGTATTTAAAGTCTAAGCATTGCTTTACGCCAAATGAGGAATACTAAGCCTTCATTTGAATAGTCTTGCCTATAGTTATCATGCATTTATGTTTCCAAGACTTGCGGAGTACGTTGTGTACTCACCTTGCAACATTCAAAATCTTGCAAAAGAGTACAATGTATTGAGTTGCATGCACCAGCCAGTTCACCCAAAAGCTTAAGCTTATGAGGAAAGAAGGGCAATTCACTTATACTTCAACACTCTCCCTCACGTGGAGGCGCCTTAGGCAGCACTCAACACGTGGAAATAGGAGCGGACGCTAAATTGCGTCTACCAGGACTCGAACTCGAGACCTCTGGCTCTGATACCATATTGAGTTGCATGCACCAGCCAGTTCACCCAAAAGCTTAAGCTTATGAGGAAAGAAGGGCAATTCACTTATACTTCAACACAATGAAGCAAAAGGTGACTACGAGTTCTTTGCTTGTGGTTTCGATGAAGGAGATCCGAATTACTAGGACGCACACCCCAATCGATTGCCTGTTGGGCGAATGGATGGGCTTATCTTGCCGTTATTTATTTCATTTTCGCTGCTACTTAGTTGAACTTAGACCATGCGACCGTTTATTTGTAATTGTTGGCCATAAGATTGGTACTTGTTGCTTAATTATCAATACTAGATTCGTGAAATGGATGTGCTATCATCACTATTACCATTGTTTGCGCTAGCGTGTTCCTGGACTAGTGCAATTATACACAGAGGCTTTGGATTTAGAAATCCGGTCCTGACATTTGCATGCTTAGTTGGCTTTCGACGTGGAAAGTGAGCTAAGTTGGCTCTCTGTTTCTAAAGGAACAGGGAAGGCGACCAAGGTAGGCGATGGCAGGCTCGGCGTCGGTGGAGCCGATGGCGGTGGCTAGAGGGAAAAAAATTGATGGCGAGAGGGAAAATAGGATGCAGCAATTACAGCTAACCCATCTATGGCGTTGGCATGGATGGAAACGACCCAGGACAACATTGCAGCTACATGTGATAGCAACAGCAATAGCGCTAGACTACGGCAAGACGGTGGCCAAAACCAAAGATGGATCACAGCACGAGCATTAACAATGGTGTTGATTTGTGGTTGTGTTGGGTGGCATGTCACCTGAGAAGACGAAGGAGATGGCGTTCTCAGCCTTCCAGCCACGGAGAGAGGACGGGGTAGTGAGGAGTGAAGAGAAGGGCTCAAGGTGAACCCAAAGCATTCGGCAGTCATGGTTGAAGCTCACATGAGAGCCCGAAGCAGTTTGGTGAATGCAGCGAGACTATAGTTGAGGGAGAGGACAAGGCAGCAATGGCAAAGAGGGGCACATTGGACGGTCGCCAGCGATGGCCGATGGCGGGCCCCGACGCCCGTGCCTATGAGGTGACCGGCTTGGGGTGAGCGAAGGAAGAGAAGGGTAGAAAGAGGGAGGAAGGAAGAAGTGTTTGACGTATTTGTTACATGTAGGATGCCATATAAGATTCAAAACTGCCCGAGATGAGATTTGCATTGGTTTTCAAAGTAGAGGGTCCAAATCGAACCAAATGCAAAGCAAAGGGACAAATATGGACCTTTTCCTATCAAAAAATACAAAAGATATTGACATAGACTTATGGTGACTTCCATAAACAAGGTTAAAATTGTTAAATATTAACTCAAAATAAATATACACGCCTTCAAGGCATCATCAAGGATACGAAGGTAAGTGGATATAGAGCATACCATTGATGTTCCATATTCGAATGGAACCATCTTTCGATGCAGTAATAATCTGCTCAGAGTTTGGAGCGAAACACAAGCAAGTAACAGCACTCTGAATAAAAGGAACTCATCAATTTCTATCAATACAAATAGTTTGATACTCAGCTAAAAAATGAACAGAGGAAGGGATTTTACCTTATGACCCTTGAGTTGCATAACTTTATTAACCTCCTTCACTGAACTATCCTTTGAATAAATAATCTCCCACACCTAAAGAACACGTAAATATCACCATAGCTGAGAAAGCAGTTAATGAGCAAAACATAGCAAGAAAGCCAAGAATGGCTTTTCAAAGAAAAGCAATCTCAGAGCCTCAACGGACAAAAAAAGCAACTCAAACAAGTATCTTTTATCCTGGATGCTTGGAAAGGAGGTGTGGAAAAAGAAATTTCAGTTTGATTTAAATTTATAAGAGCATCGCATGAGCTGGTCAGAAATAGTGAAATAACTAACATAAATCTCCTGGCAGAGGTCCACTATGAATTTCTATAACAAAGTTGATTATAAACGAACACTGACTGTAAAGACCAAACATAGCATGGGAAGAACGAGATGTCAAGATAAAAAAAAATTCAAGATTTATTCTGGAAAAAATTCATTCCATAAGAAACTCAGCAACATGACCAACCTTGACATCAGCAGTGAAAGCTGCAGCAGCTATGAAGCGACCATTTGGGGATATGTCAGCCATATTGTTTTTTAACTGATTGGTGTCAACTGTTCCCAACTCCTTTCCAGTCTTCCCATGCCAAACTTTGATATCGGTTGCTGCAAATAGTTTAAAATTACTAATCTTAACATGAAATAAGAAGCCTTGTAGATAGGATTGAAGCCTTCAATGTTACAAAATTACTACTTGTGAAGCGACTGCATCTGGCTCGATATTAAAATTACTAATCAGAGGGGCTCCTACTTAGTTCAGATGTGCTGCATAGCAAAGAAATGCATGTTCCCTCAAGCTAATTTTCTGCTATATCCAGTATCTACCTTGCAATATACCCTCCCAGTCCCAAGAATAATTCCTCAACACAGCCTTGACTTCCTTCACCCTACTAAGTGTGCCCGAGGGACCCAGGCCAATCAGCAATGGGCCATATCACCATTCACCTGCTTGAAAGCACTTAACAACGAAGAGTGTATATCATCCCCACATATAAATGACACGTGGTGCTGGGTTTGTTAACTAAAGTTTACTAAATATTCTACAGTACTGCAGTGATAGATTATTACACTAGGAAAAGCACCCTGTAGCTGCAAATATGGATCATGATGAAATACTGAATGCTACGAAAAGAAAGATAAACAATGCATAAAAAAGAGTTACAACACATGTTTAATGACATGGTGATTGCTTATGTTAGCAGACCATTACATCTGCAAAATGCACAATGTTTAAAGCTATTATATTAAGCAATTGTAAAAGGTTGACTTTAAAAAGCGATCATAGGAAGTAAGAAGGAAGTAGACAACCCATACCTTCAGAGCAAGAAATCATTATTGTGCTCCCATCACCAGTCCCATAAGTCGCACAAGCTGCTGCAAGGTTCAGCACTGACTCCTTGCCATGAATCTTGTGGTGCTCCCACTTGATCTCAGGAGGTAAAAGCTTGCCCTGCTGTTTGTTTCCCCCAGTTGGAGGAGCACCAACATCGGCATACATATAAAGAGATGAGCCTAAAAGTGCTTGTGCTGCCACAACGACGGATGATGCCCCTTCTGAGAAAGAGATAGCAGTGGGATGTGCCCCAGCAGGCAAGTTTATCCTCAGAATACTGCAAAAGAAACCACATGCCCATATTCGCAGCATTAGAATGTCGTGATAAAAAAGTTAACTTTTATAGAATAAAATATCTTACTTAAAACTCTTGCTTGAGACATCGTCGATCCTGAATACTCTGACAGCTCCATCCGCACATGCTGCAACAAGATGAGCAAAGATACAAATAATAGAATTTGGAGTAGCGATGCTTGTTTCATCAAGTGCACAATATTAAACTGGAATTATGGTTATAATAAGAAGTAAGTGCAATACCAACCAGCCAAATTAAAAAATCATTCACAAAACATGTGTATGTGGTACAACATAAGAAAGTAGAAAAGGGTATAATGCAGAACAAGATAGCCGTTGATAATACGGACACTGGAAAGTGGAATGATCATAAGCTCACCGGTGGCTAGGTTGCAGCTGTCATTGGAGAAGTGAAGTGCAGTGACCGAGTCAGTATGCCCCCTCAAGGTGTTGACATCGAGATGGTGGTGCTTCTTTGCAGCATCCTATCAGAAAATCTTGTTGAGATCATTCATTGTACAAGGAAATACTTGTATAAGAAAACAATAGGAAGATTACGCCTCCTATGTTGTGTTCCAAATCGAATGGATGACCATTTATAATTGTGCAAATAGAACTGATCAGACTCATAACAATTGAATTGGAAGGAAAAAGTATATTTCATTCTATTCAGCGTACATTCAGTGAGTCAGTGAACAAAAAAGGTTCCAAAGGGTGCTCAATAGTCTGTGCGAGATGACCATTATAATCAAGCCATTGCTAGTTTCCCGCGAGTGTGGCCTGGAATAACCAACTCATGAATACGCCAAAATCAATTGGACTTTGATCCATATCAATATATCAAGGTCGTACTAAGTTAGAGAGGGCAGAAAAGAAACACTTGGTGTTGTGATCACAGACAAGTCCGCATGGATCTCTGTAAGAGCGGCACTAGCTAGCTAGGACGGAATCAGAAGACATCTGTGGCGGGCAGTATCTATATATGTGACCGAGAGGGGGTGGGGGTGGACCGATCGATGGATTGATTCACCTTATCGGCGGCGTGGTGGTGGGGCCGGAGGTGGGCGGGCTTCTTGGATTGGTGGGAGGGGCGGACTTGCTTGGGCTGGTCCGGGGCGGCGGAGGGAGGGAGGTGGGCGATGGCGGCGCGCTTGCGGCGGAGGTAGCCAGCGAGGAAGAGGAGGGCGATGGCGGCGCCCAAGAGGGCGGAGAGGAGGGGCACGGAGAGCGTGGAGACAGACTGGGCCGCCGGCGTCGCCATCTCCAGCTCTCTCGTCTCGGAGGCGGATCGGGTGGGGGTGTTCTGCGTTCACCGCTCCGCTCCCTCCCTTTCCTTAGTCCGGGCCGGCGCGTTGAGCGGAGAGGCCTTTTGGCGGCCCAGGGTGGTATGGCCGGCCGGGGATCGGTCGGGTCGCTGCCTTCCTGCCTCATGGATTGGTAGTGACCAGTAGGTGTCCGTACATTGTAACAGAATCTTAAAATAGATGATACGTATAAATAAGAAGAATTATAAGCTATACAATAAAATACAGTTTCTTTTATACACATGAAGCGGAGCATATCTTAGCCCATGTGAAGAGGAGAGGAATAGGCGAGACGATCGGATTAAATCCCCTTCTATCTCAGCCGTTCATACTGGATCCAATGGATCAGGTGTACTGAAGAAGAACAGATGATCGTCACCAACTTCTAATTAGAAATAGTAGAGATAATGGTAACATTCGTGCTCTCAAGTCATACTCAGCCAACTGCTTGCCATGTTGTACGCAGGCAGGCATACTCAGCGCCAGGACAAGACAGTCTGCTTAAAATCCCATTCTTTTCATTCATTCTGTGCCCCAGCTTACACGAGCAAACGGCAGACCCCTTCAGCAAGGCCTTCCTATCGGATTCGGCGCTAGCTAGCTCCCAAATCCTACTTTAGCAGGTTGCAGATAGTCACATTTTCACCGAATATAAGCCATTCACTAATAGTAAATTTTGTAACATGTGTTAGCAGCAGCCTATAATTTGTCACTCTCTGCCGGACATCAGAGAGGGCTACGGCAATTTTAGCACCCATAAGATCATTGTTCTTTACAGGTCTGAGACTAAACTATGCTAATAGATCTGTAGTCCATCATAGGGCAGTTTAGGCTAAGTGTTCGCACAATTAATATAAGAGCAGATGCTACGTGCAACAGGACTTATTATCCATGGTGTGGCGATGTTCATTTGTCACACGCCGCTGAGGATGGATCGGCAAACAGAGGTTATTTAATAAAAATTGTTCATCGATCGATCCCTGCATTAGCCTCCCATCTCGGTCGTCTTTAGTGATCATTGATTCTGCGATATATCCTTCTTTAGCACGCTATATGCTTGCTTCCAACAGAGAGCATATATTCTTCTTTCTCCAAAGGCATCTCTGCTAGCTAAGGTAGCCACCGTGTCGCGCCTCCCTCTTCTCGAATCGATCCTCCGTCCAATAATATATACTACCAACAACGCAGCTAAGCAGGCTACAGAAAGAAAGAAAGCAAGCACAAGCAGCATCAGCGTGCAGCTAGCTAGCGCAAATGTCGTCGTGGTTGCACTCCGACAGGCGGGGGCCTCGCTCCTGGAAGCAGAGCTGGACGGCGCGCCTGCTCTCCTCCTCCTCGTTCCCGCCGGCCCGCCTGCTCGCCTTCTTCGCCATCGTCCTCTTCTTCCTCTCCGTCTCCTGGTATGTCGACTACAAGGCCATCGAGCGCCGAGCCGAGATCGGCGTCCGCGTCTTCGCCGCGCCGCTCGCCGTCATGACCGTCTTCGTCCTCTTCGCCGTCCTCCGCTACCCCCGCAGGTACTGGACGCTCCGCCGGCCGCCCACCGCGCACGCTCACCGGCCCGCTGCCCACCACCGGGACGGGGGCTCGCCGTGGGGCGTCGCGCTGGCTGTGTTGGTGCTGCTCCTGATGGTCTCGTTCCAGTCCTCCGTCCACTCCATGTGGTTCAGGCCCCTCTGGGGCTCAGATTACTACTCCTAGAGATCGATCCATCTTCATCTACTGCTGTATATACTATCTATCTTGGGATAATTTTCTCTGCTGGCTCAATAGTTTACTTACCTTGCTCTATGAATTCATGTATATATGTACAGAAATATTATTCAAACTAGCTAGCTAGTGTATTATCATTATGGGATGGAGTACTTACATACGTGCTTGAGTGCGAGATCATATATAGGTCATACATATATATATACGTATCCTCCAGTTTTGCTTTCTGAGTTAGCTTACGGATGTTTGATGTGTCATGTAATAAAAACGACTGTACGTATTTAATTAGATGTAATGTCCATATTTGTTCTCAGTATTCGCATGCATGCCTATCCTGTAGGTCTGTTTGACAGCAATATTTTGAGCTTAACTTTTTATCAGATCGGCTTTCTTTAACCTTAAATATCCCTTTACGTGGTTTTTGCTAGCTAACACTGACACTGTCCCCAACTCCAGCTGATACTATGGGGTGTTTGGGATAATTCAAATTTCTACCAAAATCTGTGGAGTTGGTGGAAGCAGTATTCTTTTAGCTCCGAAAATTTGTGGAGCCGAGTCGCTTCGAGACATTAAGAGTGTTTAGGTAGATAATCTTGTTTACATTTTAGACTAAAAATATAAACTTAATTCACTTTATTTTAGCCTATAAGTTTCATTTTACTGAAATTTGAAATTTGATCTGAGCTCTCCCAAACAGGGCCTATATACTAGCTATATACTATCCATTACCACTGTTTGTCTTTGGCGGTGACTCCATTCATACTTACATGAAAACTATGGAAGACTAGTTATGTGTCTGTGTGTTGCAACGAAAATTCAATTTGTGACAAAAATTTATTTGCAAAAAACGCTAACCTTAATTATCTGAATAATACTGTTCAATCTGAATGTACAATGGTTGAAACTCAATTTGCGACAAAAAGTTTATTTGTAAAGAGCACTAACAGTGGTAAAGATGGGTAATTAAAAAGTAGTGGCAAAAGTGGGTCATTTTGATGAAGTGATGTGGGAAGAAACTCTTGCTTTATATAGTATTTATATTTATATAGTAGAGATTGCACACCATCAATTAAGTCAGTCAGCAATAAATGTGGATAAATCTGGCTCATACACCTCTATTTTTTACTAATCCTGCTAAATCGGTTTGAATATATACGTTTGAGGCGCTCTTGATCGTTAGTTTTTTTTAGGGGATTTGATAAACATCAACCGGATGTTTTTTTGGTTGAAATCACCCAAATCTAGAACCATTGGATCATTGTTGAGATTCGGGAGTATCGATTACATCCGATCCTATGATTTGATCCAACGGCCCGGTGAATTTGGATCCGATCCTATGATTTGATCCAACGGCCCGGTGAATTTGGATGTTCGTGAGTATCGATTACATCCGATCGTATGATTTGATCCAATGGCCCGGTGAATTTGGATCCGAAATCCAATGGTTCTAGATTTGGGTGATTTCAACCAAAAAAACATCCGGATGATACCTATACACTCCCTTTTTTTAGACCCCCTTGATAAACTTTCTCTGTCCCTAAACACAGTGTCGGGCCGACGACAAAATTTTAGGAGGTGCTAAACCGCTAACGAGATGACGCTAAAATGAGACAAGCAAATCAAAAAAAAATAGAACCATCTATTGACTATTACGATCCAAAATCAAAACCATACATAATTAGGAGAGGAACCACCCTTGGCCCTTGCTACCTACCACCTCGCATAATCGCACGGCCCGATGCTCACATGCCGTTCGACTCCTACCGCCTGCGCAGGTTGCCTGGCCAGCCACTGCCCTATCGCGGGCTCACACGTGGCGTTGTCAACACGTGAGTAGTCTCACGAACAAAGAAAATGAATATCGTATAAAGAACCAAAGTAACGGCGATGAAACAACCACAAGGAGAGAAAAAGATTTGTTGTAGCCAATCACAGATTCTTTAGCATAACCTTGAGCGTTTACACTCGATTGTCTCTCTCTTACAACCCTCTCAAACCTATAGGACACTTGGATCCTAACCTCTACAAGAATCTAGTGCTAAATAACAATCTAACCACTAATCCTCTCTTGCACCTCTAATTTGGATGAGCTCCTCTTTTTTGCTTGGTTTTTTGAGTTATCTGTAACCACCCCTATGGATTTCTATAGTTCCCTAGTCAGTGGCGTATCCAGAAACTTAGAAAGAAGGGTGCTAAAATTGAGACATCCAAACTAATATATATATAGTATTTTTTCAGAACATAGAATATGACAAAATGATATATATATATATATATATATATATATATATATAAATATAAATATAAAATACCAACACTTATCTAACAATGTATATAATATAAATACGTAACATTACAAAGGAAAAAAAACGTACCGATCATTACTTCTTAAGAGTTGATAGTTGATATTTATGGGTTTTTATATTTTAAAAGTGTTGTAAAATATCTTCTATGTCTATCTTGAAAAATATGTCTTGCTCGATGTAGCATACCATGAGATCATTTAATCAGTCATCACTTATCTTATTACGTAAATCTGTCTGGATAATTTTCATTACCGAGAAAGCACTTCCAACTGTAACTGTGCCCACATGTAAAATTAATGCTAATTTAGTAAGTCTATAGACTAATGGCTAAACAACATGCTTTTTTTGCTTCAGCCATCATCACCGCGAGACTAGTAAGATCATTACAACTTGAAAATTCTTCTCTTCTTAAGTCATCAATGAATAAGTCAAGTTGTGCTTTCAAAACCATACGATCATATGATGAGAAATCATCTGAATAAATATCTGAAAACCGAAGAAGCCTACCATGTTCAAAATTTGCAAATGAATCTCTTGGGTTTAGACAAGCAATGCATCTCAAAAACTCTATCGAAGATTCACTGAACCGATTGTTTAACTTGGTAACTTCCCTAAATTTATAGATGAGTTTTCCCTAAATTTATCTAATTTGGAACAGGGGGGCCACGGGTGGGGCTCCAGCCCACCCAAGCTCCCCTGGTAAATACGCCACTGCCCCTGGTTCTCCTCTAAATGTAAGTAGGAAACCTACCACAAAAGGAGGTAGAAATCTTAATTTTATTCAAAATTCATCTAGAATTATTTATAGCACATCTATTCACAATGTTAGAAGACTATATAGAAGTCAACATATTCAACAATAACTAATATGCAATATTCTAAATAACAGTAAATGGTTAACAATCTATTGCTACACGTTTTAGTGTTTATATAGCAAGCGACCTTGTAAACGGTTTTACTATTTAAAATTAAGAGAAACATATATACATATATTTGCAGAGATGACATAATATGAATGTAACTAGCTAGTCATAATTAAATGAATGGACAGCCCAAGCGACGGTGAAAAGCAAAGCTAGCACTCATTTTATATATGTTACAGTGTTCCGTGTGATACGAAAGTCTTGCAACTTTACCAAAATAAACAGTCGTATAAAATGAGCCTGTTAAACATTAACGGCGTTAAAATGAATAAACGGTATGATAAAATAGATAAACCTTGAAATGTCCATAAACATAACATGCGGAATGCATATATAATTTTAAGGAATAGTTCATACTATAACACTATAAAGATTGACATTTTAAGAAATACCACTCGTTGTCTCAATAACATATAAACGAGTAGTATTAATTAAAATAATAATTAATAGAGCGGTACAGTATGAATTATTCCTAATTTTTATGGTCGTCGTTTACAAGCCTTCACGGCGGTTATATGGAACACCGCTAGCTAAGCTAAGCTAATATATGCGCACGAAGCAATGCAATATGCCTTCTCTCTTAAGAAGTGTGCGTGTGTGTGAAAGTTGGAAAATTGTGGCGTTACGCAGGGACCTAGTCACAAATTCGAAATTAGACAGGGAAGGATTCGTACGCTTCCGGCCATCGCGTACTTTGCCAGCAACCTTGGGCAGGCTATCTCCGCCCAACCCTCCCTCTTAAACCCACAAAAACCAAAGTAAAAATCCCCCCTTCTCTCTTCCCTCCTCGCCGCCGCCGCCGCCGCCGCCGTCGCCGCTGCTTCTAGGGTTCCGGCATCGCGTGCCCTCCGGAACCTTCCCCACTCTCCCCAGCCCCCGCCGCTCCCAGAAAATTCTGCCCCCCTGTTCACTCCACCCGCCGCCGCCATGGCGGACAAACTGAGGGATCTGAGCCAGCCCATAGACGTCCCGCTGCTCGACGCCACTGTCGCCGCCTTCTACGGCACCGGATCTAAGGAGGAGGTAATCTATTTCGCCGCCCACTCGCGGATTCCTCTTGCTCCCCCATAACGCTTGGTTGGTCGCCGGCGGCGGAGAGCTGCCGAGACTTAGGGTTCACGCGGCTCGTTCAGGCTTCCGGGCTCCAGGGTTTATCCGAGTCCCTTGTGCTAAATGCTGATGCTACTTCACTTGCTAAAGTAGGATGCTTTTAGTGGTTAGGGTTTGGGGGTGAACAGCAGTGAAGTAGGGGGTTTGATGGAGATACAGTAGCCGTTATCTGCTAAGTGGTTGCCCCCTTCACACTGAGTGCTGCTGTTGGGGTGCCTGACGCAACGTGTTTGTTAAATTCTATATTCCAAGTTTGTGCTAAATGCTAATATATAGAAACGATATATGTAGTGTAAATGGGCTGGTTATGCAACAGTTATGAAATATTTTTCTGGCGCTATGTTCATTTCTCGTGGCACTATCGTGGATATTGTGTCATTTCTAGCTTGGTCGATTCAACAATGACACGCATGTGCTAATAACTGTACGTACTGCTTTTTTTCAGAGGAATGCCGCTGATCAGATATTGCGGGATCTACAGAATAACTCTGACATGTGGCTGCAAGTAGTCCACATTCTGCAGAATTCTCAGAACTTGAACACCAAATTCTTTGCCCTCCAAGTAAGTTTCTGTGATCAAACTGTTGAATGGTGTTTGAGGGTTTGACATATTTGAACATATGATATGCTATCTGAAAATAATGAGGTTTTTACCAGTGCTACTCGGACAACCATGCCCAAAAAAATTTGCCGAATCGGACACCTCGAATCCGAGTCGGATTCCAACACCTGTGTCCGATTCCGAGTAGCATTTCCGGTGTCCAAATTTTTTTTGCCGAATCGGACACCCGAATCCGAGTCGGATTCCGATTCACGTGTCCGTGTCCAAGTAACACTGGTTTTTACACAATATGGAAGGCTAATAGAATTCTGCTTCAGCGTGGTGGATACAAGTGGAACTACTTAATTGGTGGTTTTTATATAAGAATAAAAAATTTATTTGTTAATCACCACCTGTTGTGGGGGATCTCACTCTATGAATAGGATATGCTAGATTTTTTCCTTTAGAAGAGAAAGGGTAGTTCATCTTCAGCAGCTATTATCAAGTTAGAATGATCTCATCATAGCCTGTGTCATCTGCTAGCATAGCAAAATAATTTAGGTTGTCCAATTTTTGTTCTTCTTCTTTTCCTTCTGCCTGTTTTGGCCATATTTCAAACAGGGCCAAATAAGTCCTTCCAATCTTTGCACAGTTCGTTTCCTCTTTTTTTTCCTTGGTTATCTGTGAACCTAAATAACATGGGGTGATGATGGGCATTTAGCAGTGGGAGTGACGTGCTGAATTGAGTTGGTTTTATTTAGCCCTTTCTAAAGTAGAGGGACTGAAATGCGCCAGGGAGAAATGTAGATGGTCCAAAAAGAATTTAACTTACCAGTAACATACTAATATTTATGTTCTTATCGTACTGTTAATATATTGTCTAGTGGT
This sequence comes from Guadua angustifolia, assembly GCA_036346375.1. Taxonomy (NCBI): domain Eukaryota; kingdom Viridiplantae; phylum Streptophyta; class Magnoliopsida; order Poales; family Poaceae; genus Guadua; species Guadua angustifolia. The sequence continues at coordinate 85,094,641 of CM070504.1, read as the reverse complement.
TCTGAGTGCCATGTTTGCATGAAATATACTTACTCAGTAGTCAGGATTCGAGTACTTATGATCCTGTGCTGTCCTATTTCCATAAGAGGAGTACGACTTGAACAAGATAACCAGAAAAAAACACAACTTTGTGAGACTGTTAATATTGCCAAATGCTCATGATTGATGTTAACACCACCCTTTAAGTGGTGATGTGGGTTAGTGGCCTTCTCTTGCAGAGTGGGTACTGGGTAGTCTACCTTGAACACTTAATAGGAACGTGTGTGGCTGTAGTGGTTGCTATTTAAAACAGTGAGCAGTTACAGCAGTATATTATCTGAAAATTTATAGAAACACAGGAGACTTTCAAATAAACCTCATAAGATGCTGTTCTTCATTGCATTTGCCTTGTTCTTTTGAAAGTAGTAGATCCTGATGCAGTGCGTGTGTGCATGTGCATGCTACATATGAATTTGTAACTATTGTGTTTAATTTTTGTCATGCTCTGATTTTGTTACAAATATATTTTAGGTACTTGAAAGTGTTATCAAGTACAGGTGGAATGCGTTGCCGACTGAACAACGTGATGGAATAAAGAATTATATATCTGATGTTATTGTTCAGGCAAGTATTAATATGTTAGTTATGACAAATCTTTTGTCATTTTGCCCATAAAATAAATCTGATTAATGTCTACTTTTCTTTTCATGATCTTTGCATGCTCTACCAGCTCTCCAGTAATGAGGTTTCCTTTCGACAAGAGAGGCTTTATGTAAATAAACTCAACATTATATTGGTGCAGGTAAGCTGTACTGTTTTGGTTGCCAACCCAGTTTTTTATCATCTGAATATATGTGCTTTTGGCAAGGTCAACTGACTTGTGTTCTGAATTGTTGCAATACAATAGGTTCTGAAGCATGAGTGGCCAGCCAGATGGTCATCCTTCATTCCTGACCTTGTTGCAGCCGCAAAGAGCAGTGAAACGATATGTGAAAATTGCATGGCTATATTAAAGGTAAGTTGTGTTTCTACTTGTGTCCGTTTAGTTAACATATTATAACAATTATTGACTATGCAATAATCTGCAGCTTTTAAGTGAAGAAATTTTTGATTTTTCAAGAGGTGAAATGACACAACAAAAGATTAAAGAACTGAAGTCTTCACTTAACAGGTTGGATTATGTTGCCGTCTTCTACCTTTTATGGTCACCTAACAGCTTCTATTTATTAGAGTAGATTCAATTACTTTGCATATCCTATACTTTAGTTGGACTACTTTTATTTTTAACTGCTGTAATCCAATTTTTGTTGTTGTTGAACAGCGAGTTCCGTCTCATTCATGAGCTATGTTTGTATGTCCTATCTGCAACCCAAAGACCTGAGCTCATCCGTGCTACGTTGGCTACACTTCATGCTTTTTTATCGTGGATCCCTGTAGGATTCATATTTGAGTCACCATTGGTATGTAGACTATTTCTAAATTCTTCCAGAAAGATCTTATATCAACTGTATCTATTCGAAAAATCAGTGCCTTATTTTTGCCTCGATGACTATTAGCTGGAGACACTGCTGAAGTTCTTTCCTATGGCTGCTTATCGGAATCTTACACTTCAGTGCCTAACAGAGGTAAAAAAAGACATTTGTTTCCTGTGTTCAATTTCAGTGTTTCCTACAATTTTAGTGGAGCAATGGGAAGATTCATTTTATCCATTAGTTTGAGTACCAGGGTAATCTATCTATCAGTTTACATGAATGGGGCAGTAAACGGGCCTATTACATTGAAGAATCATGTTTCTTTGCTGGCTGAATACCGTTTTGATTTCCTTTCCTGATAAGTGGAGCTATCTTGCAGGTTGTTGCTCTTCAGTTTGGTGATTTTTATAATATGCAATATGTGAAGATGTATACAATTTTCATGATGCAGTTGCAGGTAAATGATGAATTTCAGGAAAAGCTATGTTCTTTTCTTCCTATCCCCCCCCCAACCCAAAACAACACACACACGCAAAAGATTTACTAATGAAGGGTTCTTTTCTTTATTGTGTAGGCTATTATTCCTCCTGGAACAATTCCCGATGCCTATGCCAATGGTTCCAGTGAAGAACAGGTATAGCTTCTATTTGCTGGAGTAACAGCCTATTCTAGGAGTCGATGATTGGTTTCTCTCTCTCTCTCTCAGAATCATTGAGATAATTTACACTGTGTATGTTCATCGGTGCAGGCATTCATACAAAATCTAGCCCTCTTTTTCACTGCCTTCTTTAAGGTAAGATCCATTACATCTTGGTCCTGGATATACCTAACTATTTAGTATGAAATGATTTTTGATTTTGGAGACGAAGCTATTTTTCATTTTAATTCATAAAACATTCTGGAAAGCTGTAACTAACAAACCTAATCTTTTGATGTCAAGTTCCCACCAAAGTCATGTTATTATTCTTCATTTGCTTAGAATATACAAATAAAGAAATGCTAATGAGTAATAAAATGATATACAAAAGAATAATTAAATCTCTATATAGTTTGATCCCTTCCTTTTGTGATACTTGCAGAATCACATGCGTGTACTGGAGATATCTCCAGAAAATAGAGCTGCATTACTACTGGGTCTTGAATACCTCATTGGAATTTCATATGTTGATGATACTGAGGTTTTTAAGGTAGGAATGTTAGAACTATATTCAGCATATGTTGCAGAATTTGATCGAAACTTCATATCTTATGATGTTGGTCAATTACAGGTGTGTTTGGATTACTGGAATGTGTTTGTTTTAGAGCTTTTTGAAGCACACAACCAAATAGAGCCTGCAGCAGCTGTAAGCATGATGGGACTTCAGGTGCTTTAAATTCGATTTTTATTGTTATCTATGGAAATGGTATCCTCAATTCATGAAAATTTCATGGCTTTGACATATCCAACTTTGTAATATATGCATTTTGCCAATTTTTTTATCCCCTTCTGGTTTTTATTGTTTTGTGAGTTGTTTTAATGTAAGGGCTGCATTACCTTCTCTATTTGTTTCTTGCTTTCTGAAGTTCTATTCTTTTTTACTTTATTTATAGTTTCTAAATCCTTCAGCTTATTGCATCTACGCTTAACCTGTAGGCTCAGATGATTCCTGGAGTTGTTGATGGTACTGGTACAGCTGTTCAGCAGAGGAGGCAGCTTTACTCAGCTCCACTGTCGAAATTACGAATGTTGATGATTTGTCGGATGGCAAAACCCGAGGAGGTATTGATTGTGGAAGATGAAAATGGCAATATTGTACGTGAAACAATGAAAGACAATGATGTTCTTGTCCAGTATAAGGTTGGTAATGGATTGCCTAGCTGTTGTCCAATGTTCCATGTGTCTTGCATGCTCTGTGTTTTATCAGCTGTGTACTCTTCAAACTGATGTGAAGCTCCATTTCTTTTATTATGCCAGATCATGAGGGAAACACTGATCTATTTGTCTCATCTTGATCATGAGGATACGGAGCAACAGGTATGTCTTATATGCAGATACTTCTTTATTTTTTAAGGAATGCATGTAATAACAATTACTATAGTAAGCTTGCTCAAAGTATTTATCCAGTGCACTTGTTCCATGTTGAGATGGCATGAGCTCTGGCTGAAAGATGAATTAAACTGATAAGTGATAACCAACATGAGTACTTAATAGTGGCATATGATGTTTGTAGTTGGTCTTCTGGTTATTTGAGAAGGCTCATTCTGTGTGGTCGTGGGCCCATTGCAAATATCTATTTTCTCTTATTTGTTGCACAGTTGTGTTTTTGTTTATTGCCTTTTGTGATTTTAAACCAGAACTTAAGGATATATCTTTTGGAATTCCAGATGTTGAAGAAATTAAGTAAACAATTAAATGGAGAAGACTGGAGTTGGAATAACCTCAATACTCTCTGCTGGGCTATAGGATCAATATCTGGTTCTATGGTGGAGGAGCAGGTCTGTACACTGTTATTCTGTTTCTTTGTTTGTCTTTGGTAAATGCTTTTTGAGGAATCAACGTTTTACTAGTTTTATTATGATTCCCACCTTTGCATGAAATGTGCCAAAATCCCAAATGGTTTCTGTGGATTTGTTGCAGGAGAATAGATTTTTGGTAATGGTTATTCGTGATTTGCTAAATCTCTGTGAAATCACAAAGGGGAAAGACAATAAAGCTGTGATTGCCAGCAACATCATGTAAGTATTTTTTTCAATTCTCCCGTGTTTATAAATACAAAATTATGGCTTGGCTGATTCGATGATTGCATGGCTAGGTATGTTGTTGGTCAGTATCCAAGATTTCTCAGGGCTCATTGGAAGTTTTTGAAGACGGTGGTCAACAAACTATTTGAGTTCATGCATGAGATGCATCCTGGAGTTCAGGTCAGTGATGCATTTTCCTGTAGTTTATTGGGCTGGAACAAGACATTGTTTTATTATTCTTGTAGTGTGAAACTAGGATAGGAATTAGCTTTGTGATCATCTTCCCTTCTCTGAGCATGTAGCTGAGTTAGTTGTTTATTTGTTTCTCATTTTTCTTTCGTATGTTGATGATAAATGGTGTTTGCTGCTTCTGTTATGTTATTTTTCATTTTTGGCTTCCATGTGCATTTGCACGAAGGTTTTAGTGTTTCTTCAAGTTGTACATTCCTATGGTACTGTCTAATATATGAAGTGCACTGCTGGTTGCAGGATATGGCGTGTGATACATTCCTAAAAATTGTTCAGAAATGCAAGCGCAAGTTTGTGACACAACAGGTAAATTATCATGTTGCTTAATATCTATAATTCTATATGTGGATGTTACGCTGGTATTTTGTTTATAGTTATAACCGAATGCATGTGTGGTTAATTCAGTTTAGATATACAAATAATCACACATTTACACTACGTGATACGTACATGTTACATGCCCATTTTTTGTGTTTTATTATTATCCAGGTGGGCGAGAATGAACCTTTTGTTTCTGAACTGCTATCCAACCTTTCTACGACAATTGCTGATCTTGAGCCACATCAGATTCATACTTTTTATGAATCGGTATGTTGAACCAAATTGAGCAAAATGTGGTTTCAATGACAATTAATATAACCCATTATTAATGTTACCTTTTGTGTTATCTGTGCTTGCTGCTCAGGTCGGCCACATGATTCAAGCTGAATCTGATAATACGAAGAGGGATGAATACCTCAAGAGATTGATGAGCCTTCCTAATCAGGTTCCGTGTTTTGCATTCTACTATTCACTGTTGCTTTCTGTCATGCTTTCTCTTGTGGATAGTTTTGACATGGTTATCCTATGATTCGGCAGAAATGGGCGGAAATAATTGGACAGGCAAGCCAAAGCATTGATATCCTGAAGAACCAAGATGTTATTAGATCTGTTCTTAACATCTTACAGGTAATAAATTTGATGCTGAAGAGCTTCATTTTACTACTATTGCTTAAATGCTCATGTAAACTGCAATAATGTTGGTTGTTTATTGCTTTGAAGTTCTTTAGTTTGCTTGTAGAATTCCTTGTAAGATTGTGCCTGGGAACTTCAAAAAATAAAGGGGTAAATTGCTCAATAACACTGCAAAGATCACTCAAGCTGGAAAATAACATCAATATGTCACTGACAAATGGTCCCAGAGTCTACTTGTCGGTCTCAGATGGGATGTTATTTCCTAATTTTTACATCTCTGCAGTGTTTACTGAGCTAATTTCCCCAAAAATTAAATAAAGGGGATGTCGGCAACTGCACTTACTTGCTCTGGGTTGTTCAAGTATGTTTTGATGTGTGTTGTTTTGCTGGTATCATGTGCTTAAAACTCCTGAATGCCACCTTTTGGATTTTAAGTAGGTAGCTATACCTAAACATTGTGTAGAGCACTAAATACTGGTCTGAACTTACAAAAAATGCACCATAAACTCACAACCGCAATCCAATCTTGCTATCAATTGTTACCAGTGATGACACCTGAACGCATAATTGAGCTATTAGATTTGGAGTGTTTTTCACCTAAGCAAATTATAGTGGTTTCACTTGACATTTTCACTAAACAACATCATTCTTTTTTAGTATGCCATGCACTTCTTAATGTACCTAAAGTTAGATCATACTGTTTGATTTTGGGTTTCTTTGTCACTGGTTGCACAAAATGTCTCCTGGGTACTATCATAATTTCATTTTTTATTACTCCAGTACTAACATTGTGTTGCCATTTGTGCTTGCAGACAAACACAAGTGTTGCGAGCTCGCTTGGACCACACTTCTTCCCACAAATTTCACTAATCTTCCTGGACATGCTGACAGTGTATAGGTATTTTGTTTAGCTTCAGCACGCCATGTTTTACAGTATTATCTTGTTAGTTAGCATCTTCTGAAGTTAGAGTTAGCCCTGAAAAGAGCCCTTCTTTGGACTGGTCCTGTTTGACCTCAGCCCTATAAAACTTGGGCAGTCTAGTATGGCAGTACATGATAATTTCAGGATGTCAAGCCACAATTTTTTGGGTCTCACACTACCTGCTTTAAGCCTTGAATCTGGCCCTAAATATCGTGCTGGTTAAGGCTAGTCGAAATTTGCTCAAATCTACTAGTTGAAAATGTATATTCACTCATCATGCCCGCTTGCTTTATCTTCTTAAGCCTGCAAAATAAGCAATGCTTCGCAAGCTAATATGACCTTTCCTTTTTGTTGTACATTGTTTTCACATCAGAATGTACAGTGAGCTTGTCTCAAGCACTATTGCTGAGGGGGGACCTTTTGCCTCAAAGACTTCATTTGTAAAACTCCTGAGGTATGATGAATAATTGGTATCTATACTTTTTTTTCATTTTGTTGATTTACTAAATTATATTATATCTTCCCTAAAAAATAAATTATATCTGCAATAGATCTGTCAAGAGGGAAACATTGAAATTGATCGAGACTTTTGTGGACAAAGCCGAAGATCTACCACACATTGGGAAACAGTTTGTTCCTCCAATGATGGATCCCGTTCTTGGTGATTATGCTAGAAATGTGCCTGATGCAAGGGAATCTGAAGTTCTGTCCCTGTTTGCGACAATTATAAACAAGTATGCCTACAATTTAATACCCATTTTGTGTTTTATGTAGCTGGAAATTAAAATGTTTTATTAATGTAGTTTGTAGGAATTTTCTTTTGTCAGTAATTTGAGTTGTTAGTGGTAACTGTATACCCATTTCCATACTCTTGGTGTTCAGTTCGCTCTTGTTAAAACTCTTCCATTTATATATCGTTTCTAGTGGTTAAAAATTTGACTGCAGGTACAAAGGTGAAATGCTTGAGGATGTGCCTCGTATATTTGAGGCTGTTTTCCAGTGTACTCTTGAGGTAGGAATACTATCTGTTAAGTTATTTTTGTTACTGTTCATGTTCAAATGTACATTGAGATTTTACTCTTCATCTTGCCAGATGATTACTAAAAACTTTGAAGATTATCCTGAGCACCGCCTTAAATTTTTCTCTTTGCTTCGTGCTATTGGCACCCATTGCTTCCAAGCGTTAATTCAGCTGTCAAGTCAGGTTGGTACTAACCTTTTTCAAATAGTCATTTGCCTAGTTGGTGTTGTTTATTTATAGACAGGAGCGCAAATTTCTTCTCTTTTATCTGACTATTGGACTGTCTATTTCAGCAATTGAAGCTTGTGATTGATTCGATTAATTGGGCATTTAGACATACAGAGAGAAACATTGCCGAGACTGGCCTTAGTCTATTATTGGAAATTCTGAAGAATTTTCAGGTATAAAATACAGTCTCATTCTTTTTTGCCCATATATAATCATTTGGAAGCTTACTGTTTGATGTGATTCTCTTGCAGGCTTCAGGATTCCAAAATCAGTTCTACAAAACCTATTTTTTGAATATTGAACAAGAGATTTTTGCAGTTCTCACAGATACATTCCACAAGCCTGGTTTCAAGCTTCATGTTTTGGTGCTGCAACACTTGTTTTGTGTGGTCTGTTTTATGTTCATTATTTGTTTTCTGTACTATAATGTTTGTATGTGTGCATCTAATTATAGATTTGCTAATATGTAGGTTGATGGTCTAACTGAGCCTCTATGGGATGCTTCCTCAGTACCATATCAATATACTGATAATGCTATGTTTGTTCGAGACTACACTATAAAACTTCTTGGAACATCATTTCCTAACATGACACCAACTGAGGTATGATCCTCCTAATGCGGCTATCCTGTGCTTGACTTGGCCATCACAAACCTGACAAATTTTCCTGCACAGGTGACCAAATTTGTTGATGGGCTTCTTAGCTCGAAACATGATCTTCCAAGCTTCAAAAACCATATAAGAGACTTCCTGGTGCAATCAAAGGAGTTCTCGGCCCAGGTGACTTGCCCCTTTCACTTGAAACCAGCATTGCATTAGTTGTCATAGGATTGAGGAAAACTAGAACTTTAAGAAAAACACATAAAAAATTCAGGAAAACATTTAAAAGGAGGGGAAAATGGAGCTCACTGGAACAATTACCGGAATGACCGATTTCTGGTCACCGGATAGGGCCGGGGATTTTGGAAAATATAAGAAATGGAACCCTGTCCCTAATGGACCCTTAATGTCAGGGGATTAGGGCTGCATTACTGCTTTGTTTGTTTATAAGTTGCTTTGTGCCAATTCTCTTCTGATGGGTTGCTGTGGCTTATTTTGTGCTTAAGGATAATAAGGATCTGTACGCCGAAGAGGCTGCTGCACAAAGAGAAAGGGAACGCCAACGGATGCTTGCAATTCCAGGGCTCATTGCCCCAAGCGAATTACAAGATGAAATGGTTGATTCATAGTGCTTTGTGATTCTACCTTTCCAATCCAGTTTCCTGTTTCTTGCTTCGGCCTCCAAACCTCCATGGTGGTGAAAGAAGGTGCCTGCTGTAATTTTATTTTTGGTTACCTCCACTTGATGCTGATTCCAAGATTTCTGCTAGTTGATAGGGAAAGGCCTACTCAATTTTGTCACAACAGCTGTTTCGGACTGCTATTGGTTTGCAGTGTTTGCGCTGTCTGGTTGATGTGTTAGTAGCAGCTCTTGTGCTCAGTGTATTTTGCTAACATTGGTGCGTGTGCTGGGCCATCATATAGTATGATCATGGTGCAACATTGTATGCTTATTTTTAGTTTAGTCTATAGATCGGCCGCATTTTGTATCAAGACATGATTCAGGCTGGTAGGAACCTGATATTCTTAGTGTACTATTCTGTGAAATATGTTTTACCTTCCCCTCTTCTGTGAATTCCCATGTGTAATTTTTTGTTTTTGAGCCGCCATGTGTATTCAGAAATGAGGAAGTATTTCAAATTTTACCTTGGAATGATCCACACCGGGAGTGATCTTGTTAAGCTCAGTATCAGTTTTGTACGTTTAATTCATGTCATGCAAGACGATAATATGTTCATTTCCTATATGGATGTGTATTAGTCGTCTGATTGAGATTAGTTATGATAAATGTGTCTACATTTTATGCGCTTCATGTACAATCTGTTTGTGCCATCTCAGTGTTTATTCTAGATGTGGAAGCGAGGGCAAGTCGGCAAAAATATAGGAAGAAAAGGCTGTCTTTTTTTATTTAATAAAATTGGAAAATATTCATTTGACACTACTATTGCGAAAGTCTGAATTTCATCCCTTGCCTATGAAAACGGACATTTGACTCTCTTAAAACGTCCCCTTTACCCCTTTTGATACTGTAACCACTCCGGTTTTGTTGACAAGATGCCTGAGTGGTACTAGTGGTTTTTTACAGGTAAGATGTTTTGGTCTGTATGGCAACCATTCAGAAAAAACAAAAACAAAACCAGACATTCGAAACTGAGAGGAGGGAGTAAAGTGAACGGTTTAAAGGGTTGTAAGAGTTGAAGGGTGTTGAATAACTAGTTTTATAGTTTAAGGTTGATTTTGGGACTTCTAGTGGAAAAAGTTTGAAGGGTCGAATGCAATTTTTCCAATAACATTTAATAAATAATGTGAAATTATACTATGATATTACAGATCTAAGCACAAGCGTGCTGGACTAAGGGCAATCCCAATCCATAGTTTCTATGAGTAGTTTCTAGAGGAGAGAGAGTGCAATAAATATTCACTTAAACCTAGTCTCTCTAATACATAGTTTCCATAGTAGTTTCTATGTAGAGAAAAATTTAATGATTTTATACATGCATCGGATCCAGGAGGAAGGGGATGGAAACCACGATTCTGCTCCCAACGCAAATTGTCTAGTTTCTTTGCGCATCGGTCTACGGGAAGACTTAGTTTTCTGCATGAGAAACTATTTCCCTCTCTCACCTCAATAACTCTATTACCATGTCACCAATTTACTTATGTGACAGCTCTATTAATACTATAGAAACTAGCTGACATGTACACCCATTAATTGTCTCCAGATTAAGTTGGAATACAATTAAGCACAAACTTGTGTACTTATGTTGTTTGGTGGTGGTCGTCCAGGTTGAGTGCGGCAGGTCAACTGGTCCCGTCAAAGGCTATCTAGTTAGTCCTAACGAAAAGGCCATCTATTTTCGGTTTCTAAGAGTGCGTTTGGTTGGGTATATAAGGATGAATGGGATAGTATGGTACAGGATGGATAGGATAATATTGGATGAGATGGTACAGGGAAGGTGTTTGGTTGTCTGAATGGAACGATACAAGATTTTGTTTGGTTACTTGGATGGAATGATACAGAATGGTACGAGAATACGAGATGATGTTTGGTTGAAGAGATGAGATTTGATTGAGGGATGATGCAAATGAACGATTCAGTCCTGAATCGATTGTGTCGACGACCGGGATCGCCTGACCGCAAAAGTGAAGAGGGGGTTAGTGTGAATGAGGGACCCAGGAAGCGCTTCGCTCAACAATGGTGTGGACGTAGGTCGGTGCGTGGCGTCAGCGTGCAGGGGACAGCAGATTATACTGGTTCGAGCCCCCACGAGGGTAACAACTCTACGTCCAGTCTTCTCCGGAGACGGATGAATTCACTAATTGTGAGTACAGAGAGTGGATTACAGCTCAAGCCTGAGTGCTATGTTTGTGTTTACTGGTCTATGACTAGTGTCTTCATGGCCCCTGTACACATACCTTGCGAGGCCTTATATCCTCCCGGATGTTGCCTGTAACGGACGGGAGAGATTCCCAGGGTAGTGGCTTCGTGCGCATTGAAGGTGGGTTATAACTACCCCGGAAATGCCGCCTACGTCTGCCTTAACGCCACTACCTAAGTTTTGGTAACCGCCAAGTAAGCGCATTCCTTCGAGCCAAGGTCGAGGTCGAGCGGGGACGGAATCCCCTACCGCCCGAGCTTGAGGTCGTGCGGGTTCGAGCGTTGCTTAGGTCTTGGTCAGGGCCCCCTTGTTGCATCGCCCCGAGCTAGGGACCCCTGTTGACCGTGCATTGACTTGTCAGAGATTTCTCGGTCCTCGTCAGATTGGTTTGGCCAAATTGCCCGTACGAGATAGTGCAGCATCTTTTTAGAATATTCCAAGAATATGTATCATCTTATCCTGTATCAAATAGTTCCGTTCAGCCAACCAAACACAGAAACAGATTCTGCACGAGACGGTTCAATTCACCCTCATACACCAAACCAAACGCACCCTAAATTCTGTAGTTATCATACGGAAAAGTAGAATATTCCTTCTGTTTGCAAATAATACCTTATATTAAAGCTTGCAAACTTCCCGAGAGGAGAGCCCCTCCACCTGTCACTTTTGCGATTTTGCAAAAAAAACCCTGCGTTTGTTGAAATTACGGATAGGTCCCTGAAGATTACAAATAAGCCTTTCGCGATTTTTTGTGAGGGGAAGATTTTTTCTTGTTTCTCGCGTTTGGGTCCCTCGCTCGGCATTTTACGGGAAAAGCCTTCCATTAAATTCAAATCGCGGACAAGCCATTTTCTAATTTTTCAGGATAGCGGACAGGTCCAAAAATGTAACAATCAGGTCCTTGCTCTTTACGTCTAAGTCCTTTCTCCGTTTTTCGCAGGAAAAATTGTTTTCGTCAACAGAAATATGTGTGTAGACTTTTTTCCCATTTCGATTTTCCATCTCCATCTCTGATATTTTTTATATCATGTATTATTGTTACTCGGCGAACACGTTGAGTATTAGACTCGACAAAAGAATGTTACCGTCTCTAATAGTTTTTCGCCATTTTCCCTTTAGACTTTTTCCCCACCACGGTTTTCTAGCTCGGTCTCCAATATTTCCCAGATAGTTCATCGAAAAAGATATTTCTACAGCTCTATCTCTCTATTTTTTCCCCGTTTCGCTCGTTATTTCGACGATTTAAAAAATAAATCGCCACCGAAAAGAAAAGGAATTTTTTTACGAAAAACCGGCACGCACGTCGTGTTACGCCGTGAAAATTTTTGTGTTTTTTTAGCCGTTTCGTTCATTATTTCGACAATTAAAGAACTAAAACGCCGTCAGAAAAAAAAACTACGAAAAACTGGACCGCGCGACGTATTACGCCACGAAAAATTTTCTAGTTAAAGACTACTTTGAGCAAATTCTGTATGATGACTGATGATCCATACCATGCTCGGTGACCGAAAGCACGAGCATCTCCCACACAGCGCAAGTAGCCAACATTCAAATTGAATTCGGGGATGTGATTTGTGAATCAAGCAAGCTAGCTAGCTAGCTGTGCAGAAGAATGGGCCGCAAACTCACTCTAGAGTTTTAGGTCGTGTTTGGAGTTTTAAGCCAGTTTTAGTTTTTTAAAAAGCTAGTAAGCCTTCCTCGAATAGTTTAGCTTTTAAGTGGCTTTTGATATAAGCTGGAAGCCATACATAACTAGTAAAAGTCAAAAGCTGACAGCCAGGCTAGATTTGCTTTTACAATTTATTGTTGAGGAAAATTAGCTATTTATGAAACGATCTCTTATAAAAAATTGTAACCGTTTTTTAGTTTAGAAAGTCAAAAAAAAGTTTTTTTAAAAAACTACGGCTCTCCCAAACATACTCTTAAACTACACATCAGCCAGTGATGGAAGCGGATCCTCTGCAGTTGCTGCTAGTCACTGATAGGTGGGTCTCACGCAGCAAAAAGCCCACCTACAGTGATCCAACGGCAGAGAGATGTTACTGCAGAGGATCCGCTTCCGCCGGTGATGTATGCAAAACCGCCCATAAGTAGAGCTGTTGCATGCTCTCTACTAGGTAAGGTTTCTGTGTTGAGCCGCTCGTGAGAGAGAGAGACGTTGAACGTTTGGCCCCATGACGAGCTGGGCGCCATCATTCATTCGATAGTCGCATGGATGCAGTACATTTAGTGTAGTAGTTCAGCAGCAGCAGCAGCAGCAGAGTACACATCATCCCTAAATTAAAGTCTGCAAGGTTCTCGCAAGGAGAGGCATGCCACGTATTGCCCTATGCTATTTTTCGAAAAACCCCATGTGTTTCTTCAAATTATGGATAAATCTCTGTAAATTACGAATAGGTCCTTCGCGATTTTTTGTAAGGGGAAGATTTCCTTTTCTTAATCGCGTTTGGATCTCTCGTGCGCTATTTTACGAAAAAAAACTCCCGTTAAATTCAAATCACGAACACGCCTTTTTCTAATTTTTCAAGATAGCAGACGGGTCCAAAAATGTAACAAATAGGCCCTTGCTCTTTACTTCTAGGTCCTTTCTCCGTTTTTCTCGAAAAAAAATATTTTCGTCACCAGAAATATGTGTGCAACTGTAAAAAAAACACCCGTTAAATTCAAATCGCGATATGTGTGTAGTTCTATCTCTAAACTTTTTCCCCATCTCGATTTTCCATCTTGATCTCTGATATTTTTTAAACATGTATTATTACTCGGTGAACGCGTAGAGTGTTAGACTCGACAAAAGAAGGTTGTCATCTCTAATAATTTTTCGCCTTTTTTCCTCTAGACTATTTTCCCAGCTCGGCCTCCAATATTTCCCAAATAATTCGTCGAAAGAGATATTTCTACAACTCCATCTCTCTATTTTTTCCCCCGTAACTCGGTTTCTGCTATTTTTCGGAGTGAAGAATATGTGTACAGTTGTATCTTTATAGCTTTTTTCCTAATTCGATCTATAGTATTTTTCGAAGCATGTATTATTGACGGTTGAACGTATAGAGTGTTAAATTATTATTCGGTGAACGCGTAGAGTGTTAGGCTCGACAAAAGATGGCTGTCATCTCTAATAATTTTTCACCTTTTTCCCTCTAGACTATTTTTTCACCTCGGTTTTCCAGCTTGGTCTCTAATATTTTCCAAATAATTCATCGAAAGAGATATTTCTACAACTCTATTTCTCTATTTTTGCCCCCGTAACTCGGTTTCTGCTATTTTCCCGAGTGAGGAATATGTGTACGGTTGTATTTTTATATTTTTTTTGTAATTCGATTTATAGTATTTTCCGAATCGTGTATTATTGACGGTTGAACGTATAGATTGTTAAATTATTACTCGGCGAACGCATATAGTGTTAGGCTCGACAAAAGAAGGTTGTCATCTCTAATAATTTTTCGCCATTTTTCCTCCGGACTATTTTCCCACTTCGGTTTTCCAGAAATTTTCATACGAAAAAAGAACACGCGCGGCGTGTGACGCCGCGAAAAATATTCTAGTTAGACATGATGTTATCTTAGCATTAATGCCTTAGAGGTGTGACTCTTGACGATGAGGCGGGTAGACTCGGGCCTGTCGTAGCATTGACATGAATACTGATAATTTCAGATTGTGAACGGCCCCTTTTATTTTGTGTATGATTGAGAGATAAAATGCCCATGGACCTGCAACTAAACTTGCAGAAGCAGTGGCACGTAAAGCTTGCGGTTTTTGTATATTGGTGTGTATATATACTTCAATATTTGGCCAATACATGACTCTGCTAGTGTTTTGGACTGCTGTTAAACATTCTGTGAGACGAATTGGAGTGAGTAGTTTGGTTTTGGACTACCGGTATATGCTTTCCAGGAGCTTGCCACTTAGGTAGCCAGGGCAATGTACAACAGTTATCAGACTACTCTTTCTCCTTTACTACCTTTTTGTTTTCTTGTTTTAAGTAACCCTGCCGTCCTGCGCATGGGTGTGCCAGATAACTGCATGATAGTAGAAAACAGAGCCAACACACACAGCTGAATGAAAAAGAATGCCCGTATATGTATTTCACTTCAAGGAAACAAGTACATCTGTAACAATATATGCTTGCCATGTGTCAAATCATTGGCACGCTAGAAAACTTATGGCTCGGACAGTTACAAAAGGAATCGAATAAAATTTAGATCACAAACATATGCTCATGCAATTGGAATTACAGTAACAACTACTCAAATGTATATATTTTTCATGGACGCTTCTACTCGGAATCATTAATTCCTCTGGAGGCAACTCTCCTCTGTCAATCATCACTAGGTCTCGTCGGTGATCTCTTCATGGAAGGAGGCAGCTTATTCAGTGATCCAGGATCTGCACAAGATGATGCGCATTACAATATTATTACTAGACCGGAGCTGACGGTTTCTGCCAAGCCGCACATCCTGGTCGTGATTCATGAACAACACAAACCATATCCAGGCTCGGCCGCGGCGTCGAAGGGTACTTCTGATTGGTGTCCACCATCTTGAACGCCACCGCCAGCGGCTTCACCTTCACCACGTTCTTCCACGTACGTCTTCTCATGGTCGGGCAGTGGCACGACGGGCCCCACCGCGTGCTGGTCCATGCCGCACCAGACGGCGTCGTTGGCCGCCGTCATGCAGGCGGTGAACCCTTGCAGGTCGACCAGCTGCTGCATCTTGACGGCCTGGAGCATGTTCAGGTACGGTGCCGGTGGATGTGCAGCGAGTGGCTGTCGCCGGTCAGGTTGATCACGTGCCACAACCCACAGCTAGAGCCGGTCCCAACTAATACCCGAAAAATATAAACCTAATTCTTTATTTTAATCTATAAATTTAAGATCTGAAATAAAATTAGGAAACTCTGCTATGCTAAACAGGGCCCAAGTGAAAGAGGATGCTCTGCACTCGTACAGAATCAGCCGCCCTGGAGTACCTCGTTAGTGTTAGATTAATCTTGTTGTTCTTTGCATTAGTTACATGCTAGTTGTGTTCATGTGTTGGTGTAACATGTAATAGACTGAAACAATGGTAGATGAATCGTCTTTGCATAGCGTAGTGGCGGATCGGCGGTCTCGTGAGCTGATCGCCAGCTAGGAGTTGAGTGCACGTATGTGTTATGGAGCCTGCCATGCATGTTTTGATGTGGTCAGTGATGGACCAAGTCATGGAGCACGTTCAGGAGGCGGAAGCGGAAGCAGTCAGGTTTTGCATGGACGCATGCATCGGTGATGGACTGGGAGAGCTGTTTGGACGTGCTGTAGTGTTTATCTTGGATGCTTGCATGCAGATGCATTAGTTTAGGCCACTAGCTAATTCCTTGTCCGGTTCTTGCGGCCAGATGAGCCCACGTCGTGGAACAGCAAGACCATTAGTTGGTGTGTGTGCGTATGTTTAAATATGAGTCGGTGTAACTCGCTAATTGGGTGAAATAAAAGCAGAAAAAAAAGAGGCACAGGTGTGTTGTGCCGCAAAGGCTTGTGTGTGTGTGTTTTTCTTTGTTTTTGTGTGAGTTCCAACAATGAGTACTACTAGTCACCGCAGTATTAGCTCTGGCGCGCTTTTCGTGGGAGTATCTATCTGTCGAAAAGAAATCTTTGGCTTGGCTTTGTATCTCTGGTTTGAGGCCTTAAGCTCGGCCGCGCCCTTTCTTCGAGCTCGCTATTTTAGCGTCTGCTTTCGGCGTTGTGCTTGCCACGACGGGAGGAACAATCACCGAATGAAAGTCCACCATGGTTGTTGAGCACACGCAAGCACGGTCTTAGTTCTTGGTAGCTACCAAGAAGAAGGCTTTAAAAAGCAAGTGCCCTTACCCGGTGAGGCGATCATCGAGTTTTCCTAGGTTTGGAGACATCCTCGGCCAGAAGGTCATGGAGTCCTTCATGGTGACCTCCGGTGAGTGTTTATCCTCCTCCCGAGCATGCTCTTCGCTCGGGGTCTTTCCACCCTCCTCCCAAGCATGCCCTTCGCTCGGGAGCCCCCTGTTTTCTTCTTGAGCAGGAATTTCACTCGGGGGCTTCGCGCTTTCTTCCCGAGCAGGAATTTCGCTCAGGGGCTTCGCACCTTCTTCCCAAGCAGGCTCTTCGCTCGGGGCGCATGTCCTTCTCCTTGGTCAGAGCATCGACATGCTCGGTATATGTACTCCTCTGGGAAGAAACCCACAAAGGTACCTTTGCTCCTTGGATTTGAAGAAGGCAGCGTCATGAAGGTCGGCGCGATGGGTGAATGCAACCAGGGGTGGCCAAGATACTTGGCAAGGTCGACAAACTGCGTAAGATCGAAACCGCTAAGCAAATTATTTTTAAAATAATATTTGAAAAATAAAAAATTCCAAAAATAATATGCCAAAATTAAAAATTATAAACATACCCGTCGCCATTCCAAATAGCGGCGGATGCTGTCGACAAACCTCCCTTTCTCTGTGCTTGCTCGGTAGAGATGAAGCTCTCTGTTGCTATTTGTAATTTTTAATTTCGGTATAATATTTACGTAAATTTTCATTTTTAAATATTATTTTGATACGATGATTTGATTTATTTTGAAAAATAAATCCTGAGCCTTGACTCTGCTTGATCAATAGCGGGCTTGAGGCGAATTGAAGAAGCCTTGCGAGGAGGCAAGCCATAGCCGTCTTGACTAGTTAGCATAACTTCACTTGATCAATGGCATATCTTGACCACTTGGCACGAAGTGGTCTCTGCTTGTAGCGTTTGTACTTTGATCCGCTCTGAGATGAGATCCTCATTTGTACTAGTCACTCGTAGTCACAATGAGTACTCTTGGTCCTGCGATAGTCACAATGAGTACTACTAGTCACTGCAGTATTGGCTACGGCGCACTTGTAGTCACAATAGTACTACTAGTACTACTAACAATGACTACGAGTACTCATTATGACTACGAGTGACTAACTACTAGTAGTAGTACTAGTCACTCGTAGTCACAATGAGTACCACTGGTCACTGCAGTAGTCACAATGAGTACCACTAGTCACTCGTAGTCACAATGAGTACTACTAGTCACTGCAGTAGTCACAATGAGTACTACTAGTCGCTGCGATATTGACTCTGCGCTTTTCGTGCGGGAGTATCTATCATCGAGAAAATTCTCGGCCATTACTTGGCGATCCCTGCGTGTCTGAGAGGAAGAAAGCGAGCGGCGGAGGATCTCATCTCGAGTGGATCAAAGTACAAAGCGTTACCGTGAGAGAACCCGATACTTGGGCCAAGTGGTGACATATGCCATTGGCGAAGTGAGTTATTTGCTAACTAGTGCTATTTGGAATAATGCGTGTACTTGCGACGCACTCGGGCTGCGAAAGCTTCTTCAATTCGTCTTCGTTCAAAAATTGGTAGGCTTGTGTTTCTTCCAAAGAAAATTAGCGGCGGAGAAAACATGCGTCTAAGAAGGTTAAAGCCTGGCGAAAATAAATCAGTGAAAGCAGATGCGGGAAATAACATCTTAGAAAATACCAGCTGAAAGTATGCTGCGGAAGAAGGAAAATTACAAAGAGTGACCTTCAAGGCAAACAACTGCAAACCATAGGAAAACTGGATGAAAGAACATGGAAATATTTTGGAAGCGCAAGCGATGTCTCAAAGCATGGTAGAAAAGTCTCAAACCGGAGATCGGACTGGCATAAACATTTGTTCGAGACATTATAGAGTAGCATCCACAAATTAATTCATCACATAATCTTGGTCAAACCTTTTTTGCTATGATAGCAAGATATATACAAAGGAATCCTCTTAAATCAAAGTCATGACAGATCTTGATCCAAAGAAAATGAGAAGCAAAGCACTAATTTCAATGGAAGCCCTCACATCCTCAATTAGTCATGCTGCTGGTCCCAAACTGAAATGACAAAATGACAAAATAATTGCGCTTCAAATTTCCAACAGAAGACATTAAGAAAACTTCTTCACTCGTACCAAATGAGCTGACATTCATTCATCAAGAATTGGCTGTGAAGCGACAATCGACAAGTTATACAGTGAATTGACTCCAGCACAGATGCTCCTCACTGTGAGGTTCACATGATTCCAATTCCCAAGTTCGCTTTGCAGTTTGGTAGGCTGTTAGCTGTTGAATATCAGTGGCTAGCTAATGAAACTTTTATCAAATTAACAGCAAAGCCCACATGGAAACTTCCTCACTGTTGCCAATATTAAGACTTCATTAGCACCTCGAATATCAGTGCCAGTAAAGATACAATTATCTGAAGTTAACTTTCAAATTCTATGAAACAGGTAGACAAATGGCATCTGTGGAGGAGTATTCTTCCATCATCAGGCTAATGGTTGCTTCGGACCTAGTATACTTAAGCAGCTAGCTAGCTGGTGAGGTTTGTAATCGGATGGAGAGGGCTGCAATGCATACAGCCGGTGAGCCGTCACAGTCGGGACACCGATGCACTAGCTACTCTTCTGTGTTTGGCTGCGTGCATTTGCAGAGGCCGGACTTTGATCCTTTATCTAAAAAAAAAGCTACTCTCCTGTGTCAAGTAAAGCAAATCGAAGCAACGCAAAACTGCTCAGCTTAATTTCTCTCCCCCCTTGCTTTGTTATTCATGTTAAAGATAATATATCGATATACTATATCTTTTAATTTTATTTAAATAGATTGTTAGTCTTAGTCTTCTACAACTAAGACTTTTTAGCTATATAAATTAATCTCTTTTACATGTAAATATTGGAACAGATAGTAGATTGTTTCTGTAGTTTTTACCTAAGGGTTTTTTCATGTTAAATTACGTCTCTACTATATTACAATGCTTGTAGTCCTAACAAGTGGTATCAAAACTAGGGTTTTTTTAGATCAATCATATCATCTGCTGCCCCCCGGAGTGGGCCATCGCAGAGATCTTTGCCCTGCCGGAGTTGCCGTTGGAGATCACCCGTCCGCGCTGACCTGTCGTATATCTCGCTGGGTTTCAGAAATTGTCGCTTTCGCTGGTGAAGTTCCGGCTGTCCTGTGACGGATCTGCTATTGGGCGCCTCCAATCAGGTGCAACTTCATCTGCAATTAGAGTGCAGGTTTGCCTCGAATTGAATCTGCTCAGAGAAAATATTTATCAATACTGTGTCTTGCCCTGCAATTGATATTGGCTTTGCGAGTCTGTTACTTACTTGTATGCGCTTCCTGAGGTACTTGGTCTTCAGTTCTGGCGGACCAGCCTGCCGGACATGCACATCTCCTCGCATCGCAGCGGACGACCACCACGCGCTGCCCGTCGAGAAGCTCCTTGGCCACGATCGAAGCCAGCCGGCCGAGCATGTGGTGGCGCGCGTCCACCGCCACGCCGGAGCCAGCTTCTTTATACCGTCCATGATGAACTTTGCATCCTTTGAGACCATTGTTGGACTTAATGTACAAGCATGCCTCTCCAACTTCAAAGTCGGAGTGTGTGCAGGTACTACAGTTGGTGATGCTGTTAAGAAGCTTGCTCTTTGGGGACTTCCGCTTCGAACTGTCATCTGTTCGGCACCGGTCAAGTATCACCTCGCAAATTATTCACTGGATTATCTCGACTCGGTGATTTCAACACGTCTCGACCCTTTTTCACTATTTGATTTTATATTGAGCGTTTACCCGTACTCTCTCCGGTGACTATTCCAACGCCAAAGTTCACTAATATCATCACCCGTGCCGTTCGACGTCATGCCTAGTATTCATGTGGGATTTATCATTGGCAATTTATTCGGCATTTTATCGTCGGTTTCTTTAACGTTTTATCGTCTTCTTTGAAGAAAAAAATAATGTCACTTGAGAAGACAACTAAATTTAGTGTTTCATCATTGTTAATTTGGTGTTTTCTCATCGTTTGAATGCGTTGTAATTTGGATTGCTTGCGTGACCATTATGGAGGTTTTGGCAACATTAATTTGGAATTTGATGACACCTTGCTGATAGTATTATACTCTTCGGAGTTTTTTTAATGAAGGTTTATTTTGAGATGAAGGTTTGAAGTGCAAGAAAAAGTTTGTTTCTATGTGAACGTTGCTTTGTTGTCTTTACTCGATATGAGGGGTGTACTGCAATTTATACTCCATTGATGGCACGGATTTTTTTTCTTTATATTGACATTTTTTGAGCAGGTTCAATTATGTCGTGGATTTTTTGTAGGCATTTTGCCGAATTTTATATTCTAGGTAAAGCATGTTAAAAATTCATGTGATGAGTTCTTCATTATTTACCCAACACCTCAGGTGATGTTTTGGTTTATGCCATTTGATAATTGAGATTTTGTTTTAGAAGGTCAGTTGCACAAGCTCAAACTTTACTGAGGTTATGAATCATTGAAGACGTAGATTTCTTCGTCCGCTTTATTGACACCTATGTATTTGGATTGACTGTTCTAATTTTTCTCTTGACCTACTAGTGGTTTGATCGATCTTACTTCATTAGAAGTGTTTATATAAGACTGTTCTAGTCTTTTATACCTTTTGTGGTTTTTCACACTATAAGTGTTTGGATTGATTGTTCCTATCTTCTTTGTTCATTAGTCATTTGGATTTTTAACGCTCTTGTATTCATGCGCTTAATTACCCTTCAGGGTTTTCTAGAAACAATATATATATATATATACATGTATATATATATATATATGTATATATATATACTCTATATTAAAGGGCCTCGGATTGCCGGCTTCCCAGGCCATCCACGTGTCGACCCCCCGGCGAGGCCCCTTAGAAATCTGGAAATCGCGTTTAGGTCCTTTCGGAAAAATTGAAGCCCGGGATTGCCGGTTTCCTAGGCCATCCACGTGTCGGCCCCCCGGTGAGGCCCCCTGGAAATCCGGAAATCACGTTTAGGTCCTTTCGTCGGTTTTTTAAATAAAATAGATCTGAAAATATCGAAATTACGTTTAGGTCCCTACACGTGGTTTTCGAAAAAAAACGTAAATACGTCAAGGGTTTATAGCTGAATTGAAAATCGCGTTTAGATCCTTTCGTCGATTTTTTTGTAGACTAGTGTGTGTATATATATATATCCTAATCAGAATATGCTGAAGCGGTGCAGTGAGAGACTTGATTTTTAATTTGGCATTGCTGAGGGCCCAGTGGGTGCGTGTTGACTCGACCTTGATAGCTTGCTTGCATGGTACGGCCAAATTGTCGAGCACATCAGGGAGTACAATTAATGAATTAAGCTAACGCTTTTGTTGATGGCCATATTAATATCTTATTGTCATGCACTATTCCTACCTACATGCGTGTGTGTGTGTCTGCTTCTTGCTTGCTGAATGCTGATGATGGTCATGGCCTAATTGCTGGAGTAATTATCCTCTTTTCATTCACTGCAGCCTGATGGCGCGCGCGAGTGATGCATAGTTGATGATGTGCCGTACGTCCTGTCCTGCCTGGGCTTTCTTCGACGGCCTCATTGCTAATTCCAGCGAGTTAATGCCGTGTCATCCATATATATGCATTCTCAACAGAGACGGGCGGCGTCAGAATGGCAAGGGACTTCGATTGCGTTGTGCTGGGGATGAATTGGCAAGAGCTGCTTGGCGCATGGAATCGGCTAGATCACATGTCAGATATCGCTGCATCCTAGCAGAAGTCTTGAGAGTTTCTCAAATCTTGCTCTTCAGTTCGATCAGAGGGACAGCAATAACAGTGCACACTGTTGTGCAGAATTTGCTTAGAATAGTTATGCAATTTCAGAGTGGTCTTATCTAAAGTTATTCTGCAACTTCGATGTGCATTTATATATCACGTTTCGTTCTATTATGCCCTTATTGGATAAATGCACATGTTCTCATGAATAAACGGGCTCTGTCCAACCTCTCCTCAAGGATGGAACAATATATTGAAGTATATACATTTTTTTTCGATAAGGAAGCAAATGCATTAATACCAAGAACAGTACATCAAGAAGATACAAAGCCTTGGCACCTTCCCTATTTCATTTAGAACACACAGCCACGGAACAAAAGAAAAAAGAAAAAAAGACAAGAAAACAGACACATTCTAATGGTCCGCAATCCGAAGACTAGACCGCCACCCATGCGCCTGGGAGAAAAAAGCCTTGGCCGCTTGCACCAGAAATTGCGACCCCTGCACTAACCACGCCTGCAAGTCCTCCCGCTGAAGAATAGCCCAGCTGGAGAGCCAATAAGCCGCCGAGAGGATAACACATGAAGGAGAGAACAAAGACTTTTTTAAAAATCACATCATTTCTGCAAAGCCAAAGTGACCAGCACAAAGCTGTCGCTCCAAGCAGAAGCAGGGATTTTGAGTCTTTATTATAATTCTGAAGCCAATTCCCAAACAGATGTTCCACACAGACAGGTTGTTTCAGCCCGGTTGCTAACTGAAGGATGTTCCAAACAGACCGAGCGAAACGGCATTCAAAGAACAAATGTTTGATTGACTCGTTTTTGTGGCAGAAAACACATGTCAAGCTACCCTCCAAATCGTTTAGCTAAGTTATCCTTTATAAGCACCACCCCCCGGCGAAGGTACCACAAGAAAACTTTAATTTTTAACGGAGCTTTTAATTTCCATATTGTTTTGTTCTGATGGGGAATGTTTCTAATCATTAAGGCAGCATAATGAGATTTGACCGAAAACTGGCCGTTAGAGGTTAAGGTCCAGTAAAAAGTATCCTGATCATGCGAAAGAACAACTTGCTCAATGCGTTTTAACAAATCAGTCCAAGCAATCACATTTGGACCAATGAGGATTCTACGCCAAGTGAGGCTTGGAGGTGACGAGCTTAAAGCTTCAGCAATCGTTATAAATTTTGGTCTGGCAATATTATATAGGGAAGGATACTGATCTTTCAAAGATGATCCACCCATCCAGTTGTCTTCCCAAAAACGAATCTGAGTTCCATCCTTCACAATAAAGGTTCCGAAGCGAAAAAAGTCACGTTTCACCTTCATTAGGCAGGACCAAAAGTGGGAATCTCCATTTTTCCACTCGACTTGGACCAAAGGCTTTGAACCCAAGTACTTGTTACGGAGAATTTGTTGCCACATCCCATCAGAGGTAAGTAACAGATGCAACCATTTGCTAAGAAGGGCAATGTTCTTTATATTTAGATCATGAATCCCAAGTCCTCCCTGCTCTTTTGGTTGACACAGTATGCTCCATTTGGTGAGTTTGTATTTCTTCCTATGTTCATCTCCTTGCCAATAGAATCTAGATCGGAAATAATCCAGTTTTTTAAGCACTCCTTTAGGTAAGGAGAAGAAGGACATCATGTACGTCGGAAGGCTACTAAGCACCGAGTTAATCAAAACTAGGCGTCCTCCGATAGAGAGATTCTTTCCTTTCCAACTACTGAGTCTTTTTTCAACACGCTCTTCAACCTTTTTCCAATCACTATTTCTAAGCTTCCTCCTTTACATACACAAATAAAAGTCCTTAATTGGTGTGCCCAAAGCTGAAGCGACTTACGTATGGAATCGGAGGAGTACAGTGCATGCCCCTCCTTTCTTTTTACTACTTGACATGGTCTCCGGGATCAACTAACTATATATATATATATATATATATATATATATATATATATATATATATATATATATATATATATATTAATTTACTTTAACTCGGCTGAAAAATTAGTACTCAAAGCATGTCGGTCGTTGCCTGCTTGACAAGCTCACCAGACAGGAATTAATTAAGGTAATCAAGGTTGTTAGTATTTTTCTCCATCTCCCCTCCTGCACGTCCATTTCAGGAGTTGCTGGTACAGTTAATGCAGATTTAACCGAAACTGTGGAACGCTAGCTAGCTGCTCGTCTCTGCCAAGCATGCATGTTGACGACCCTATGTATATATATTAGCTCAAATAATCTTTCTTGTTCACATCCATGTACCAAAATTTTCAGAAAAATCGATCGTAGATTAAGCAAAAGCCCACCGCGCGATCAATTATAGTAGTAGAGCCAACCTTACGTGAGCAGTAGTAACTTGTTAGTACCAATTTATTATTTGGCTTTGACCAATCGAAAGAAGCAACTCCAATGCAAGAGTTCAGATGGGGACGGCGTGCCGTTCTCTCTCTTTATTTACTGGTACTATTTACTGCTCCATGTTATACAGAATCGAATCAAGACGATCGATGTTGGTTAAATTCCAAAACTGGCCTATATCATATCCCGAGGAGAGTAGTATGCTAGCTGTGTATGCTCCGGTCTGGTATTCCTCCTCCTTAGAGCATACACAATGGTTAAAGATAATTGCTCTCTATAGTAAGATCCATGTCATCTATATACCATGTTATAGTAAACTCTTGCAATGGTGAATCTATATAGATGTCTATAGCTATTTTTAATTAATAGAGTGCTCTCTTTCTTTCTTCATTTAATTAATAGACAATCTACATGTCTGTAGATAGCAGCACTCTCTCTCTCTTCATTTAATTGCTTGTCAAATAGGATAGATGTTGATATTGACTTCTTATAGATAGCTGATGTCGGCGTATTCCACCAGACAGGCCCGTGATCTACAGACCGGGTTTTGTTCGGTAGGAGGCGTCTTCGTGGTAGCTAATCGAGGGGCGAAACCTAGAGGACTCCGCGGAGGGTTTGGCGCCTCTGAACTAGGAAGAACAAGTGATTTTTACCTGTGTTCAGGCCCCTTGTGAGAAGGGTAATAACCTTACGCCTGCTAAATTTCTTATGGGGTGTATCGAACCAATCTGAGTTCTCGAGTTACAAGCGCATCCGCTAGCTTTCTCTAGTATTGCTTGGTCGACCGATCTAGGATCCGATCCCCTTCCCCATGCACCCGAGGGCCCTTATATAGGCCAAAGCTAAGGGGTAGGTACAAGGAGGGTCATCATCTTGATCTAAATACATTTAATGCTTCCTCTCGTGTTGTCCGTTCCTCCATCATTAAATGCCTCGCGTGCCCTTGCGGTCATGGGATGGGACCCCTTGTGACAGGTAGGTGAGGCGTCGGAGGAATGGGCTTGTTGCGAAAACCCTTGCAATCGATAAGCTGCTATGGCGGCGCTGCTCGCTGCTCGACGATGCGGCGGTGGAAGGAGCCTTCGAGGCGAAGCCACCGTCGCCCACCTTCTGCCTTGCGGCGGCGGCGCGAGCAGGCTGCTCGCCAATCGCCGCCACCGCCACGGGATCGGGCGCCGGGCGGCAGGCGTGCTTCGCCACTCGCCGCCGGCGCCACGTGGACCGGCGCTTTGGCCGTGAGCGTGATCGCCGCGCTTGGCGGCGCGACCCGTGGGCTGGCGCCGGCGAAGCGGCGTGCTTCGCCACTGCTCGCCGGGCGCCACGGAATCGACGCTCGCCGGCCGTGCGTGATCGCCGCCGATGGCCCGGCGCCGCCACGTGTGGCTGGGCCGCGCGGCAGGGCGTGCTCGCCCACCTGCTCGCCGGGCGCCACGTGGACCGACGCCTGGCCGGCGAACGTGATCGCCGCCCGATGGCGGCCGCCCGTGGACCGCACTTTATGCGTGGAGAGGGTACCCTAGCGTATATCTGTTGAAGTAGCCGGGCCTGCCCTAGAGCGCAGCCTACAACTCCTTTTAGAACCTTCACTTAATGCACTTCAATGCTTGGTGCGCTCTTGGGCGAGCCACCACTCATGAGATACGACCCGGTCCCTCACGTATCTGCGGTTTCCCTTGGGACCAAACGGCGCATAACTTTGTCCCTCGCATGAACCGTCGATGTAGTACGCATATATAGATGCATCTGTATTGGCGGTTCCATATACATTTTCTTCGCGACTTTGCTTTCTTGTTCCTTCGCCTCTTTTCCCAAAGCTCTTTGTCTTCTTGAGCCACCATGGTGAACTCCATTCCAGCCTCTCTTGTTGGCCTTGCCGCCGTAAGGCGGATGGGGATAATCGCGCCGGAAGGCACCTTCGATACCGTCAGGGGACCGCCACGCTGTGTGCCTCTCCGACAAGATCGTCTTTGCACACTGGCCATGATGGCGGGCCTTCTTCCGCCTTTTTTTTGTTGCTTTTGTTGATGAACTGCGTCGAAAAAACCTTGGACAACTTTTGGATGAATGTTAGATGTTTAATCGTTATTCATGCGTTTGCTCATTTTTGCATGCTTGAATTCACCACATTTGCTTGTTAGACTACCGTCATTCGACTTAGCTAAGGCGCTTTTTAGAAACACCTAATTTAGGGTAGCGTTTCTAAGTCCTCGCCAAGTGATTTCATGTGCCCGTTGTGATCGCGAGCATAGATTATGCGGACCACATAAAATGTAGGTGAAAAATGTCCTTCATCGAACAAGGAGCATAAGACACAAAGAAGGCCTTAGCGTCGAAGTTTCCGCGAGATTATCGCGAGTTTCAACCTTCCGGAACTTATACCACGATGATCGCTTAAAATATGCTACTGCCAGAACGCGGCGAAACAACAAGTTCTCGGAAGTGCTCTTAGGCGAAAACACTCAGCGGAGACGACGGCGGTGCTTCAGGAGCCAACCCGAGGCGTATAAGCCGTGTAGGAGTCTTGTGTCTAATCGACACTCGATGACTTGGTCTCACCGGACGTTAACACTTAGCACATCTTCTCTTATCATGAGGAGCCGTTTGTTTCAACATTTGCGATAACCACGCGCATCTTGACCTATCTCGGGATATGATCGCAAGGAAATGGCCAAAGAACGCGGTATAAAGCGCTTATCTTACGCCGTATGCGCGGGATGAGCGACTTACGCTACTGGCGAAAGACGACGGAAGGCGGCGACTCGAAGCAAATGGCGGCGACCCAAACCATCAGAGCGACCGACCGATCGGCCGAAGGCGACCGACAAGCCGAAACGAGCCGGGCGAAAGACGACGGCAGGCGGCGGCTTCGAACAGCAGGCGGCGACCCCGAGCCATCAGGCGACCGACCGAGAGCCGGGCGACCCGACAAACCGGGCGGCCGGCGAAACGACGACGGAGGCTGGCGAAGGCTTCGGGCACCTGGCGAAGCAGCCCCCAAGCCATCAGGCGACCAGCGAAGACGCAGGCCTTTCGAGAAGTAAGCCAAGATCGTTATGCTTACCTGCTGCGTCTGAGGCTGACTCTGAGAAGGTGAGTAGGCATCTGGAGAGGTATACGCAAGGTAAGCTTTAAAAACATTCTAAGCCCCAGCATGAAGTGTCCTGGCTCGCCCTGTTTGGATCCTAAGTCCTTGTGAAATACCAAGAATTCGATCCGTGGCGCCATGTGCTCAAGCGGCGAGTTTCTTGGGGGTGGCATTAGGCCGACGGCGCTTGCGGTGACGACCAACGGTGCTTCAGGGAGCCAACCCGAGGCGTCGAGCAGCGTCTCGAAAGCACGTACCTAGCTCGCTTCGATCGCTGAGCTAAGTATACCGCAGCGTCGAGGATCGCTCATGGACTCCACAAAGGAATTAGCAAGCGCCGCGAACCGGCGACATTCATGCGCATATTCGCCACTCAAGGCACAATCGAAGAGGAATAATAATGGCGAAGCAAAGAGTTTTTCGACATGACCTTCTTCGATCGCCCGGCGACCACCGACCGGCCAGAGAGGGGCGTACCTCGAGGTCGGCCGAGCAAACTTTGGTACCTACATTCCCTTAAGGGTAGAACTTCCGAGTACTCGATGTTGTAGGAGTTCGTCGACTCTCGCCGTCCTCGATGGCATAACCGTACCGCCGGCCGAGATCTCGAGACCACCTTGAAGGGCCCTCCCAGGAGACAAATTTATGTAACCCGACATCGTCTGGTCTGCAAGACCGGGTCACCCCGCCAAGATGTTCTCTCGAGACCGGGTGGCGTGGTACCGCTGAGGCTTTGCGATAACGGGCGGCACGCAAAAGCGACCGATCCCGCACCTCCTCCAGAGGTTTACCTCTTCTCACGGAGACCTTCTTGGTCTTCTTCATTGAAGGCGGAGGCAGCGGCGAGCGGCGACAAGCTTCGGATGGGAGAACGACCTCGGCGCCATACACCAAGAAGAAGGGTGTCTCGCCGGTTGCCGCTACCGGGCGTGGTACGGCGACCACAAAGATGGTAGGGAGTTCTTCCGTCCATCTTGCACCCGCTTGTGGAGTCGATCAAACGCCCTTGTCTTGAGGCCCTTGAAAGACAGCGCATTGGCGCGTTCCGCTGACCATTGCTCATGGGATGGGCCACCGGCAAAACATACCTTGGTGCCCATTTCTTTCTGAAACTCGTAAAAGCCGCTACCGTAAACCGGGTGCCTTTGTCGGTGATGATGCGGTTGGCGACTCCAAAGCGGTGAAAATCCAGCAAGATGAACTTAACGGCGGCGCGCCGTGATGGCCCGCGATCGCCTCGCCCCGACCCACTTGGTGAACTTGTCGATGGCGGCGAAGAGGTGGGTGAAGCCTCGTGGCGCGTGAACGGACCAGGATATCCGGCCCCGCACGCGAACGGCCAAGATAGCGGGATGGTTTGCGAGCTTGGCTGGTCGGTGGGTTTGCTGGCGAAGAAGCGACAAGCCGCGTCCTCACCACGCAAGTAAGCGTCTGGAGGGCGAGGCCAATAAAATCCTTGGCGAACGCCTTGCCGATCGAGTCCGTGGGACATATGGTTCCCGCACACGCCTCCATGGATATCGAGAGCGTGCCGCTCCCTCTTCCCGAGTGATGCACTTCAAGAGAACTCCATTTACGCTCTGGCGATATAGGTCCCCACCTACCGTAGTATAGCACTTGGCCTTTCGTCCGAGATAAGAGCGAAGGTCCTCACGGTTCTCGAGGCCGGGACCGGGATGGCGCGCGCCCGTTCCTTGACCCCGCCCACTGGCGAGGCCCTTCGTTAGGGTGACTCGAGGCACGAGCGCCTGCATGCGCCTTTAGCGCCGAGGTACGCTTCGGTGCTCGACCGTCGGGAGCTCTACCGGCCGGGCGCATCCACGAGGCCAAGAATGCTTCGCACCCACGGAGTGGCCGGAGAGCCCCGCGAACTCCACCGGCGGTGGTCCGTAAGCACGCAGCGGCGTGCAAGTTCTGGCGGGGTGGCCGCCCATGGCTGCCTTCGACGACGCGCCGCTGCCACCGCTTCCGGAGAGCAGCGCCGCCGCCGCAGGGCGGGCACGGCGGTTCTCGACCGGCGCGACGCCGGAGGCGCCTTGGTCGTCGCTTCGCCCGCGAGATCCTGGTGTCGCGGATCCGCCATCTTCGATCGTGAGCTCGCTTCGAACCGCGAACACGAAGTCCGCCGGAGTTAGCGGAAAAAGCCAACCACTAGCCCCATACAGGCGCGCCCCGCCGGCGATTCCACGAGACAGCCCGTGATCTACTGATCGGGTTTTGTTCGTGAGGAGGGCGTCTTCATGGTCTGGCTAATCGAGGGGCGAAAACCCTAGAGGACTCCTTCGGAGGGTTTCGCGCCTACTAACTAGGAAGAACAAGTGATTTTTACCTGTGTTCGAGCCCCTTGTGAGAAGGGTAATAACCTTACGCCCCGCTAAATTTCTTATGGGGTGTATCGAACCAAGACTGAGTTCTCGAGTTACAAGCGCATCCGCTTAGCTTTCTCTAGTATTGCTTGGTCGACCGATCTAGATCCGATCCCCTTCCCCATGCACCCGAGGGCCCTTATATAGGCCAAAGCTAACAGGGGTAGGTACAAGGAGGGTCATCATGCCGATCTAAATACATTTAATGCTTCCTCTCGTGTTGTCCTGTTCCTCCACCTCATTAAATGCCTACGCGTGCCCTTGCCCATCACGGATGGGACCCTCTTGTGACAGTAGGTGAGAGGCGCCGGAGGAATGGGCTTGTTGCGTAAACCCTTGAATCGATAAGCTGCTATGGCGAAGCTCGCTGCTCGACACGCAGACGGCGGCGGAAGGAGCTTTCGCGAGGCGGTTACCGTCGCCCACCTTCTTGTTTGCGGCGGGCGAGCGTATGCGTCGCCAATCGCCGCCACCCGCCACGTGGGATCGGGCGCCGGCGAGCGGCGTGCTTCGCCACCGACGCCGGGCGCCACGCGAACCGGCGCTGGCCGTGGCCGTGATCGCCGCCGCCGATCGCCAGTAAAACCACGTGGTGGGCGCGGCGAAAGCGGCGTGCCCGCTTACTCGCCGCCGGGCGCCACGTGGACCGACGCCGCAGCGCTGCCGTGATCGCCGCCGATGGCGGCCGCCACGTGGGCTGGCGCGGGCGTAGCAGGCGTGCTTCGCCCACTGCTCGCCGGGCGCCACGGGACCGACGCTTTGGCCGTGGTCGTGATCGCCGCCGATGGCGGCGGCAATACGCGGCTTTGGCGCCGGCGGCGGCGCGCGTGCTTCGCCACTCGCTCGCCGGGCGCCACGTGATCGACGCTGGCGGCGGCCGTGATCGCCGCCTCGATGGCGGCCGCCCGCCACGCTGGCCGGGCCGAAAGCGTGTTTCGCCCACCTTTCCGCCGGCGCCGTGGACCGACGTCAAGCGGCCGTGATCGCCGCCCGATGGCGGCCACGTGGACCGTGACTTTATGCGGTGGAGAGGGTACCCTAGCGTATAATACGCTGACAGCTGACTAGCCACCATTGCGGATGTGTTCATACGCATGCATGCAGTACAGCAGCCTTGGAATTAAGCAATTCCTTCCGATGTTGCTAGATGCGACATGAACATACAACACAGTAGTAGGATATAGTATTAAGAATGCTGTGTGAGGAGGCGTAGAAGGAAGCGGTGACGAGTCACATGCACGGCTTCCGATCTCTACAACTTTAGCAGCTCCCTGGCCGCGACCGTGTATATGCGCCTTCGTTTTCAGGCGACTCTAGTCTTACCCAAAAGCTGAAATAATTAAGGACTACATTATCCGGCCGGATATGTACGATCCATGTGTGGCCATCAAGCTCGCTCGTACCTTTCCTAGTTTCTCTCTTTCCTTCTCTCTTCTTTTCTTTTCTTTTCTTTTCTTTTCTTTGGGTGGGAGGGTTGGTGGTTCTGAGAAGGAAGAAATCGATCGAGCACGAGCAGTCCTGCCTGCCCTGGTTCACCATGGATCGGAATCAGCTAAGTATATATAAGTGGAGTGGGTCCCACTCCATTAGGAAGAAGGAAATCTAGCGTCGTACGCGCGCGATCGAGTAGTATATATATATATATATACTATATTGAGTTGTGCGCGATGCCGCGCCGCGAGGAAAAAATCTGGAAGGATCTATTTACGATTTTAATTTTTTTTAAATAAAAAAATCGACGAAAGGATCTAAACGCGATTTCCAATTCAGCTATAAACCCTTGACAAATCTTTTTTAAAAAAACGTTTTTTTAGAAAACTGTGTGAAAAAAATCGACGAAAGGACTTAAAAAAACCTTTTTTTAGAAAACTATGTGCAAAAAAATCGACGAAAGGACCTAAACGCGATTTTCAATTCAGCTATAAACCGCATGTAGGGACCTAAACGTAATTTTGATATTTCTCGGGTCTATTTCACTTAAAAAACGGCCGAAAGAATCTAAACGCGATTTTCAATTTTTCTGAAATGACCTAAAAGCGATTTTCGATTCGAGGGAGGGCTCGCCAGGAGGCCGACACGTGGATGGCCTGGGAGGCTAAGAATCTTTGCGCCTTTTATATATAACATACTAGGCTAAGTTTATGCGTTTGCGAGCATGCATGACAAAAAGCATAAACGCGATTTCCAATTCAACTATAAATCCTCGACGAATCTGTGTTTTCTAATAAAGTAGTTTTTTTCCGTTTTTTAGAAAACCGTGAAAAAAATCGATGAAAAGACCTAAACGTGATTTCCAATTTAGCTATAAACCGCGTAGGGACCTAAACGAATTTCGAAATTTATCGGGTCTATCTTACTAAAAAACGGAGAAAGGACCTAGACGTAAGGAGTAAGGACTGCTTTGTTACGTTTTGGATCATCGCTATCCCGAAAAATTAGAAAAGGACTTGCTCGCGATTTGAATATAACAGAGGTGTTTTACGCAAAAAAGTATGAGAGGACCCAAACGCGATTCAAAAAAAATATCTTTCCCTCACAAAAAATCACGAAGGACCTATTTATAATTTACAGAGGCCTATCCGTAATTTAAAAAAGCGGAGGGATTTTTTCGCAAAAATAACAAGCTGCCACCTGAGTGCCTGGGAGGCCGGCAATCCCAGCGCATAATTATATGCATGGTGTATATTCCTTTTCTCTTTCCACGTCTGCTAATTTTTTGCTTTCTCCCGGGCGGGCGGTCAGTGTGTTGCGCGTGACGTGAGTGACTCATCAGTTAGTTGCAGACAGACAGGGATGCCAATGCATACATGGATGACGCTGTGAATTGGCGGCATGCAGGCTTAATTGTGTCCCCTTCCTACTGTTGGGATCGAGTCCACAATTAACCATTGCTAACGTACCTTTCAATTAGGTTATTCATGCAGCTAATGTCTTGCGGCGATTGGGATAAGCAGAAATGGAAACAGTAATTACTCATCCAATGTCGAGTACTATTATGGACCAATATGACAAAATCTAGCCGAGAACTAGGTGCAGATCCTTCTCCATCATGGCCCAGCATTCTGCACGGGAAAATCTTAACCGCCGACAAACCAGCATAAATTATGCTGATGTCTTTATGGCTTGCATGTTTTGTCCTTTATTTTTGCTATATATACCCTTTCCGATACGTAAAACAAGTACATACATAAATTATGCTATAAAGAGTCCACATGCCTAGCTACAGCGGTAAATTACATGTCAACATTTCTGTTCTTTTGGTTCTGGACATTTTTCAGATCCGTCTCTTCCAGACATCAGTTACTCCAATCTGTGGTCAGAAAGCGACGAGCACATCAGCTGCTTGCATGAGATCCAAGCAGCTTAGCTAGATAGATACTCCAGCTAGCAGCTAGGAATGGATATGATCAGCCTTGCACGCAAGTACAGAATTGACGTGTAGGTGGAGCTTCTGATCGGTACTAAAAACGCTCCTCACGTTCGACGACGAAATCAGACAACAATACAATTAATCCCAGGAACAATTAATACACAAGATAATGATATATATTTACAAAAGAAAAATAAGAAAGGATGAAAGAAATCAGGAATAGTCAGCTGATGGCCTGGATGGACGATCATGTCGCTAGTCAATCCGAGCGTCAGTGAACTAAGCTGGCTGGCTACCGTGAAATGTCAGACTTGGGTGAGTAGATGCCAATCTGCTCCATCTCCCAGCTCAGCTTCAGCGACGAACCGTCATGCACCGGCACATACTCCTGCAGACATAACAAATCAAGGAAAGCCAAAAACACTATGAACATTTAACTCCACATGTAGATCCCAATGCTAGCAGTACGGATTATACACGTACTAGGTACTACTGTCGTTTACCGTACGTCGTCGTCAGTGACCAATCTAGAGTAGCGAGATAGTATATTGCCAAGAGCACAAGTCAGCTGACATAGCGCACGGTTTTCCACAAGCTTAACTTCCGATCGAATTCCCTCCCAAGCTAGGCAGGAAGGGAAGCACGCCCACAAACAGGAAGCAGTAACTGTAGGAATATTGAATTCCGTGTCTCAGCCCATGTTTTTTTCTTCTTCTGTCACATACATATCATATGCATTGGCCGGACACCTAGCTAGTGATCTAGCTACAGCTAGTACTTGGTACCACTAAGAGCATCTCCAATGATGCCTCTTCAGCTAACTATAAAGGTGCTATCTCAGCATTTTGTTTAGGTGGAAGAGGAAAAATGAGGAGAGAGATATAAACCGGCTACTAATTATAGCCAGACTATAACTGATTCCAAAGCACTTATTATCTATTTCATATGGCCCAATATTTAATTTTATAGATAATGTTATAGCTAATCTACTAGAGAGGTTGTCTATATGCTATCTATAAATGACATAGACATTTCTTATAGCTAGTACCATTGAAAATGCTCTAAGACCAACTACAATAGCAAAGACTGTTACTTACTCTATTTTTTATTTATATCATCTAGAGTAAGCTAAAAGTCAATTTGTAAAATAACTGTTTCTAAAACTTATCTCTAGATGCTGTGCAATAATTATTGAGAGGTGCTTCCATTCTTTTCTTTTTTACAGTTACACAAATATTAAAGCATTAATGAATGGTAGATGGTGATTATTTACCCCTGCGCTTGCTTTAAGATTTGTGCAACTTATTTTGAGAGGGAAAGCATTGAAACACTGCTCATAATTATCTAATAGTAAGTTGATGTAGCCTTATTGTACTTGCCCTAATATACTATACTAGTATGGAAACTGCAAAGAGGCGATGAAATGCATCTACTGTTGTACTCTCATACCTCTTCTTATGTGCAGTAGCTCTCGAACCGGATCAGAGATTTGTGAGATATGGCACGAGCGTGTACGGTTTCAAGAACAAAGCAGGTGAATCCCAAAGAGAGACGACGTTGAAGCAACCATAACGAGAGATTTGGCGAAGCCGATCGCAAATTCTTTAAGCACATTTTTAAAAGAGTGCAAAGGATTGTTACTCTCTCATAATCTCTTAAACCTTTTAGATCCATATGTCGGATCTTTGCCCTATATAAGAACCTAGTACTAAATAATAACCTAGGTTTTATTAATTCTCTCGTACGCCTTTTGCTTTAGATGAGTTGATTTATGACTTTTTGGTTAGTTGGGTTCTCCATGATCCCTCTAGCTAGGCCTCCCTTGCTAGTTCTCTTTCTTTTCTATTACTACTTAGGATTAGGAATCCCTCTCTCGTTAAAAATCCTAATCTAATTAGGATTCATCTAGCACGCGCTTTTCCAATCTTAGAAAAAAGTTGGATATAATTTACTATATTTAACATGTACTGTACCGGGAGAGGGGGGAGGAATCAAGGTATGTAGCTACCTCTAATTTGGCTAGGAGCTCATGGGGGGTTTGTGCGGAGACGATGATGTGGCGCGCGGCGGGCGTGACGAAGCCTTCGTCCACAGCCTTGTCGATGAAGGATAGCAGCGAGTCGTAGTACCCGTCCACGTTCAACAAACCCACCTGCATGCGCATGTGATTTATAATTTGTCGATCAGCAGTGTTCTTCCAATTACTAACTACACAGGAAATTTCAGCAATATATATAGTATATTGTAGCAGCAGTCACAGGTGGCTGGACAAGATGCACGAATGAATCCAATGTTGGTTAATATTTACCGGCTTGCTGTGGATGCCTAGCTGGGCCCAAGTGATGACTTCAAGGAGCTCCTCCAGCGTTCCATAACCACCTAGTCATAACAGTCACAATCCATTCAATATCCTTAATTACCAGATCATCACATACACTTCAGCTGAATGTTAGAACTCGATCGACTCAGTACCGATGGCCGTACAGTAACCTATAGAAACAAACTATATATCGAGTGCCTGCACCAACTAGGTAATAATTTACCCCACAACTAACTGAAGGTGTTAAGGGAAGGTGGAGCAATATGACGACATTTGAACGTAAACAAGAGCATGTGGAGTTACAGGCAAATACGCACGCACGCAGAGGAAAAGGTGAGGATGCAAGGCAGCTTGCGAGGTAAGGCAAGGGGCGACCACTGTGCGTCCCTATCAGGCGGCATTGGCATGGGCCATGCTGACACTAGACGGTATCTGTATGGACAGGGAAGGGTACACGCACCAGTGGTTGGTGACTACACTATCTATATAGCCACTAGAGTTGTTAGCCTCAGGTGAAGCGAGCCTAGCTAATTAAGCTCAGCTTATTAAGCTAGGCGGGCAGGGCAGGACTAGCTTCTTTTGGGGAGATCTGGATCCAGTAACAGTAATAGTACTCGAGTCATGTCGGCACGTACCATATTTTAGGTTGAGGAGACTAAGCTACAACGACCTGTGCTGTGATTCGGAGCTAGGTAAGTGGCTCAGCAAGCAAGCACTGTACCGTGATGCGTGTGTGCAGTTTCCTCTGCAGGTCTGGAGCAGCATTTGACAGGAAGAAACGATGGAAATGGAGTGTTGGGCCGGCGTATATGCTTGCCTCCCTTTTTTGGTTTTGAGAACTGTCTACAGCACTAACCGAAACACTGCGTGGTAAATAATGTTTGCACTGCACTAATTAAGCGGCACGGTGAATGGAATGGAGCCGATTGCAGCAGCAGCATGTTCTGAATATCCACAGATTTCAGGGTACGAATTAAAGTAGGCACCGACCGGGCAGGGCGATGAAGGCGTCGGATCGTCGGGCCATCTCGGCCTTGCGCTGGTGCATGCCGGACACCGCCTTCACTTCCCCCAGCGTCTCGCCGATCACCTCTCGCGGCAGCACAGACTTGGGGACAACCCTGCAGGGTGTGTGAAAATAACATCAAGCGGATGAATTTGATGGCGGTGATTATGATTTCAGAGATCAGGGGACGTGGTTGGTTGACGGAATCGGAGGTCAGAGGCAAAGCAATTAATGGATACAGAATACCACGCACGCAAGCTCACCCCAGGACATGGCCGCCGCCATTGTGGACGGCGCGGGAGACGAGGCCCATCAGCCCGACGCTGCCGCCGCCGTACACCAAGTCAATGCCGCGCTCCACCTGCATCCATACGTCATATGAAATTCATACGCGAACTTCTTTTTAACCCTTTTCTTTTTCTTTCGGTTACCATCGCTGAAACAAGCAGATTAGTTGGAGATTCTCCTCCAGGGACAGCAGATTTTGATTGATGGGCTCATACAGTACTTCACTAACTCGCGCGTCTTATCATCTGCACGCTGCCTAGAGTAGCAGCTAGTGCCTGATTCTTTCTGCTAACAACGGGGCAAGGCGGTCAGGCTGTCTGTCCCTCCGTACTATATCTACTCTGCCCGCCCATCCACCGTGCTGCCCTTTTCTTCCTTTTTCGAGGTCACATGCATGTCTTCTCTGTCCGTCTGTCTGTCTGTCTGTCTCTCTGGGGGAGGGAACAGGCTAGAACTAGAAGGGAAGGAACAGGCATGTGCGCGCGCGCGCGCAAGAAGAACAGAGCAGAGCAAAGCAGAGCAGGGTGCAACGAAACGAGCCTTCAATTCCAAAAGGATCCCTTAATTCCGTGTGAGTGAGGGGGACCTTGCGATTCTAATCCGTGAGGTGTGATTCTATTGCGCTCAGAAAATTAAACTTTGGAATGACCGAATGGATGATTAGTTAGCTGGTTAACACACACTTACCAGCTGGTGGCCGAGCTGGATGGCGGCGAGCTGGTAGGCCGCCTTCTTGCCGGGGCTGCTGCCGCAGAAGACGCTCACCCGCCTGAACCGCGACGGCGTCTTGCTCGCCTTCGCCACCGGCGCCATCAGCAACGCCGGCTCCTCCTCCATATCTTCCTCTCCGCCTTTTAAGCGCTAGCGACTAGTTGTTTTTCTTCTTCCTCTTTCCGACCCTGCCTAGCTAGACTGTGTACATAATTCTGTTTCTACCAAGATCAACAGCTCTCCAAGAATTAACGCTAGCTCCCTCACGTAATGGTCCTGATGGCTACTTGTGGCGGCGGCTGCTGCTGCCGTGGATACTTGATAGAATCTCGATAGCTGTAAGCGTTGCAAGCAAGCAAGCTGGTGTGCGCCAACGCGTATGCGTATATATACACGAACTGGTCCTGCTTTCTTGGCCTCTTCTTCTTATCCTTTCTGGTGCAGCTTGCTTCTCCTATCCTCTCCTCTCCTCTCCTCTCCTCTCCTCAGGTTATGGAAGGTAGCTAGTATAATTCCGATTCGTATATTGCGTTGCGCCCCTCTTCTCGTAATTAGCTGCTGCTACTCACAGATTAGCCAATCTGTCCTGTGGCCTGTGTTGTGGAGGTTGGAAGAAATAATAATCAACCACCATCCATCTTGGTCCACGCCACGGATATGGAGTAGCTAGCTGCCTGTACATATCTCTTGTGTGCAATTAAGCCTCTGAGGTGGTGGACGCTGACGGGTGGTCCCCGCCTACCATTAACTCCTGGAGTACTCTACTGACTAGTCCTAGTTTTCCCGATCACATGGTACCTACATATACGCATCGACCGATCACATGTAGCAACAAAGACATGGTAGTATTAAGAAATTAATTCATTGTATCAGAGACTAATTGGCTCATCTGATTGATGCGTAATCGACCATTAATAGTTTCCTAGCGATGGATGGGAAGATAAGAAATAGAGGTATCCTAGCAATCGCCTCGATCATTAGTAGTCTTGATGCATATGAATGGTCGGTCAGTCGAGCCAAACAAAGCCAAGTGATTCTCTCTCTTCCTCGGTATAATAGTAGCTAGTATATATATGCTATGAACTAAAAATTTGGCAGTCAGAGCAAATTAGAGAGAGAGATGCCTGAAGTAACACGTGGCGGCAGCAGCTACATGAGCAGAGCATATGTAGAGAGAGAAAGAGAGAGTGGTGGTGGTGGTGATGATGAATGGTGACGAGCAGGACTGAGGAGATGAGATGACGAGGAGAGAAGAGCAGCAGCAGCAGCGTGTAGAGGGAAGGAAGCATTCCGTTCCACTCTTTTTACTCTTTCGAGCTTTTCGTAGCGCACAACCCACCCACGACGCGCGCAGCAGCAGCACCACCTGCAACTGACTAGTACTGTTACTAGTAGTGGTAGGATACTACTCGAATACTCCGTAATATAAATTGTTATAGCTTTCAAATAGTGTTACTAAACACATATTATTTTATAATTTTGATGTGTTTTTACTATTTTTCCTTGTATACTCCTTATTTTAACTTTTTTTAATACTATTTACTACCATGTACTAAAACAGAAGACACTATCTAAAAATATAATAAAGAGAGGTAATGTAATTTTTCTTTAAGACGCGATTTAGTACAAGCAAAAAGAACTAAAACTAGGTCTATTCAGAACCGAGTGATTGAGAGCACTTATCTTGACCGCCCAATAGAAAACTCCCCCGCAGAGGACACGTGGCGGCCTCCTATGGGATCCCATCGGCAACTGTGTACGTCAGCTGTGACGTCACGCGCTCAGAACCTCCCTCTCCGACGAGTCGGGCCAAAACCACGCCACGCGGTTTCACTCGCTATTTTTAATCGAATCAATCACAATTCACAAATAATAACCCACTCGATTAGTCCACGCGTGATCATCTTGTTAACTGCCTTCTACTCTCTCGTCTCAGTTTCTAAGACTTTTTTTAATAATAATTTTGTATATTAATACATGGTATATTTTATATTCTAATACAAAATTAACGTGATGTTCTTTCTATACCCGCATAATTAATATCTTTTTTATACCTTATATTCTGTATATAGATACATTAAATATAGTATTTAGTGATTGATAATTTAGTCATTTTAATGTCTTTTTATTCTACGTGTCTTATGAGGTCGCGCGGACGGAGGGAGTAGCGGTTTCTTCGCCTAGCTAGCAAGACCTGATTAATTAATCGCACGTCTAAATTAACCAGCTATACATGTCGACACACATGCGTATGCCTAGTAGACTCTTGACGGAATTCCAACGAGTTAATTAGCTCGATCGACCGGCTAATTTGGCGGTAGGACTTGATCAGTGCCGGTGCACGAGAGACTTCTATTAAAGCTCTATCTGCCTTTCAATTAATTACTTCTTCCTATACGTGACGTTTGATCAATTCTTTAACACGACTTCCTAACAGCTTTGCCCTGCTGCTTGCCCATTTTTGCCAATTAACTTTTTAAACTTTTGCCACGCAATTGACATTACCTAGCTAGCTAAGTGCAAAGTTGTTTTTTTCTTGGCAACGTATCCTGTGCACACAGGCATTTCCGTGTATACATCGTGCACACTAACTAACAAAAGTTACGAAAAATTCTGAAAAAAATTATAGACGTACTTCATAGATTGCTCTACCTATGTATGAAGTTGTAGGTTCAAATTCATTATATATCAAGAGTTACAAAAAAGAGAAAATTCTGACAAGTTTAAAGAGGATATATAATGATTTTGATCTTGAAACTTTATACATAGGTAGAGCAATCTATGAACCACATCTACAATTTTTTCAGAATTCTTCGTGGCTTTTGTTAGTTGGTGTGCACGGTGTGTACACGGAAAAACTTGTGTGCACAGGATATGTTGCCTTCTTTCTTAGCTCAGTTCAAAGTTGTTGCACGTGTGTATCGTCATGCGTTCATTCGCATGTAAGATTTCAGACTACTGAAAGTCTGAAATGCCATCGACCTCAATTATTCCGAGATAAGCCAATTAATGAAAGCATGGCCATACATAAGCAGTCTAACAGTCCCAACAAAATTTATACTCAAGCTTCAAATATGGCTAAGGCTTAGAACCACATTTGTTTAAGCTAGCTTAGACTTTTCCGATTATAACTTAAAGCCAGCCTTTGGTTGAAGCAGCAGCTTAAAAGCAATCCGCTTTTATACATGATATATAGAGATAGATAATTTTACTGTAACTTTAGTGATATTGTCTAAAACAACTCTTAATAAGCCAAAAAATCGCTTTTAGTTATGAGAAAAACTAGGGAACATATACCATTCCTTGGTCTCTCTCTCTCTCATTCACTCACTCCACACACTCTCTCTCTCTCCGCCGCTGCCGACAACGAGGAGAGGGGCACCATCTCCAACAGGGTACGGTGGACGACCACTAGATTCGGTGACGACTG
The DNA here is from genome assembly GCA_036346375.1 of Guadua angustifolia. Lineage (NCBI taxonomy): Eukaryota > Viridiplantae > Streptophyta > Magnoliopsida > Poales > Poaceae > Guadua > Guadua angustifolia. Next base: position 85,053,076 of record CM070504.1, on the reverse strand, counting down.
GAGCACAACAATCGGGTGGACAACTAATAGATCCGGTGGTGGCCAGAGTGCAGCGATGGGGTGGAGGGCCACCCATATCTGGAACTCTATCTTCTCCCTCTCGCTCACAACGAGGAGGTCGTTGCTGCTGATGACAGGTTCACCCCCCTTAAAGGAAGGCCAGGGTGGCAGCGAGGCGAGGCCCGATAGAATATTAGGTTGTGCAGGGTGGCCGGTGGGGAAGTGGTTGGGCACAGGGGAGGTGGTAGGAAGCAACAGAGGAGGGAGGCAGCGGAGGTAAGGGAGAGGGAGGAGGGTTCGCTAGTTGCTCTCTTTAATTAGTTATATAGAGTTTTATGGTTTTTGAAAAAAATTAAGTTAAAAAGCCACCAACTAGGACTTCTACTTTTTAAGCTTGAGAGAAAGCCCAACCAAATATGGCCTTATTAATTGGTTGGTTGCATTATAAACGAAACGCAACGCGGTAGCTTAGCTCTTCCGAAATTTCGTGGGAAAGAAGACGCACGCGCTTGGCGAGAGCTGAGTTGCTACAGTGAGTAGTTTGTCTTAATTTGAAACGCCCTGCCGGGTCTAACTCCATCGGATTCTCAAGCTAGCAGGTCAGGTCAGGTTTATACTATACATATATATATATATATATATATATATATATATATATATATATATATATATATATATATATATATATATATTGATGGATTTGGTGGTTGATATATACTACGTACCACCAAACCGATTGATCGAATCGAAGCATGTGCTAATCGCGTGTGCCACGAATCTTGGACTATATAGCTAGCTAGCTAGCTTTATTTATGTAAATTTAAGGCTGCTCCTCAATCAGGCGAACACCGGTTGCAAAGCTAGCTAGCTTGGTGACTCGGTCAGTATGCATGCATTCGTCGAAGAAAAAAAACAAGCAAAAACAAAATAAGGGCCGAGCAGGAATAACAAACAATGATGGAATTTAAGTACTACTTATGATGATACTAGTAGAGTTGGGCGTCGTGCCATGCCGTCCGGCATGAACCTATCGCGATTTGTGCATGGAGGCCACGACGGTCTGCCGTGCTATGCTGTGTCGGCCCGGTTTGTCTTCGGCAATACCAGGCCTTCCTCTTCGTTGGCTTCGTCTGGTCCACCGTCGCGTGCTTGTTCTCGCGGAAGGAGGCCTCTACATATACATGATTCGGGCCAAGGCGCAGGCACGCGTCCACGGCGGGGCTTGGACCGAGCCGTGCATGTCATGCCTCAGATCAGTCCAAAAAATTTCGGCCCGAGTGCCCACCTCTAGTCTAAGGTGTTTTGTTGGCAGGTAGCTAGCTAGCTTCAAAATAAAATCGATGGCAAGGCAAGTGAAACAAGGATTGCTCTATAGGTTAGTCCCTCCTATCACAAAGAGAAGTCGTGTAGGTTACATGTAATCCAGTGACAGACTTTGGCATTCAATACCCTTTTAATATTTATGTTGAACAGTACATGGAATGATATATATATATCTATCAAAAAGTTTTAACTATAATTTTATTAGGATTTATAAATACGTTTCAATACAACCCGTGAGTACCTTCCTGTGTTGATGTCCAAAATTTAACTTAATTTTGTGATTGGAGCGAATATATATATATATATATATTATTAGTCGTAGACTCGTAGTGGTAGTTCGATTTTGGACGATAGATGTCAGCAAAATCTCCCCTTGTGTGGGAAAATCCAGAGACAGGCATCGGTGGTTAGCAATGTCGTCAATCGTAATACAGCCATCCAAATTCTTGAAAGAATATATATACATATACGACTAAACAATTAACAAGTGAGCAACACGCCTGAGAATAGAAGAAGTCGCGCAAGTGATCATTGAGTTGCTTAGACACGTTAATTCGCTTGTTAAGTAGCATTCGGTTTAATTATTCTCTAAGTCAGATTGATGCATGTGTTATTAAATCTCATTGTGTATATTAATATACAAATCTATGTTTTAGTAATAGGACATCTTTTCTTTAACATACAAGCTAAAGAAAAGGAAAATACATCGCGGCTCACCATCTCTAGGTAGGATTGTAGAGTTGTAGGCGTACAACTCTAATCATCACTAGGGTTTAAATCTTAGTGCCCGCTAATCACTAGGCGAGTGTTGTGCAAAGAGGTACACTCACTCACGTACACGTGTGCACGTCTTCCTTCTAACGCAGCAAAAAAAAGAAAAAAGAAAAAGAAAAAGAGAAATTGATGTATTTTCCTTTTCTGTAGCTTGTACCGCAAAATTTGTTTTTCCAGTCTTGCAAGACGCATGCACGTACCCTAGCTAGCTAGCTAAATTCACCTCCCGATAGGCCGGATATACTACTAATATGATCTGTTTAATTCCTCGTCAAAGATTTTTTTAATTTGTATCGATGATTAGTTGGGAGTTACTACTAATAATAGGTTAGTAATGAAGTAGTGGCCGCCTACGCAATCCAACAAGTACTTAATTTGTGTTTTTTTAGAGAGAGAACGAGCTAGAGAGGAGAAATCCAACATGGATCAAACATTCAAACTCAAACTCTAACTAGGCAGCACCCGTTGTGAGATGAAATTAACTAGCTTGGGTTTGTGCGCTACGCTGCTGTGATATTCAAGAAATTTGTTTCTTCATTTAATTTATTTAATCTAGAATTTATTTGGAACCTTGCTGATTTTATAAAGTCTTTTTGTTGTAATTTCAGTTTTAATAAAAAGAATTTCTGCATACAATTTAAAAGTTGAAAAATTCTGGAAAAAAATTATTGAGTTCAAAGTATTTTTTAGTATTTTTCAGGATTTTTAGAGCTTTTTATCTATTTTTACTGTCGCGCTTTTCTCTTAACTTAAAAAAATAATCCGAAAATAGACCCTACCTGTCAGAGCTGTCTTCTATCCCCAGCAAAGAAGTCCAGATATGTTCTTCTCTCTCTTTCCTCCATGAAACAAGTTTTTGAGCTTCAATTTCTTCACGATTTGAGCACCAAAAATTTGGAAAAAATCATATTCGGATTTCTCGCAATCTCTTCTATCCATTCATGGCCAATTTCCGCAAAAAAATCTTACTCTTACATGCCGGATTTCACTCTTCATTCAAATCACAAAAATTTTGCGGTTTCTATTGTTTGTGAGCTCCCTACAACTATAAATCCCACCCCGAGGACCCCTCCTATCTTCACAACCTGGTGCTCTCCTCCACAAACCAATCCCGTGCTTGCACTCCCCGAATTTCTTCGCAAAGGTCTGATCTCCATTTTTTTCTATTCCGGCCACCACCGCCACCTGACCGCCCCACCGCCTCCTTCGGCCGCCGACACCGACGCCGGCCATCGCGCCACCCCCTCCTCCAGCCGGCCTACCCAACCGGGCCCCACCTCCCCCTCCTTTTTCCTTTTCCAGTGCACCATGGCGTTTTCGTGTTGTCTGTTCTTCGTGAATGAACAATACATCATGAATGAACAGTCACTCGCTACATGACCATTTTTTCCTTTTTCTTGTTTTTAAATTTTCGGGAGGCCATTTTCGCCTGTTCGAACTTCTATTGCTCCGTTTTTCTTTCTAAATTCATCTAAAATCTCAAGTTACTTATTTATACTAGTTTGTTATTTTATTTGAATTTATTTGTATTTTATTTGAAATTGGTTGCTTTTCGCGTATAGATTTTTGAGAGTCAGAACGGTTTATTATCGACGATCTCGAACATCAATCCTTCGACCAAGGCAAGTCACACCTTTGAACATATTGATCCCAGAATTTAAAATTATATTTTAATTTAAATTATTGCATGCATAGTTTTATCAATGTAATTTAAATCCCAATTTTAAATGATTAGTTACTCTCAATTGTTATGACCTCAATTGACTTTGAAATATTCATACCTTGTCACCTTAGAGCAAAATATCATTGATTGGTACATTATTGTAATATTAACTAGTGCTATATAGTAAATGGCTTAGACATGCTTAGACATGAATTTATGACTTTTTGAGGATTTATGCCAAAACAAGATTTATGTTGAAAATAAAGTTATTCCTTAGTGTTGATGCACCATAGGATGTTATGAAAGATGATGTTATTCAAAAGAAAGTAAAAATGTGATTTAGACCAGGCAAGAATGGTTGACTGGTGGGTGCGTGAGCACAAATGTTGTGAAAGCTCGCCTAGTCAATTAAGGATCGGTCTGTGTTACGCTGAATGTAAAGCCTTACCATACTACCACAAGTCTGGAATGGGACGAACCTGGCTATCCGTATTGTGACATACCATGGACAATCGTGCCATTAGGTTGAAAGTAGCAGTGGGTGTAAGGTTTTCACTCGGCGCAAAAGGGGGCTTCTAGACTGAGCGGTTTTAACTCTACCAGTGGTGGAATCTTAGCGGGTATGACTACGTGGATGGAGCTTTATAGGAGCCTTGTCGTGATTTTTTCTGCCGACACACCAAAGGAAGTGTATATTTGGGCAAAATGAGATAGTTATATCTTGTGGGTAAAGTTGTACAACCTCTGCAGAGTGTAAAACTAATCGATTAGCCACGCCCCACGGTCATGGGCATGCCGAATAAGCCTTTCACGGACTAGATTTTAGATTTCAAAATATTTTTCAGAAAAGTGGTTATATGTGGAGAGAGTCCACATAGGAAAACTTGGGATGAAACTCCGGATTAGATCCTATGTTGAAAATTTGATTAGAACTCAATTTTTACTATATCAATTATGCATTGAAAATTAATTATTGTATTTGAAATATTGCTTTATGCTCAAATGAACCATATTATGCCTTCCTTTGTGACCCTTCATTGATAATGCATTTACTGTGTGACTTGCAGAGTACTTTTATACTCACCCTTGCTTACTCTATCTTTTTAGAGGAGTATCTCTACGATGGTGAGGACCAAGATAACTAGGCCGCTGCCCCAGTTGATTGCTTGTGACGAATCTATTGGGTTCTACTACTAGTTTTATTCTGCTTTCGTTGTAATCTTTTATTTGGCCTGCGTGCCATAATTATTGTAACTCTGATTATTAATAAAATACGTTGGATATGTTGTGATAACATTTCTGCTATGTGTATTAATTTTTTTTGGACTAGTACAAGATACACATAGGATTTCGGAAGTGTTTTTCCGGGGTCCGACAGCTGCACAATGCGAAATTTAGTTGCGCAACATTGCACCGCGCAAAATCTAGTCTGACGATTATTTCTAAAAAATGGGTCAGAGGATGTAAATGCGAATTCATTTTTTCCTTCGGAGTTTTTAAGAAATGCGCTAGCTAGGATTCATCGGTGAATTTATGGCAACACGGGCCATCTTTGTGTGGTGCAGAACCGCTACTAGTCGTCGTCGAATCTACAAAAATATGGGTTCTTTTTTGCGTAATTTCAATACTTCCTCCCTAAATACTACGTGTCATTTTAGCTTATGAATTTTGTTTTTAAATACATATTCCATAATTCTACAATTTCGAGGTGATCTTTACAAACCTCCCTCTTTTAGTTATTTCCAATGATATTTAATACTATAGACTAAAGTAAGAAAGATAAATGACCTAATAAAGAAGGACACCACAGTCTTTTATACATGTGACTGGTTAAAAGCACAATATCCTGTAACTACATCTCTCCAGGCAGTACTAATAAGCCTTAAAGAGTCCTTTTGGCCATTGAAATAATTATACTTTCTTCAGTAACAAATAGTTATTGTTTTGGACATCAACACTGTTCTTAAAATTCAACTTTGATCACTAATTTCTATTACAATATATTTTAAAAATCAATAAAATTATAAATATTATGAAAATACATTTCAAAATGAATGTGCACGTGATTTTCTTACGTTCAATATAAATATTTAAAAAGATACTGATAGATAAATTTTTAAAAATTCGACTACATGTATCCAAGCCCAAAGGAACCGGAGGGAGTACAACAGTACTAGCAGCAGTAATAATTCATAGAAAAAGGGGAGAAGAAAAGTGTAGGTGGGCTTCTTCTTCGCCTGCTGTTTTGGAGCCCGGCCGCGGCCATGGACACCGGAGACAGTCCAGAGAGAAGCCAGTTACAACTTGCGAGGCCCAAGGCAAGATCTCGTCAGAAAGGAATTAATGGTGCCGCCGCGATGGGGAAAGATAAGGCGGCAGCGGCAGCGAAGCTGTGCCTGCGGTGCAAGGGGACGTACGTACGATCCGTCAGCCAACACGCCGCTCTCCTCCTCCGTCTGCCGCCGCCACGACGGCCAGAAGAGGCATCTGTCTATCTTCCCTAATATAAGTAAGTTCCCTTCATCTCCTCACTCACCTTTCTCCTAGCTTCCTTCCCCTCAATTACGACGACGAAATCGACGATGATGCATACATACATAGATAACCAACCTACGAACCCCATTCGATTTCTCTGGAATTAATTAATCTTGGAGGCATTGCATTGCAGGTACTAGGAGCTTGGCGACGACGACCCGCCCTACGCCGCCAAGCCCTACGACTGCTGCGGCGCCGAGGACCCCGACGCCACGTCTCCTACGGCCACGTCGTCTAGCAGATCGATCCATACCAACCTTGGTTTGGTCTTGTCTTCTTTTGTCTTGTGCCAGTGAGATATGATGCATGACTACTCTCGAGGGGTATGCCTGACTGCAAGCCTGCAACCATAAAAGGGACTCCCGGACTGCGAGTCTCTGTGTACAGTAATAATGCACACAAACTTGTAAGTCTGCTTTGCTTTGCTTGAGAAATCCCTTGTAATCAACAAAGTAAAATCATGTCCTATATATCCTATCATTCGTGTTGGACGTGACTGCTCAGCATCTATCTGCTCACCCACATCTCTGCATCGGAGTAACCTGATCGATCGATTGCATTCAGAGTCGAGGGTAGAGAGGGATAAATTGTCAGTTTTGTCCGAAATCTGAATCTTGTGCAGAAGTTGTCTCTCTGGTGAAGAAATTGTCCGTGCGTATGTAGAGTGCATCAGGTGTGAGTATTGAGCTTGGGTGTGGATTGCGCTCTGCATGAGCTCGACATTCAGACTTTCCAGTGATACAAATTAAGCTAGATCTTCTCGGTGGTTCTTACTTCTAGGCAAGCGCGCACACATCAGCGTTGCATCATGGTATCGAATTAATGTAGTGATGCACAATGAGCTCATCAAGCATTTGCCAATGACTGCGAATGTGCGCAAACAGATGCTCTGCTGAACTCAACAGAATTGCCTGGCTATCTATGTACACATGCATGCTTACATGGACAGCAAGGACAGAGTACGTGGTGATGTCGTCAAAACGCAACACAAACAGGTGAGTTTCAGGTAGCGAGTGAGTGCCGTGGTGGGACTTGTGATTCCTATCTCTCTGTCTCTGATCAGTCTGATGTGGATGAAGTTGACGCCATTCACAGGAATAGGAGGATATAGTGCGCAGCATACATATCCATTCCTCCCTGCTGCTGCTGTCTTCGGACTGAATTTGAGGAGTCCAGCAGTGCTGAGTGATGAAAGGTCACTCGAGCGTAGGCTGACAGCGCACGATGATAATAATGGAGCTAGAGCACGCAAGGAAATCGTTAGTGCACGCTCACGCCGATCGGCACATGGCAGGTCTCCCCAACACCGAGACTCAGCAGTTGCATTACATGCCTAATATTCTATTGCCTGCATCTGAAATACTAGTAGCAGGGACGCAAATTATCCGTATTATTCAACTACCGTATTAGATAGGATACGAATGCCTATCAAATACGGCATGTATTTTCCCATCCAATTATCAATTTCTCTTCTCCTCGTATTTGTATAAAAAGTATGGAAGCGAATATGGCATGTAATTTTCTCATCCAACTTTTTATTTTATCTGAAATATATTCGATGAAAGAGTATAAGTATTGCATCGCAGTATGTCTAATTAGTTGGACGAGTTTATTTTTTTTAAAAAAAAAATCAATGTGAATTCATGTCTCCCTTTAGGTGAAATAAATAGATTAGAATGATTTAGTGTGACTTTACGAGGATGAAGCATCACTAATGTCTTTACATTGCGTGAGTTACGAGGAGAGGACATCCGTATCCGACCGAATTGAGTAGATATTCGATTCGAATTAGTATTCATATTTGATTTAAAACTACGAATACGATTTCGCCACCATTTGATTCGTTTTCACAGCTAGATATGTAGTAGGAATAGCATGAGACATGATCAAGATTAACTAAGAAGGCCTCCTTCCTAATTGATGAATTATTCATTCAATTCTTAGAAAAAGGGAAGCATTCCACAGATGAGGAGGCGGGTTAATCGAGGGTAAATGCCTGTCATGGATCTGTAACAATTGTGGCAACCGCCAACAAATGGATGGAGCAGGGATGCTGCTATGCTTATTTGGATGCACAAGAAGCCGAAAGTTAGAGCGTGGCTAAGTATGCGTTGGCTAGCATCTTGCCGAGGCGTACCTGGGCTTGAGTGGTAAGATGGGTGTAATCGCTCGCAATGGGCAGCCCCTTGGCATCCACATACTTGACATTCGGAAGCTTCACTGCCCTCTGAGCTCTCCTCACAAGGTCGATGAACTTCCCCTGCCCGGTTGCGATCCCAACCTGCATGGAGTGAGTAGTGTACACGGTTGGCATGGCATGCGTGCGCAACGTCATGGAACAGCTAACTACATCAACACTAACCAAAAACAAGGATGAATTAGGGAGCATCGACCACATGGAATTGGAGCCTGGTTAGCTTGTAGCAGAGCAGGGGATCCATACTCATGGAGTGAATGTTGGCTAACCTGGATGACGAGGAGATCGGGCATGGCGAGGTCGCGGCGGACGTCGCGGACCATGGCCTCCATGCGGGCCGTGTAGACCTCGGCGTCCTCGCGCCTGATGGTGTCCGCCTCCCCCTGGTACCAGAGCATGGCGGCCAGCTTGCTGTCGCCGGCGCACTCGGCCAGGGCGGCCTTGGAGCGCGTGAGCATCCTGTTGTACAGGTCGGTGCCCCGGGACCAGTTGGCGATGGGCGTAGCGCCCTGCGCGCAGGGGACGAGGCCGATGGCGGTGCCGTGCGGGACGGCGGGGGAGGCCCGGACGGCGTTGGCGAAGGGCAGGCCGGGGCCGACGCCGAGGACGTTGTGGACGTCGATGCCGGCGTGCAGCGGCTCGCGGGCCTCCTCCCAGCGGAGGTCCGGGGAGAGGCGGAGGACGCGCGGGGAGGGCGCGCACTCGGGCGGGACGACGCCGTCCCAGGTGCCGTTGGTGGCGCCGCCGCGGCCGCCCATGTTGGACTGGCCCGCCAGGATGAACACCAGCGTCGGGGCGCCGGCGGCGGTGAGCGCTGTGGCCGCGAGCAGCAGCAGCAGCTGCAGCTGTACTGGTGGGAGCATTGCCTTTGCTGCTTCTCCCATCAGTGGGTGGTTGTCAGATTTACTTCTCTTGGCTTTAACTAGCTGGTACCAGCTGCGTCTGATCTGCTCTAAGCACCTTAAGGTGGTGCAGCAGCGCCGCAGGGAATAAACAAGCGGAATGGAATGTCTGATCTAAGCACCTTTCTACCGATCGAGGACGTCTTCGTCTCCTCCCCTCATGACGTACGTGTGACGATCGACGACGACGCTCCTTGCGTTTCCTTTGATAATTAAAGAAAGCCACCAAACGAAAGAGAGGAGGGAGGAGCGTAAACGAGGCCGGCGTGTTTGTACGGGGCAGCTAGCAACTGGAGGTGGTGGGAGTGGGATGGGATCCAAGGAGCCAGCCAGCCAGAGAGTCAAGGACTGTCGTCCACTAGCTAACGACATCAGCAGCAGCGGCCGCTCGCCATTGCTATGCTGTCCTGTCCTGTCTGTCACAAGCGAAACGCGGATGAGCCAGCCGCCTGATTGGACTCGAGGACGTCACAGACAGGTGATCCACGACCACGTGCAAATCCATCCTGAGGCTGGCTGGCTGGCTATCAATTCAATTCGGGTTTAGAATCGAACTGTTTAATTCGGTAGCATCTCTCTCAACCAACGTTCAAAATCTCATCATGATTTTGAAAATCTTTCTGAAATTTCAACCGGTCCCGAGATTCTAAATTTCAGTGAGATAAAAAATCTGAAAGTTTCCAAATTGCTACAATGAGCTCGAAAAATTTCACCGAAATTTCAGTTTTTTACATAAATTACCACAAATTAGACCAATTTTTTTTAGACCGGATCTCACTCCATTTTTTTTGGTGAATTGTAATGCCTTTTATAAATAATGCATTGAAAGTTTTGCAAAAAATGAAAATCATATACAAATTAGTAGATCTTTGATTTATAGTGCCATGAAGAGTCATGTGTGTCTCGGATACTCATCCATCCAAAGATGATCACATAACAAGGACAAAAGAAATGAACAAGTAAATTATACTATATATACCGCGTTCATGCTTGAAGTTAACAAAGCTTTACAATTCCATGCGCGGTATTAATTTCAGCGTTGCCGCTCTATTGTATCGCTGACACCTGATCCTCTTGAGACCCACATGCCAATAATCGAATATGATAATCTGAATATATACCCGCAGGCATGCCATGAAGAGTCATGTGTTCACAGATACTAGTAAGTTGTTCATGCATTACAATGGGATCCTAAAAAGTTTGATACATAACCCAAATCGTATAATGAATAATGAACGTTAAAATTCTCATACACATATATCAAGTAAAATACACATTTAGTAGGTGACATTGTTTCTTGTACAATATAAAATACTACACAAGCTAGTTTGTGCTTTATTAGCTAATTTGTGCTTTGTTCCTAACATAAGTGGCTAGTACTTAGCCCTAACAGAAGGAATCAAGGCCAGTACAAAAGCATTCTCTCACTCACTCACTCACTGCCCACTAGAGTGGGGAGCTATGAGTGGCACTGCTGGACAAGTCCAAATTAAAATTGTCGACAGGATGGATTTTGTTGCTTTGCTTCCCAATAAAACTTTCCATGTTTCGTTTCGTTTGGGTGGATCCTTGATTTGCACTTGACTGGCTAGCACTGCAACCATTTTGTTACGAGTAGTTGGTTGTGTACTAATGGTGTGTTTGGTTGTTTATATCAAGTGGCATATGCATAAGTTGGTTTATGAAAAAAGTTATCAATGTGTTTAATTATCTGAATGGAATCATCTCGTCCTAGATGGTGGGATACAAATTTGAGAAATATTCTCTATAGATATTGAACCATTTCATTCAGCCAAAGTAATGAAATCAAATGGTACAGGATCATCCTATCCCGTTCAACCTCATCCCACTAATCAAACACATCCTAAGTTACTCTGCACCGCGAACAAGTCCCTCCCGAAAAAAGGACCTACTACGAAGAGTAACTAAACTACCTGTAGCACTTGATAGAATAACAAGGCATGCCTGCTCGGATCAGGCAGCCACAGAACTGTGTACTCCACCGAAGCATCAACTATTATAGTAAATATAATAAAATCATCTTAGCTTACTTTTAACATGTACATATCAACTTTGTTCTACATAGAAGAGTGAGAAAAGAGCAGAGAGCCAGCTCTTATTTAGTAGCAAGTATCGTACGGAAACATAGATGTTATCATCGACTAAAAGCTGGTATTATTGTTGTACAAGCTGGTTTTATTATTTACTCTAGAGACAATATTTAGAGATAGTTATTATACAAACTAACTTTATTGCTTATTCTAAATGACATAGATAAGAGATAAAATAAATAGTCATCTTTGTTATTGTACTTACTCTTACTATTCTTATCCCTTGCGTTGCTTTGTCAGACACATAGCATCAGCATGGTGCAATGTCGCCTATGACTATTTTGAGAGTAGTATTTCAACGCTTTTCTCCCAATACGAATTGTATAAATGTTGAAACAACCGAAGAAGTAAGTAATCACTATCTCCCTTCATTCATACTTTAATATTTATGTAATTATCAAAAAGAAAAATATAAAAACACGTCTCCTATTTTTATCAGCCATTAATTATGCACATACAGACCGGAGTTGCCAAGCCTGTTCAACAGTAACGGGCTCCTACATGACAAACATGAAACCACCCGCCCACTTCCAGTCTTCCTATTTTAACTCCCAATAACTACCAGCACATGCACAGATGAGCGGTGAATTGAATAGCTTGGCGGGCCAGGGCTTGGTTTGACGCAAGTCCACCGGGTGCAGAATATGCGGAGCTGAGCCGGCCCGACATCCGCATGTCATAATTACCGACCGACCGAATTCAAATCCACCTTTCAAACCGGCTGAATCCTTGCCATCACAGCCAACGTTCCGATCCGATCCGATCCGATAGAGCGATGCTTCCTCCTCGTCGGCTCCTCCTCCTCCTCCTCTCCGCCCTCCTAGCGCACCACCAGCTGCTGCCGCATGCGCCCGTCACCGCCGACGTGCCGCCCTCCAACAAGGTGGTCTTCATCCTCGCCGGCCAGTCCAACATGGCCGGCCGCGGCGGCGTCCTCGGCAACCACTGGGACGGCGTCGTCCCCCCCGACTGCGCGCCCTCCCCCTCCATCCTCCGCCTCTCCCCGCAGCTCAGCTGGGAGCAGGCCCACGAGCCGCTCCACGCTGGCATCGACGCCAACCGCACCTGCGGGGTCGGCCCCGGTATGGCCTTCGCCAACGCCGTGCTCCGCTCCGGCCGCGCGGGCCCCTTCCTCGGCCTCGTGCCCTGCGCGGTGGGTGGCACGCGAATGGCCGAGTGGGTCAAGGGCACCGAGCTCTACGCCGACCTCGTGCGCCGCGCTAGGGTGGCCGTCGAGACGGGCGGCCGGATCGGCGCAGTGCTGTGGTATCAGGGGGAGAGCGACACCGTGCGCTGGGCCGACGCCACCGAGTACAGCCGCCGGATGGTCATGCTCGTGCGCGACCTGCGCGCGGATCTCGGCATGCCACACCTGCTCCTCATTCAGGTCCTTCTTGCCTGATCGATCACTTGGTAGGAGTATTAGTTTGGTAGGAGTGCCTGTTTACTTGCTCTGAGTAATCACTAGCATCAGCTGCTTGGAACATGCTAGTTCTTCCCTTGGTGGAGTGGAGGAATGCCATGGAAGGGTATCGCATTCATTACCTAGCTTTACTTGCAACCTGGGCATGGTTGCTGGTTGGTGCTTTCTTTCTCCGAGAAACAACCATTAGTCTTTTTTATGCGAGTGGGCAGGGCACACGGAGCAGAGTTGGAAGTAGCGGACGACATACGATTCCTCATTTCATTTGGGGTAGAGTAGAGTAGAGTAGACAACAATTAGCTGAAGCCATTCCTTGCACCAGGGTGGGTGGGTACTATACTGGACATGTTTGTCAAAATATTAGTTCACGGATCTTGTTAAGGCATTGTAGTTTGTGGTTTTTGGTCGCAAATGGGGGAGGTGAGGTGCCATATATTGCAATTTGCAACTTGCTCCAATGCCTACAAAACAGTCTAGTATATTTTAACATCTTACATTAGACTGGTCTTAAAAGTATGAAATTAAGGAGCTCAACTGTGATATCTGGACATTATTTAGTATCGGAGACGAGATCGATGTATGGAGTACATCAAGGCTTACATACGCAAGCATCTGTCTGAAAAATTATCTCTTGCCTCAACTCTGGCAGTTATATTTATAGCTATCCCAAAAGGGACAAGCTATGAACCCAAGTGCATGGTATACCAATATGTACCGACTTCTTCCTTTTGTCTTTCCATGATGCAGGTAGGACTAGCGTCAGGGCTAGGGCAGTATACTGAAATCGTAAGGGAAGCTCAGAAAGGGATAAAACTTCGAAACGTGAGATTTGTCGACGCAAAGGGGTTGCCATTACAGGATGGCCATCTGCATCTTAGCACCCAAGCTCAAGTCCAGCTTGGACATATGTTGGCTCAATCCTATTTGAACTATGGTACATCCACACTCTAGTTCTCTATGTAGTTTTTCTTTTTATGAAATAACTAAGTGACTCCAATTTTTTTGTTCTCCATGATTAATTTCCCCTCTGAACTCCCCATTGAGCAGCCATTCTTATAATTCTTGAATCGGATCGGTGTACACTTGTCAACTTAGCTCAGTACAAGTTCTTCATAATCAATGAGTATGGAGGACCACTAGGGTCTCTACATTTTCATAATGGAAAGTGTTTGCTTTTTTGCCTTTTGTGTTTTGAGAATGATTGCATGCTAGTGATTATGCATTGGAAAGGCAGGACGAAGGTGGAGGAAAATCATCTAGCATGTGGAGCGGAACTGATTATGATAAATGCATCGATCGAAATTTTAGTAGCCACGAATGGCATACCCGCTATTAGCCGCTGGAAGTGCAAAGGCCTGGGTAAATGGCGTAAAGTATGTCTATGAAGCCAATCAAAATGTTAGAAGCATCAATTATGCTGAAATGTACTCCAGAAAAGGTTTAATTAGTCCTTAATTTTTTAATGAACCGTTGGGAATAATCTATAAAACTTTGATTCGTAATGCCAAGTTGTTATTTCACAAATTGCATAATGAAATATATTCAGAAAGTTGAAAAGCATTCCAGTAACTTGGTTTTTCTAGTGTCGCTGAATTAGTCCTATTGGTCTTGGAATAAGCTTAGATAACTGTCCTTTTGGTTGCCATACAGTAAAGTATCTAGTTAGTAACAAATAGAAGATTAAATCTAAAGTTGACAGCAAAGGTGCAGTGGTGAAATGTAGTGCAGCTATACAACTGACTGAGTACTCTCGCAAAGTAGTTTAAACTTTTGACTTCTTTTTGAAAAAGGTAACGATGATAACGGTAGCCTTTCTTACCTTGAGCCCACAGTACGTCCATGGCTATAATCAATTGTGCTCTTCCTTCAGGAAAAAAGTTAAATCATTTTCTGTTTGATGTGATATTGGAGTCATTTTATTTATTTGTCCTTTCCTTTTTTTTCTGGGGTGCTAGGGCGTGCACATTCTCAAACCCCTGAACCATGGTGGCTGCAAGTTATGTTGGCTTGTTGCTTCATTTTTCTTTGAAGGGGAGCCAGCAGCAGCCATGTACATGCATGTATTCCCATATCCAACAGAGGAGGTGAAGAAGAAAGCCAACAACAGGCTTTGTGCACATAATCATATACCAACGCACGAATGTGATGCTGCTAGAAGATCACCGTGTGAGAACTATACTTTCAGTTTCAGATTCTTTAACAAAGAGGTCATAGAAGATTCATGATATACACAAATTCCTCCCCCATCCATAAATCTGACCAATCTGTAAAGGGACACAGAGTACTGGACAGTTGTTTCCTGTTCGCACGTCCAAATTTCGAGTTGGTTCCAATGTTTAATACTAGCTTATGCGGCAACAGTTCGTAACCGATGCTCATTGTTACGTAATCAAAACAGTAACATGGATACATCCATATCAGACCTGATTGTTGTCGCTCGCAAAAAATAGCCCGCCGCCGATCATCTCTGTCAGAGCTCCGAGTACTTGATTGTCATCATGCTTTCTATGTGACGATGCACGTTTTTTTGGCGAACATGAAGAATGCAACGATCCCCTTGAGAAACAGGACCACAGGTTCAATTTCTCAATCAAAAAACGAAAAAAAAGAGAACAACCTGCTTCATTCAACACTGTTCAGTACTCTCTCTTTCTCTCCCTCTCGCCCGGCCGGGGGGATGGGCACTGTGCTTTTCATGTTCTATCTTCATTGCTCCGTTACTCTACGCGATTAGCAAGCATGACCGCGTGTTTGTCTAAGAGCAGAATCTTATTTCTGACTGTACACTTTAGTGCATCTTTTTTTAAAAAAAAAATTGGAAGAAAGGACTATAGTGCATCTTCATGCTCCAGAATATGCAGTGCCTGTATCCACGTTTGAAAGCTTGAATCTATTGTTTAGGCTCAGTTTGTTTAGGTTTGAGCTTATTTGACTTCTACACTCTATGCCATGCCAAAACAAACAAGATTTTTCCAAAGAAGACGGAGACAAAAGTTTAGCCCAATTTGCTTCGAGAGAAGCATGAAAACGATACTTCTAGTGGTGGAGCTTCTAAAATCCCACTTCCACTTACAACTTAACTATTATTTACGAAAAATTGTCATCCTCATCCGACCAAAGAACTTCTTCCAGACCAAGACTTCTTCCATTCTAGTCAAATAAGCTCAAGCTCCAGCCTAAACAAACTCAGCT
This sequence comes from Guadua angustifolia, assembly GCA_036346375.1. Taxonomy (NCBI): domain Eukaryota; kingdom Viridiplantae; phylum Streptophyta; class Magnoliopsida; order Poales; family Poaceae; genus Guadua; species Guadua angustifolia. The sequence continues at coordinate 85,036,956 of CM070504.1, read as the reverse complement.
TTAGTGTGTGCTTTTGCATTGGATGGTTTGTGAGCATCCCAACCAAAGTTGTCAACCAAGCAAAGGATTGCCATCCATTTGAACACGCCAACATTAAATACGCTTAAATATTCATTTTCTAGAACAAATACCGGAACCCACTATTTTAAAAAATATTACTCTTTCACCAAATTGGTCGCCAATTGTCACACTGAGTTCGATTTACCTTCCAAAAGTCAGACTTGAGTTTGATTTACTTCCTACAAGTATATTTGTAGCGAGTACAAATATACCAGAAGAGGAAAGAAGTAAGAACCTAAGAATAAGGTAAGAGGAGACAATCTATTAATTACCAGTTTGTTGGTTTGATTTAGAACATAATTTTGAAATTCTAACGACCATTCTAACAAGGGTTGCGACCTACAGTCGATATGGCTCTGATACCACCTCTGTGGGGACCCAAATTTACCAAATCCGACCTCTCTGTGTTTCAACTGCTAGTCCAGAACAAATTAGCACACACAGTCATACAGTGATGATAACACAGACATATCATAAAGTAAACAACAGTAATAAAACAAAAGAGTGTAAACATCATCACATTATTACAAGTATCGAGCCTTACGGCTTAAGTGTGAAAGTAACAGCGGAAATGTAGCAACAAAAAGAAGAGCCAATCAGTGTGCCCACAGGCAACCGACTGGGGTACGCTCCCTAGAAGATCGAGTCATCCTCCTCATCAAAGTCTTCACCACAGATGTCGAACGGTGGGATGCACGCTCTAGGATAGCTAGCTCTGTCCTCCTCATCTGCTTTATGGAATAAGCAGCCCCGCGATGAAATGCGAGGGTGAGTATGCAACATACTCAGCAAGTCTTGGAAACTTAATGCAAATAACTAAATGCAAGGCTTGAACAAAGGAAGCATATAGGGTTCATTTGCATAAAGCGAAATTGAAATTTAAATACAAGTAATAATTTCATAAAGCAACATTTAATCAAAATGTAAATAGCATAATTAATTAACTCTTGAAGTATAACAGTTTTCCAGGTTCCAACTACCTGGTTGGCTCCAACCGCCAAACTAAAATCCGGAAGCTCCAGCCGCTCACGGATTCCCAACCACATTTTTCATTTTAAACCAAAACCATCATTTTCCATTTAAAACAAAAAACCAGAAAATCTACTATGTGAAAACGTTCCACGCCTGCCCTTGTCCGTGGGCACGGCTACTCAAGTAGTTTTGACTCTGCAGAGTTGGTACACTTTACCCACACGACATGATCAACCCTTTCGCCAAGCTATTGACACACTTCCTTTGGTGTGCTGCGAGGAGATCATGACAAGGCCTTTACAATGCATATACTCATATCGACTCACTTGCTAAGGTTTCACTTGTTAGGGCTAACCGCCCAAGATGAAGCCCTCTTGCGCCTTGCAAGTACCTCCCGACAAACCGCACAACCTAAATGGCGAAGTCAAATAACGATACATGCAAATTACTTAGCCAGTCGTACTATAATAGACATGTGGTTGTATCAGATAACATGGCCCATGGTAACACACGACCGGTCCTTAATTGATCGGGATGGACAATCACATTCCAAAATTTTGTGCATCCCGCACCCGCCATACGACCAATCCGCCTTGCCTAAACCATTTTCACTTTTATTTTCAAATTAATACCGGCAACACCAATTGCCATAATTTCCATAATTCATTTTGAATCAAATATGAAAGCATTTCCATAATGGTAAGGTACCGACATGATTAAGCATGGCTAAGCATTTTCTACCGTTCCCATAATAAAATGTTTACCATTAATTACAGTAATTAGTTTTTCCTAGGGTGTCAATGGTTGGCAAGATGAATATCAATGTGGTTATAACAATTTGGCATGTATCTAAGCATTTAAAATGACATTAAAGTACAGTACGCAAATAATAAGCATGCAATAATTTAAAAACAAAATAGCATTTCATAAACTTGGGTTCAATATGGTCAAGAGAGACTTGCCTTCAACCTCTCCCGCTGCTGCTACCTCCGCTGGATGCTCCTCTCGCTCAACCGATGCGTCGTCTACACGCGAAACACGCAAATCGAGACAACAATAAATAAAACAAAAATAAATAAAATCCAAAAATTCAGAAGAAATACACCAACAGATAGATCTTGATTTTATATGAATTTAGAAATTTGAATCGTTCAAATCGGAGTTCGAACGGAGTTCGAACGGAGCTTCCGAAGTTTAAATGGAGGAGAAAATCAGAAAATAAAAAGAGGGACACGTGTCGGGTTTCTATTGGCTGATATTTCGGATATTCAGAAAATAATCGAAAAAGAAAAAGATAAATAACGCTGACGTGTGGGGCCCTTGTGTCGGTGACACAATGCTCGGCTCGGTGGTGATGTCGTGGTGGGTACGTGGCTTACACTTGGCAGACACGTGGTGACACGCAGGATTTAGCAGTGAGATGGCCCACACGTGGCGTGACGTGGTGATGTTGTGGCGGTGATGCGGCTGACACACCAGCACCAGGGCATACGGTGGCGTGACATGGCATGATGACGCGGGCAAGTCTAGTAGATGCAACGACACGGTGTCGCTGACGGGGATGCCTCGCAGGGATTAGGTCTACGTGGCGCCTACGCGGCATACACGGGGCAATACGCGGAGATGACAAGGCAGATGGCTCAAGTGCTTACCGGGCCACGTGGCGGAGATCTGACGGCAGCGCTGCGCAGATCGACGGCCGAAAACTGGCGAAGGACGCGACGGCAAAAGGGGCGGCGCAACCACCGGGACTGGGGAAGAAGACACGCCAAGAGACGGAGGAATACCAGATTAACCACAAGGTGGTGCGGAATAGATAGATCATGACCTGAGCAACCCAACGGTGCAAAGAACGTCACCGGAGACTCACCGGAGAGGAAGGTATCAGCGGCGCAAGAACGGCTCGGTCAAGACGGCCAGCGCTCGGCGAGGGCTAGCGACCTCGAGCAAAGATCTCCGCGGCGAGACAAGAGGAAAAGATGCGGCGTGAAGGGAGAGCGCTTGTAAACCCGAGCGGGTTTTATAGTCTAGGGCAACGGGAAAAAGCACGGGAAGCGAGGTTGGTCGGGCGGCTGCACTGTGCGGGCGGCGGCGGCTATTCGGGCGACGTGGCGCGATAGGAGCCGCTAGATCGGAATCGGACGGCGACGCGCGACGCTAGGGTTAGGGTTTGGTTGAGTCGAGCGTGTCGATGAGTTGGTAGGCGATAAGACAAGAATCGGCCGAGTGGAGAAACAGTGAAATCGGCCCATAAGAAGGAAAAAGGATTTAGGAAATTAAGGAAATTCCAGAAAATTCAATTAAACTTCAAATAATTCAAATAAATAGCAAATAAACTCCAAAAAATCTCCAAAAATATGGAAAAATCAAATGAAGCACAAGGAACCCAAATAAAATAAGAAATAATTAATTTGAAGTATGGTTTAGTCAGATTAAATCCTTTTTGTTTTGGAAAATTCATTTTAAGCTGGAATTAATTCGGGAAAATTGCTACGATTTCGAATTTTTGAAATTTAAACACAAGGAAATTGAAAAATGGAATGTTACATCGGCGGGGGGAAAGAAGGCGGGCCGGGCATAGGACATCCCACGCGGGAAAGAGATAAAAGAAATGATCTTTCATTTTAGAAAGCTCAGAAAATTAATAAATGGTCAAATAAATAGAAAATAAATGTGGAAAAAATCTAGAAATATTTCAAAAATACTTCTAAGCATTTAGAACCCAAATAAATTGTTATGAACACATTTGAACTTTTAATTTTGATTCAATTTGATTTGCTTGCACTAAAAAGGAAATTCTTATTTTACAAAATTTTTAAAAGGGCTCAAAAATGAAATGTTACAACTAGCCGTGCAATTGGTTCGGATAATTTTTGATCGATCGACCGATCAAATGTGTTCAGATTGGATTCAAATAATTTTTTAAGATAGTTGTCGGATTCAGATTCGGTTTTGGATATTTTGTGTCGGATTTGGATTTGGGAGATCACTATCTATCGGATTGAGATATTCTAAGATAATTATTGGATATTTCGGGAAACTTTTTTCAGATATTTTTATCGACTTGTGCGTGACAAAACTAGGTATTCATCCTTCTCCCGTCCACTCCTCCTCCGTTCACGTCATAGAGACACGCATGATTCAGTATCGAATTGAACTTTATGCGCCACGTAATCCGCACAAGTAATTGTCATGTGTTCGTATTTCACATTGCAACTCTACCTCTTATTTTTCAATCCATTCATTGAAAAAAGTCATGTTGTCGCTCTCTGCACTGAGGTTTGAATTTTCGTTTTGAAAAATTTCAGATTCTCAAAATCCGAAATTTCGTCCAAATTTCGGAATTTTGACGGAGGAGATTCAAAATTCAAATTTCAAAATTCAAATCCGGTTTGATTTCCACCGAAATTTCGCGAATTACCCGAATTTCGGCGAAATTTCCAAATTTCGCCCAAATTGGACTGACTGAAAATTGGTTCAAACGATGTCGAAAAATTTTGAAATGTTTTTTGTGGGTTCCTGACACATTAGAGATGTTCTCATAAAAATTTCAGGTAATTATCAGATCTGTGGAATTTTTAAAAATTCAAACATTGGTACTGTCCCGATGAAACGTTGATCGGCAAGTTTGAACCGGATGAAAAATAGTACAAACGATGTTAGAACATTTTGAAATTTTTTTTGGATATTCCTGACATACTTATGATATTTCTCTAAAAATTTCATATGATGATCAAATGTGAGGAATTTTTAAAAATTCAAAAACAGAGAGAGTTGAAAACTAGTACTTTGAATGTTAGAATTTTTATAAATTCGTGGAGAAATATTTTGAGTTGAAAATTTTACATAAGAATCCTTAGCTCAAATGAATTTGAAAAACAAAATTTAAAAAGTTATAAAAATATTTGAATTGCCTGATAAATCCTTAGCTCAAATGAATTGATTTTTGAAATATAATACAACAAATTAAGTTTAGTGCTTACTGTATTCATAGATTTTATTGAGCAAACAAATAAGGTTTAAATTTTTTGAAATTTTTGTAGAATGGTACTGAGGAAGTTATTAATCTTTCATAAAATTTTTAGATGATGATCACACTCGATAAAATTTACAAAAATCTAACAAGTTTACTGTCCCAATTATGTCCATTCTGTTTTTGATTTTTTAAAGATAACAAATGATGTTAAATTATTTTGAAACTTTTTTTCTATGATCCCAAACAACAAGGGATGGTACCATAAATTTTTCATATGATCATCAGGCTTGTAAAATTTTTAAAAATCTGACAGTGTTTCTGCCCAAATTTTAAAAATCTCAAAAAATTAGTTTTTCATCAAATTTTCATGGAACAAGACTTTCTTAAGGGTTATTGGACCCATTCCGTTCAAATCCGGCGAAAAAATTGAAAATCCGGACTCAAACCCGAAATTTCGCAAATTTCCCGAAATTACTAGCGATTCTCAGAGCAAAATCAAATTTTTGAAATTTTGAATTGCCGATATATAAATTCGAGGGCAACCGAATTTCGCCGAATTTCGCCGAAAATTTGAACCCTGCTCTGCTACCACACTACCTTGACGTGGTAGGCGCCTGCCCCTTTGTCCTACCATAGTAGGCCTCGTGGTCCCACGTTGGCGCACATGTCCCGCAGTCCGGGCTCTAGGCGGTGCCAAATTTGCAAACAATAGGTCTACAAGGCCATTTCTGTGAATAGTTCATGTACATAGGCTTTGTGTGGGGAACGGAACGAATGTACCACCTACCATCGATAATTGGGAGAGGCGAGGCGTGATGAACCATCGCTACTATCTTCTTCTTCTTTTTTAAAAAAAGTAAAGTTGTAGGACTTAATCTTATAGAAAATTTTCATATGCGGCCTTTTGGAAGAAAGGAATAGGCTCCATACCATACTTTTAGACGTGAGATTGGACCTTAGGGCATATACAATAAGACCACCCCAGCTTGCTCTTAGTATGTTTACATTAGCTTTGCACTATATGGAAGAGTGAGAAAAGAGGAGAGAGAAGAGAGCCGTCTCTTATTTAGTAGTAAGCATTGTACGGGAGCATATGTAAATTAGTTGTATACAAGAGAGAAGAGATAGTTAATGCACGGTATCTAGAGCCAATCTTTAGATATAACTATTGTACAAACTGGTTTTAGTGCTTATTTTAAATGACATGGATGCGAGATGGAATAAGCAGCTGGATTTGTTATTATATTTACTCTTATGAAAATTTTTCTGAGAATAATGTATTTTTTGGACAATTTTAACGTTTTAATGAAATTTTTGCTGAGAATAATATATTTTTCGGACAATTTAAACGTTTTAAAATTTCGAGTGATTTAACTCCTATCCTACCTTTATTATACCTGATAGAATTGCCGGATGAGGAGCCGCCCCACGTGTCACCCTAGCCATTTTCGCGAAAAACCCTATGTGTTTCTTCAAATTACGGATATGTTCCTGTAGATTACGAATAGATCCTCCGTGATTTTTTGTGAGGGGAAGATTTTTTTCTAAAACGCGTTTGGGTCCCTCGTGCGCTGTTTTACGGAAAAAAACTCACGCTAAATTCAAAACGCGAACAAGCCCTTTTCTAATTTTTTAAGATAGCGGACAGGTCTAAAAACGTAACAAACAAGTTCTTGTTCCTTACGTCTAGGTCCTTTCTCCGTTTTTCCTGGGAAAAATGTTTTCGATATTATTGCTCGGTGAGCGCGTAGAGTGTTAGACTCAATAAAAGAAGGTTGTCGTCTCTAATAATTTTTTGCCCTTTTCCCTCTAGACTTTTTCCCTACCTCTGTTTTCCAGCTCGATCTCCAATATTTTTCTAATAATTCGTCGAAAGAGATATTTCTACAACTCTATGTCTCTATTTTTCCCCGTAACTCGGTTTCTGATATTTTCCGGAGTGAGAAATATGTGTACAGTTGTATCTTTATAGCTTTTTTCCCAATTCGATCTATAGGATTTTTCGAAGTATGTATCTCTAGGCTTTTTTCCCAACTCGATTTTTCAACTCGATCTCTAATATTTTTTAGAACACGTATTATTACTCAGTGAGCGCGTAGAGTGTTAGACTCGACAAAACAAAGTTGTCATCTCTAATATTTTTTCACCCTTTTTCCTCTAGACTTTTTTCCCGCCTCGGTTTTCCAACTCGGTTTCCAATATTTTTCAAATAATTCGTCGAAATAGATATTTCTACAACTCTATCTCTCTATTTTTTCCCGTAACTCCGTTTCTGATATTTTCTAGAGTGAGAAATATGTGTACGTTTGTATCTTTATAGTTTTTTTTGCAATTCGATCTATAGTATTTTTCGAAGCATATATTATTGACGGGTGAATGTATAAAATGTTAGATTAGGCAAAAGAAGATCCTTTCTCCACTTTTCCTGAGAAAATATATACTATGTATTAAAGTTGAGAGGTTACATGACCTTAGAGAGTGTCCGAATGCCACCACAAAAAAGATCCTCCGAAGATTTAGAAACTACGCCTTTGTCTATTTTTCCATTCCGGTCTATTTTCCTAAGAAAAAGGTGAAAAGATCCTACGAAGATTTTTAAAAAAACGCCTTGTTCCATTTTCCAAAAAAAAAACCCGAAAGGCTCTTCAAAAAACTAGAAAATATATCTCAATTTGTTTTTTCTCCAACAAAAACAGAAATTCGTTTTCCGTTCACGCGCGCGACGTGCGCCTCTATATATGCCACTCCAATTCCACGCACCTCTTGTTCGTGCATCTTTTGATTAGTGCATTTTGAACGGGTGCTTGGATTTCTATAGGATGCTCCTTGAAGAATGTGTAGGTAGGTACCATTGTAGGCTAGCAATGAAAACATGACCGATTGTAGTTGTACATCACATGATACAGCCACAGGTAAAAAAAAAAACTCGCGAGGCCGATAAGGCGACACGTGCGTGGTATCGGCCATCGCTCTCGCGGTCGCGGCGGCGTCCTCGTCCGCGTCACCGTGTTTCGTCTTCCTCCCCATCCCATCTCTTCCTTCCCGCACTTCGCCGGCCCGCACCCACCAAAGCTGCTTCTTTCGCCTCTCCACTTCCTCTCCGATCCCCCCCCCCCTCCTGCCTCCGGCGCGAGGCGAGGGGCCCCACTCAACCACCTCCCGCCTCCGCTCCAAACCCCACCTCCCGTTCCCCTGCCCCCTCTGCCGCCGCCGTCGACAGCCCTCGCCATCCCCGAGCTAGCACCGCCTTCCCGCCGCGGAGTTCCAGGTAACTGCGCCTGCGCCTCCCGGTTATTGGCACGTCTTGTGCCGTGTTGCGTACGCAACTCCTTCTCCAATTTTGTATTAGTCGGATACAGTTGCTTGTTGTATGTGAAGCACCCAGATGGGAATGAACTGTATTGGATAAATTGTTGATTGATAGGGATAGGGTGCCTGCCGTTGGGTGCTTACAAAAAGAAGCACTAATCTGATATTACATTTTTAAAGAATTTTCTTTTGGGAGCTGGCCTTCCATATAAGTTTACCTATAAATTTGTACTGATGTAGTGTTGGTAATTGATTTTCTTTCTATCTAGTGTAACAACAATAATTTTTTATTCTACTTCCACCTTCGTACTTCAACAAATTGGAAAAAAAAAACCTTCATGATACTTACCACACATAAAGGTACCAAATAGTTAACCTCCATCTTAAGCCTATTGCAAAACACACTCCTTAGATGGTTAAGTCTGTATATAAGGGGAATAAATTAGCACAGACAACACATGTGAAACTGATAGAAGATTGTTCAGCAGATGTGAATATTTTGCATTCCATAATCCATTAGAGTTCTGCTTGCGATGGCGGTTGGAGTGACATCCCATCTGTTCCAAGGAGTGACTGCTACCAACAGATTTAACCAAACCAACAAATTTAGGGTACAGATTGCTCCTTCTTTGCTTATAATTCTTAATATGTTTTTTCCCCCATAACCTGAATGTCTGTCTTCCCCCAGAGCCCGGAGACGCGACGTTCTCTCCCCTTGCCATCCACTTCGTTGCCTTTAGTTGCTTATGTATGCTTTCTTCCTTCCACTCTTGCTAAGCTAACGGCATATTTCTAACATTCTAATATCATTTTTGCAAGGGTGTAGTGATGCTTCTTTTATCATGCTTTGTTAGAAGACATTGGACTGTTTGTGTGTTTTATATTGAAAGTGTGAAGTATCCTTCTGTTTTTGCGCCTAGTTTAAGCTAGTACTTGTTATTTATCGGAAGCAAACATTTTCTCCAGAATAGGAGGATGTACATCTGTTTGCCAGAAATAGTGAGCCTCTACTGCTCATTCACATTCATGTAGATGCGACAGGCAACTCTGGTCGCTGTGTAGGCTATCCAAATATCTTATCGCTTGGCTTACTTTTAATAATATATTAGATAGATACTATAAACTTAATTTTAGTTTTTTCTGTCAATGCTGAGCAAGTGAAGTCATGAAAGGTATTAAATTTTGTTACTTAAGGATTTTGTTGCCGCATGTTGCCAAAGAATGTCGAACAAATTTTTTGTAGATACATAGCGTTTCATAAATCATAGGTGATACTTTATGGGAAATAGTTTCACAAAATTAGTTCCTGCATTTGAATGGTAGGATGCTTTTTACAACTAAAAGTTCATGTACATGTCTTTTGATCAATAGGTCGTGTAGTAAATTACATTATATTTGTTCATAGGTTGAGAAAGGTGATCTAACTGATGAACAACTGATAAATGGTAAGTATTTGCCAGTGATGGCAGTAATTGTGTAGTTTGACTAAGCCATGATATTCTTTGATAAAACGTAGTTTGACTAAGCCATGATATTCTTTGATAAAACATACTACCCTTTTTAAATACATGTCATTTAGGGGAATATCAACTAAAATTTTTCCAAATTTGCATTATGCACTTCTTCTTCTTCTTCTTCTTCTTCTTCTTTTTGGTTGCTAAAGGGGGCATGCCCTTTGGGGCATAAAGCATTTCTGTTACTAATATATAGAACAGTACCTTGATTTGCTACACGAAAATGGCACTAGTAGATTTGCACTAAACATACTTTCATGATATTATATTTAATAGTTTGTTATTAATACTTTTTTTAATGCAATTCAGTGTTTAAATGTGTACCATGGAAACTGAAAATAAAGACTTACATTTAGGAACAGAGGAGCTATTTTGTAGAATTAAACAATTTTATATACATTTATTCTGCTACTAAAGTTTATGCTGTTGTCTATATAATGTGTAGTTCTACTGGGTTTTGTATTGCTTTCATCCACTAAAATTCGAATATTGCCATCTGTTCTAAGATATTGGATCCATAATATCTGGTTGCTTATTTGACCCTCAGTTTCTTGAATTATACTGTTCCTATATCATAATATAGATAGATTTTTAATTTGTGCCACTACTGTAGTCCTTAGAAAGCAAACTGATTTTTTCCCCACTCTTGTAAATGTTGGTTAATACCTTTTTTTCCTCGCAGGGGCAAGATTCTTGGGGCAATGACGTATTGGAGAGGAACTACAGGCCCGTGCTTTATGTGCCTTATAGACATAGGGCCTTGGGTGTTAGATCTTTTGCATTGCCGGTTTCTTTGCAGGACATTCCCCTGCTCAAGAGCACGTCGTTAGCATTGACTAGGTAGTTCCCTTATGGGATCATTTACTTCTAAAGTTTCTGGAATGTTAAGATAGTTTCCATTTGTGGTTACTCTGATTGGTTTGTCAGCAGACACTAATCTGAATAATTCAATTTCTGCTTGACTATAAAATGGCATTTGGTAATCTATGTTTTCTAAATCAGAACATCTAGTGATTAGTTTCCATTGTGTACACCACATCTGGGTAATTTTGTACCTTGCAATATCTTAGTAAGGTGAGGATAAAAAAATGATCCGCTCAGGAGGATGCTCGCCTGCCACTTTTGTTGCGAGTGCTAAGAAATTCAGTTATCTGTTGAAGTTAAGATGATAAAGAAAAGAAGATAGATTACTGATTGGATGCCTTGAGATACAATAGCATCTTTACAGTGGAACATTTTTTTTATAAAAAAAGATCATTGTAAACTTAATATAGTTTGGTTACCTAATATTAAATCAAACTTACTTTATCATCGATTATACTCACATGCTGGCTGCATTCCTTATACAATTTCAATTGACTCGTGTTTTTCCTGATTTTTGTTTCTTGAGGCCCTTGCCATATGCAAATAGCAATAGTTTCATGCTTGAATTGTCTCTTTTTAATAGTTGCTTCTTCTTTTTTGTGCCTTGACAGGTCATGTGACAAGTTACTTGCAAATCCTGCCACTGCACTTGTGGTCCCTGCAATTGGAATAATTCTCTTTGCTCTTTGGGGATTTTTGCCTCTAATGAGGGATATTAGAAATCGTTTTGATGTATATTTCTAATACATGGAACCATATATTCTATTTTTATATTTATGACTAGGTAAAAATGTCACTATCTTTCATAATGTACCTTGCAGCATGGAGGCAACTGGAAAAAGAGCCCTACATACTTAATTTCTACCTCCTACCTTCAACCTTTACTTCTTTGGACAGGAGCAACACTTATCTGCAGGTATAGCCACAGCAGAGCAGAATGATGTTTTCTTGTTGTGGCAATCCTACCTGATTGATGTTGCATCCTCAGAATGCTTACATCTGTTGCTGAGTTTCTTTTTTCATTTGTCTTTTTCTTTGTTCGTGCAATGTCCTACAGGGCTTTGGATCCAGTTGTGTTGCCTTCAGCAGCAAGCCAAGCTGTTAAAACACGCCTTGTAACCTTCGTGAGATCATTATCAACTGTCCTGGCTATTGCATATATTCTGACAAGGTGCACATGCTACAGTCTTAGTGAAGAATTTCAAGATAGTTTGCAAGTTACATCTTTTGTTGATTCAGTCATGCAAGTTACTTACAGATAATGACAGCATTTTTTCTAGTTGTTTCATGTAGTCATTTTTGCTGACTGAATGAGTCAAATGCAAAAGCACTCGCTTGAGCCTGGACTTTAGGCTATTGACAACTTTTTAGTCCAGCTCAACTTCAATTTTGCCAACCTAGTCTGCATGCGGATAATCTTAGAATTGCTAACTAGATAGCGTGAATGGCAATACATGATACTGGTACAATATGATAAACATGGTGATACAGTGGGAACAAATCAAGAGTAGCAATAATTGTGCTATAGGAAAAGACAATAAGTGTATTGGAAGTGCTGTACTTACATCTGGGGAATGTTGGAAGCATAAAAGATGTATTGAGGGAAGAAATAGTTGATATATCTTTGGTGGCAGGTTTGTGTGAGCCAACATTAGACACAGCTTGATGTCTGTGTATGGTATCATTGCAACATAGTTTGTCAAGCAAGGGTATGATTCTTTAGGGTCATTTCTTTTGTTTTAATGAACTTTTCTGTAGGTGGAATCAGATAGTGGAAATAGTAGACAACAAAGGTCCTTGTAGCAGTGCTATCAACTATCAAGACCCGATCCAGTCTTGACCTGTCTGAGGTCTCGGGTCACCAGTCAGACTGACGGGCCATTGGTTGGACTGCATTTTTTTTAATTATATATTACATGTAACATTGCATAATGTAAATATAGCACTATAATTTTCCACCTACAAAGTATATGATCATAACTATATTTAAGGTCATACGACAAGAGGACAACAAAGCATTATACTTTTAATATTACATCCTGGTATTATGCAGATTAATTGGTTATTTTCCCTTGTATACGTCTCTGTCGGCTAGTGCGTCAAAGCTAAGGTCTAAAGTACTAGGTACCAGGTTTGAAACCTTTTAATATTACATCCTGGTATTATGCAGATTAATTGGTTATTTTCCCTTGTATACGTCTCTGTCGGCTAGTGCGTCAAAGCTAAGGTCTAAAGTACTAGGTACCAGGTTCGAAACCTAGGCTGACCACGTGTTTTCCGTATTTTCTGACATGTGGGTCTTGGCCCTACTGGGCTGACCACGTTGGTTCACACGGAAACCCATCAGTTCAAGACAGGCTGGTAGTGCGGCCCGGACCGGACTAGGCTCTGGGTCCATTTTTTTCTGGTTGGATTGCCGGTCTGGTCTGGGTCTGATAACACTGCCTTGTAATGCCATAGAAAGTGGTCCAGAGCAACATTATTTGGATGTTTTGTATAGTCTATCTATCTTGCCTTGTTTTTGTTTAGTTCAGCTGGCTTCTTTTGTGTTCAGTTTTTTATCCTTTACTTCTAATACTAATATAATTTGTCTTCTTTGTAGCTTAATTCAGCAGGTACAGAAATTCATTGCGGACATCCGTAACCCAAATGATACAAGAAATGTAAGATTAATTTCATTATATCATAACAAGTGCAGTATTATTTGAGTACTCGCCGTGGTTCTATCACCTGGATTTTGTCTCTGCATTTTCTAAAGTTTAGCAATGTAAGATACATTAGAATACGTGATGCACAAAATTGATCCAGGGATAGAAAAACACACTCTTGTATGGCCTTCTGGGGTTCCTGTCACTTTAGTTGAGCTCCAAATAAGGTTTTGGGATCCAAATTCTACTCTTTCCATGCAAGCACTTCTAATAAATTTGAATTTGATATTTGGACTAAATTTTCAAAGGCCGGACCAAGACTCTATTTGTTTGGGCTTTTTCATAGGCTTAAAAGCCAAAAAGCTAAAGCCTAAACAAACGAGTAGCTTTTTATCTAGGCTTTTCAAAAACCATAAACCTCCATATAACTAAAAGCCAAAAGCCATTGGAGAGAGATTTTTTTGGCTTATTGATGGTTGGTTTTAGACTAATAACACTAAAGTTAGATAAAATTACTCACCTCTACCACGTACAAAAGCCACTAGCTTTTAAGCTGTTTAAGTCAAAAAGCTGATTTTAAGCTATAAGCCAAAAAGCTTAAGCGTAAACAAACATGGCCCAAATCAACCTAATTCAAACAATGAAGTGAAGTAAAATATTAGGGGGCTGATATTCATTTCTTTATGACTAGTTAAGAGGCCTGTACGTTGCTTTCTATACCATAAAAACTTGATTTCAATTATAGTGATATAAGATATGATGCAGATTTACAGGGTTGGGCTTCTTATTCCATAAGGACGAAAACACCTTTTCATTCTTTTATATACTGGGGGTTTTACTTGGAAAAAGGGATTGCAGGGATAAGGAAGTGAGTTTGTTGGGGGAAGTTTATTATTTCCTCCTGTTCTTTTCAGTTTTGTGGTGATTTCCTATGGGAGGTGGGAATGGAGGGGTGGAAGTTGTATAGCAGTTTGTTGTGGAAAGTTTCTTTTTTCCTGGTTTCTTCAGTTATTTTAGTGGTTTTGTGTGTGAGGCAGGTGGTTTTGGAGGATGAAACAAAATGCTCTAGTATCTTTTTGTAGTAGTGTAGAATGCAATGTTACCAGGACTCGGACACGGGTGTCGTATTCTGACACGGACTCGGGTGTCTAATTCGGCAAACTCTAGAAAATAGGATTATGAGATTCGCCTAATATAAATATATTTTATCATTAAAAATAACAAGCAATAAAACTAAAACGAACTAGCAACAACCATCTTCTAAGTTCTCACGTAGTCATGTCCAACTGTCTAAGCCAAAAAGAAGTAGCAACCAAAAGAAACTAACAATAAACCAAACCATGGAGTTGTGGCCGCTGCCAGCCACATAAGGTCCTTGGATTGAATCATTAAAAAAAGAAAAAAAGAAAACCTACAAAAAGGCTGTCATTCATGTTATGGGTCTGCAAGGGTTCGACAACGTTTTCATTCGTCGCCGGAAACAAGATGGCACCAGGGGAAGGACCGCACTCCAACCAGGCGATGTTCCGGCGCAGGAAGTTGTCACAAGAGCCTAAGCTGGTGGGAGGAAATAAATTTCTAGTCAGTTAATTAGCTAGTATTAGCGTATCTTATCTAGTCGGCATGCATATCTTATTTAGTAGGAAGCTTATCTCTTGGCAGTTTAGATTTCCTTGTTTAGTCATCAGACCTTTGCATCTATAAATTCTGAAGAATCAATGAAAATCAGCAGCTTGCGTTTGCCAAAAAATATCTCTTGGCGGTGCCTTCCGATTAACAAGGCCGGTAGCTCCATTCGCTAGTATTCCGACGATCGCCACCACAGCATCGTCGTCCACTGCACCTCGTGCGGGTTTGAGACCGGGGACTCGTCTCTACTCGCAAGCACACAACACATTCTGTGACCTGCAACTCTTCTTCCCTTATCCCATGGAGCTCATCTTCTTCCTCTATTCTCCAACTCTACTGCAGCTCATCTCCTCCTGCTAGTTCATGCCCGTGCAGCACTTCTCTCCCTTATCCCATGCTGCCTCCTCTGTTCATGGGGACAGGGTTGCTCTGCTTTGCTTGCCCTGCCTGATGCTTGGCCCGACGCTCAGCCGTCCTGCCTACTCGTCGCCATTGGGAGGCCGGATGCCTAGACGTGCCGACGCCCGACACTTGGTCCACCTCCTCCCCTCCTCGTCGCCACCACCCAGCCTGACGCCTGGACGCGCCGACGCACCCTGATGCCTGGCTTCTTCGCAAGGCCGTCGCGCCATGCGCTGTGCTTGGACACGGCAAGAGGTGTCAGACACGAGTCGACGTGTGAATGCGTGTTGACGTGCCAAAAATTTTTTGGACACACAAGTCCCGGTAACACTGGTAGAATGTGATTTCAATTTGCGCCGATTAATCTCTTTAATAGTTTTGATGAAATAAATGTGATGGACTGATGGTTACAACATTTACTTGTTAGTTTGGTTTAAACTTTCTTATTGTTATTGTCTTTGTTAGTGAAATACTGAAACTAATTTTGGTATTTACTCTTCCTAAAACTGAAAATCGATGCTAAAATCAAGATAGTCTTCGGCTTCTTAATTTTTGCCGTACTTGTCACTTAATACTTTTTCCTCAAATTTTTCCATGTTGTAGTATCACTTATACAAGTTCGTTTCTCGCAGATGGGGTTTGATTTTACCATGAAAGCTGTTTATACTGGTATTTGGATTGCTGCTGTTTCTCTCTTTATGGAGTTGCTGGGTTTCAATACCCAGAAGTGGATAACTGCTGGAGGTTTTGGGACAGTATTGCTTACGCTTGCTGGCCGTGAGGTACCACAAAACCTTTTATTGATAGTATTATTTTGGGCTATCTGGATCATAACACTATCATAATTCATTGCAGATTTTTACTAACTTCCTTTCAAGTGTTATGATCAATGCCACACGCCCATTTGTGGTGAATGAATGGATCAATGCAAAGATAGATGGTGTTGAAGTCTCTGGTATAGTTGAGGTCAGTATTTGCATGCTTAGTTTGAAACTATCTTGAGCTATCTGTTATTTAGTGCAGATATGCTGTTTTGTTTGTACCATTTTATTTACTAATCAACAGCCATCAAGTTATGCAGTTATTTGTACCATAATACAAGATTTTGTGTATATGTACTGATATCAGTCACTCTCGGACAAGATATTGTTGATGTTTCATTTTATTATCACGCTAACTTATTTGATTTTCAGCATGTTGGCTGGTGGTCTCCAACAACCATTAGAGGTGATGACAGAGAAGCTATATACATCCCCAACCATAAGTTCACCGTTTCTATATTGAGGAATAACACTCAGAGAACCCATTGGCGTATTAAGACCTATCTTGCTATAAGCCACATGGATGCTGAAAAAATTGGTGTAAGCACCACATTGAATTAATCATACATTACATCTCTCTCTTCAACTTTTCTTTCCAATTTATTAAGACCTATGTTAATCTGGTTTCTCTGTTTTTCTTTGGCAGATAATTGTTGCAGACATGAGGAAAGTGTTGGCAAAAAATCCTCATATAGAACAACAGAAGCTACATAGGAGAGTATTTTTTGAGAAAATTGATCCAAAAAGTCAAGCTCTTATGGTAATCTCTTACATTCAGCAATTTCATCTTTTGATTTAAACACTGGTGCACAATCAGTCCTTACCAAGAGCTTTACGGTGAGTATGGCACACCTTGGCTGGCTAGAGCCTTCTTTTGCGGTATATGGTTAGATCTGTCCTCATTCCTGTTGGCATTACCTAATTAAACTTGCTTAAGCTGTTCAAAATGTCACGCATGCACACGCACACGCACACGCACAAGCACACACGCGCGCGCACACACGCACGCACACACACTAGTGATTTGGAGTTATTTCATGCCCTTTGAGGACTGGTGCTGAAATGGTTCCTAGTTTCCATGGGCTAGTGGTAACTGGTCTTGATGTGTGATGTCAGTAGGAGTCTCGGGGCAGCAATCAACTTGGCTAGGAACTGACAACTGACCAAAACACTATAAATACACTGTCTTTTATTTTCTTTCAGATTTTCTCAAGAATTGTCAACAATTGTTTTCTTGCAAAATCAATCTAGATTGGTTTGAACCGTTTTACATTGTCAAAACCTCAGCATGAAAATACTATACTTCTGATATGTAAGTTGTTCAGTTCTTTGAAATATGGGCTTGGCAGTAAAAACCACTTACAGGTGGGTACTTGTTGGTTTTACTTTTGTTTCCCCACCTATTTTTTCCCCTTTTTTTGTGTTCAACTGGTGTCAATATTGAGGTTTCATGTTCTTGTATCTATTTGTGTACATTCTTAAAAAATTACACACCCTCCATTCCTCTTTAAATATCTGAACGTTGTATCATTTTGTTGTGTTGTCCTGTAGATTTACATCTCCTGTTTTGTGAAGACATCACATTTTGAGGAGTATCTCAATGTCCAGGTATTATGTCTGTGTCCGATGCTACATATTCTGCTTACAATAAAACATGTACATATTTTATATCTCACATGCATATGGTGTGTGTTAAAATTTATATATTATATCAAGAATATTATTTTCTAGGTTGTTGTTTTCTTAGTAAAGAATTGCTTCGTTTAAGTAGGACCAATTGTACAGGGAGGACGCCTTGATCCATTGAATGTCACTATGGCAGAACAAACTGTCACCACAAAGTATTTCAGTGTTTTTTTTTTTGTTTTAGTGTGTGGTGCTGTTGGAACGTGCAGTTGCCATCTGACATAAAAAGCAAAGCAAATTCAACCAGAAAACAATAAATGAAGTGAGCATAAACAGTATGGCTATACTAATTGGAGCAAATAGCATGTGTTAGTGTTTGAATGTTGAGCCTTGAATTAGAAACGGATATATGAGATTGCATGAACTCCATGCATGCCACTCCAAAGGAGTCGTGAACTCTTGATGCATTGTGGAACTGTGGTATATTTACCAATGTTGAGACTTTTCCTTCCATGTTGTAGGGAAAAATACGGAAGTCTTTTTTTTTCTTTATAGATGAGATTTCACTTCTCTGGATAAGCATAAAATGCCATTTTTGTATGACGTGTATATATGTAGGAATATTCTATTTCATCAGCATTTTATATATCACTTAAAATAATTGATACAATGTTTTGATGTTCCAAATTACTACAGGAAGCTGTTATGTTGGATCTTCTTAGGATAGTTGGACATCACAGGGCAAGGCTTGCTACCCAAATTCGAACAGTTCAGAAATCATACGGCAATGCGGACATTGATAATGTTCCTTTTGGAGAGGAGATGTATAGTCGTGTACGTGGCCGTCCACTTCTGATTGATACCTCTGCAAAAATCAGCGATGACAAGTCTAAACCTCGACCGACATCATCACGTGAAGAGCAGAAAGTCAAGACAAGCGCATCGATTGAGACCAAATCAGCTTCAATTGATAGTGCTAGTTTAAACAACTCTGAAAAGCAGGAACAGAAAAAATTGGTACCAGAAGATGGTCGTATGAAGAATACCAAGAACGATCATGTGCCATCAACAACGCTATCTTCCTCTACTCTGTGGACAGAAAATACGGATTCTGTCACGGCAACTTCAAAGGCTGGTAAAGGGAAGACTCAAGGATCTGAGGCCACAGAAGGACAAGGACCAAAGAAAGAATCTAGACCTGCCTTTGAAGATAACATTGTTCTGGGCGTAGCTCTTGAGGGCTCCAAGAGGACATTGCCTATTGAAGAAGGAATGGATCCTCATCTATCACTATCTGAAACTGAGCAGGAGGACACAGTAGAGGCTGTTTCATCACCACAGGATAAGAAGGGTCAAGAGATGTCTGACCAGAGGAATCTTGACAGGTGATCCAAGTTCAGACAGATTTCTTACCAAAGATTTGTCACCAAGCCTACCTTTTTCGTGCGCTTGTGCAAATGCTATATGTCATACAGCTCCTTTTTTATGTTTAAATCATTAATCGTTCTTGAGAATTAAGTACAGGGGAACGAACCTCTTAAAATGTAACTCAGTCATTGCTATTAGGCTTGTAAAATCACAAGGGCTTTCCGTATAAACCTTTTGTACATATCGTGCAGCCGCTGTAACTATCTTGATACAGCTGACTTGTGTTGGTTCTTGCATATGCATCTGTGCTGCGACCGCCTTATCCTGACATTGTGTAAACAGTTTTAGGTCAGTTTTGAATGAAGTTAGCAATGTCATCTGCTGAAAGCTGAGAATACAGTGCTTGATGCCAGGCATGGACCGGGAAGGGTCGACAAATAATCTCCGACACACTGGTTTTCTTCGCCTGGAGTGGGTGATTGTCGGGTTGGGTGCTCTCTGGACACCCGGGTTTGTGGGGGCCGAAGTGGATCAGTCCCAAGGTTCAAAATCTTGGCAAAATTTAGGAAATTTTGTCTGAAATCTCGGATTTTGGTTGTGGACGTGATTCAAAATCCCGACGGAATGAAACAAATTTGAAAATTAGAATTGCTACAGTAAATTCTCAAAATTGGTTTTCATATTTTAAGGACTGGATTTGGTTCACTTGTCCTAGTCGGCCTCCCCCCTCTCTCTCTCTCTCTTGTGTGCAGGCCTTACCCTAACCCTAACCTAAATCTCTTCCCTGACTAGCACCGCCTCCCTCTCTCTCTCCCACGCGCCTCTCCTCTGAGTGCTGCTCCCTCGCCATCTAGTGCAGTAATTTCTCCAAAATTTCTCGAATCGGCTGTGAGATCTGTCGGGTTCGTCCTTTGATCTGCTCTTATTCAGTGTCGCCCTTGGTTGGGCTAGGTTCTAGGGTTAGGGTTTGGCCGTCATTCGAGTGGAGCGGGGCTGGGTGGGGCAGGGAAGATGCCAGGGAAGGGAGCCAAGGTGATGGCAGTGAAGACGGCAGAGAAGGACAAGGGAAAGAAGGCCCCCCGTCTCCCTCTCCTGCCGTGCCGGTCCCCAGGTTCAGCTCCATTGCTCTGCTTTGTTTTCGTCGTATGTGGGTTGTAGATTTGGTTTGGATGCTGTGTAGAAATTTGACAAGCTACGTCGTCATCACTAGATTTTTGTAGATCTGGAGAAGCGTATGGTCTCTCTCCTCTGTGGTCGTGTTCTGTGGATGGAATGGTGGTTAGAAGATTTTACGGATCATCATATAGGATAGAATTTTTGCTTACCCGTGGCCTTGAAAGTTTATTTTCTTCATCTTAAATTGATTGAACCTGAGAGCAAATTTAACTATTTGGGATTGCCTTGCCTTCCTTCGGATTCAACCCTGTTTGATTTGAAGCAAGTATCTCTAGTCAGTATTTTGCATTCACAGGGGTTTGAAAATTGCCAAAATTTCAATTTTCTCGAACACGAAATTACTTGATTTCAAATTTGGTCTAGGTGTTTCGGCCAAAATTTCGACTGAAATTCTAAAATCTCGCCGAATTTTCAGATTTCGTGTAACAGCCTCAAAATAAAAAGAAAGCGAAATTTAAAATTTAAATTTGAATTTTGGCCTTGAGTTAAAATTTTCTTTGTTTATTAATTTTTTCTGGACTTTTGACCATTAAAGAAAAGTTTTTAATGGTTAAAAGTAGTGAATTCTTAATTTTAAGTTTCGAAATCAAACAAACATAAAATCATTCGCAAATATATTCCTATTAACAAAAAGGGCTAAAAACCATAATTAAATTTATAGTTTAGTTCTTATATATATAATTCATCATAGTCCTGTAAAAACCTAGCCAAAATCCAAGTCCCTGAACTATGCTTATCTTTCTAATACCTTTTCTCTAACATTCATGATTTTAAACCATAGGCATACTACTCAATGCTTTATTTTAGAAAAACACATGCATGTGTGTATATACATACATATGTACACATAGATATATACAGGTATATGTATATATATATACATGCATATACACTCAAGGTCAGCACAACCATAACACCGTAGCACACCCACACACTTAAACATCCAACTAACATCACTACTCAAGAATATTAAATCCAGTCGATTCCATCAATGTTATTCCAAGGGAGAAGATAAATTTATAGGTCTCTGCACCATTAACTTACATCATCAACACTCACACTTTAAGCCATAAATTCAAAACCTCATATTTACACTCAGCCCTAAATGGAAATTATAATCTATAGCAGTTCCATATAAACCTTTTACAAACAGCATCATTTCTTACAAATAACATCTGACCACCTCTACAACCTGACCAAACCCGACCTCTAGACTTGCCCCATCCCTCCAGCCGAAATCTCTCTGTCCATTCTGCACACACGCCAGAGGGGAAGGGAACCATCTGCCGAGCTGCATGCATACTGAGCATGCATGTCCGCCACAACACCATCCCAGCCCGGTTTACCCTTGCCACAGCCCATAGTTTGAGCCTCTAGACCTTTGGTTTCATCTCCTCCATGTTGGTTTGGCTGTAGTATAAAAAGAACAGATACTAGCACATCCACACACCAGCTCATCACCCATTGTCTTTTTTTTTTCATTGTCCTTACTGCTGGGAGCAAAAGGGAGCCGACCAAGGAGGAGGAGAAAAGAGCAGCCCTGTCCCTTTCCTTTCCCGCCAGCCTTCATTGTAGCCATAAGGTGCCACCCATTAGTTGATGTAATTTTCCCTTTTTGTCATCCAAAGGAAATAAACACTTTTCATTTAGATTAAATAGAGCATATATCAACATTACAACTTAAGCTGAGCGCATGCTTTCACTATCAAGTAAGAACTACATATGTAGTAAAGTAACAAGATTATATGCCTTGGTATTCCACTCATATTGCACAAAGGACTCAGGGCCTGTTTGTTTCAGCTTTGGATTCTCTAAAGGCTTATTCTCCAAAAACTGGAATCCAAAAGCACATATGAAGTGAATTATGGATTCTAGTGTATATGGGTGGGCTGGATTGTGAGAATCGGATTCTAGAATCGGGTTGTTTGTTTTTTGTTCTGCTTTTAGGGCCAGAATCCAGAATCAAAAGCTAAAACAAATAGGCCTTTAGTAATATGTAACAGGATCATGCATGCTTTCCTAGTTAACAATCAGAGCAAAGCTATTCTAAGGCAATATTACAATAGTCATACTTCTAGCTGAATCAAAATTAGAGGTTTATAGTTGTAGGATCAAGGATAACCGACTAGAGGGGGGTGAATAGGAGGTTTCCAAATTTTTAACTTTAATTGCGCTTAATTAAATTACTAAGCAAGAATTTGCAATAATGAAGATTTTACTACTATGATTTCTAGTGATCACAAGTACTCTAGCAAGTTAAAAATGGATAATCAAGAATTCTAGTCTCAAGAATACTCAAATTTACTAGAGTTGAGAATTGAGCACAAATATAATAAATGCAAGACACAAGAAAATGAGAGACATGAATTTTATCCCGTGGTCTCGGAGACTTGCCGATCTCCCTTAATCACGTTGAGGTGACTTGAAATCCTTCAAGCCGGCTCCACCCGCTTGAGCCTTCCTCGATTACTCGTGGTAGCTCTTCCCCACTCCGGGTAGGCGAGCTCTTAGCCTTCACAACCGATCGGGCCTTCTCACAATCTTTCTTGAGAAAATCACCGATACCACTCGCCTTCAAGCCGTCTATGAGGCGGCAACCTCCAAGAGTAATAGACTTGACGTTTGCTTGAGATTCTTGAGTGCTTCCAAAGAGCTCAACTAATGCAATGCACTCAAATTTTCCTCCCAAAAACTCAAAAATCAAGAATTGAATGCACTTTTGAGTGAAGAGGCTTACTTGGGCATAGAATGAGTTCAATGTGGTCACTAACCAGCCTTCAATGCCGGTGTGTGTTGGGGGGGGTGGTTTTTATAACCCCCCACAGTCAAACTAGCCGTTACAATAAAAAGTCCCAGAAAATTCAGCTAGTCCGGCACTACCGTTCTCTAGGGCCGGTAGTATCGACTTTGGCTCTAACGGCTAATTTTTGCATTAAATGCACTGTGATCTAACTGTTGTATGGAAATTCCCCAAGGCCGGCACTAACGCTATATGAGACCAGTAGTGCCGCAGATCAAATCGGCAAAAGCATCTCCTTTGTTAAAAAGCTACCGATACTGGATGTGCGGTACTGCCGTTGAAATCGGCAGTACCACATGAAACAACCGGTAGTGCCGCTCTCTGAAACCAAGAAGGTCATGCTTTCTGTTAAAAAGCTACTGACAATATATGGCCGGTACTGCCGCAAAACTCGGCAGTACCGCATTATGTTTCTGGTAGTGCCGCTTTATCACAGAGACCATGATTTCAAGAGAGTATTTGATGCAAAAATGAACTATCACAATTAATGAGCCATTTGGATGCACTTTTTGGAATTCAAACTACTAATCAATCCCCCTTGATAGTACGGCGGCTACACCTATCAACCCGATCTGTCTTCAACACCTAGATCGGCAAAAAGCTAAAAAATGAAACCTTAATCTTTATACCTTGTCTTTATCTTCACTTAAACCATGGCTTTATGATACTCCTTTACACATTTCGAGACGAGGACCAATCACCTTTTGACATTCTCAAAAACAACTGTTAGTCCAACAAGTCTTGATTGTCATTAATTACCAAAAGCATATAAAAGAATTGAGGCCTAGATGCTTCAATAGTTAAATAAAAACATGATATTACATTACTAAACTAAGATCCAACAGATAGATGCATGTGATTCACTCAAAACAGTTCACTCTCTCTTAAACATAAGTATATAAAACAGCAGTCACACACACTATCCACTATTTTAGGATCTCAAACACTACCATTCTTTTTAGCAATTAATCATCTCGCTGATTAAAATGAATGTTTCCAGCAACCACCATATATCATGACTAAACTTCTTATGCCTTAGTCATGAATGTAAAGAACTCAAACACATACACTATCTCCTGAACCTAAATCTCAAAAATATCAGCATGAATCAAACCGGCAGTGATAATATTTTTTGAAAAATAATAACTTTTGCATATGGAGTCGGATGGAGACAAAATTTATATGAAAATTGTAGCTCTCGATGAGATCTACAACTTTGTAGTTGACAACTTTTTTATTTGAAGTCATTTAGATGTCCAAATAATCGTTGAAACTTTCAGATACGAAGGGATAAAAGGACATATATCGTATAGTAGTTGAGAAGTGTGTGTTAGGTGAGATGGTAAGGGGAGTTCACACGAAGCAGCAGGTCACGGGTTCGAATCCTAGCAATCACACGCGTGCGTATTTCGTGCGAAAATCGTGTAACTTGTGACTTGCGACGCGCGACCGTGATGCCAGTTTGGAACCAGCAGTGATGTGGTGTTTTGTGATAGTGTGTTCTTACTTGTTGTGACATGTGAGGACCATCTAAAGTCATCTTGATCATTAAATCCTCACGAGCAAGCACAGGGTGAAGATTTAGGTTTTGATCCGGTTTTTGTGCACTCTTGCTTGATTTGGAAAAAGGTCGGAATTTTGACGTCAATCCTTGCAATTGAATGTTGGAATAAGTTCCTGACATGTATAGGAATGTGTTTAAAAAGTTTTATTGGGTTTGGATTAGTCGATCAAAAGTTACACGAATTTTTAATCTTAAATTCATTCTGATTTTTATTGTTCGTACCCTGTTTACTATTCATCCAACACTACCGGTCTCTGTAACGCGGTAATGCCGCCCTTGGCTGATTTTCCGAGTTTTTTTCCCCTTCTTCCGCTCTTCTGAGGTCTTGGGAGGTTTTGGTTGGATTTTTTGGGGAAAATTTGTTGTATGATCACTCAACCCCCTCTGATCGCCATTTCCGGTCCTTCACTTCACATAAAAGTTAGAAAATATCATTCTACTGTCAGTATCCGTTTAATTATTCGAATTCAACTTCTTTCAGTTTGATTGAATGGCTATGCAACTCATTGACATATGCAAAGTTTATGGGTTTTGTTTTTCAGTTCATCATTGTTCTCTCTTTTGACAGCTGTGGCACTTTGACTAAAGCAATGGTAACACTCTTTTTCGGTGGGAAAAATGAAATGCACACGGTAGTACTACAAAGATAAATGCAAAATGAAATGCACACGGTAGTACTACAAAGATAAATGCATACCTATTTTTTTTCGAATGGTTGCAACTTGAAAGTCTTTTTGTAACCACTCTTATCCTCATGGAAGAGGAAGAATAAAAGTGAAGGTGTGCACAATTTGTTTTAGAAAGTAAACGCCTGCATACAGTTTTTATATCTTGTACACGCTTTTCACCAATACAATTTATGGATGAGGCCAATAAGATAACCTCTATGTTCTCAAAATATATGAACAAAGCCACCTTCAGCTGTGAAAACAAGTTACAATGATGCTACACATTCTCACCATTTTGATAATTCATAATTGGTGTAGAAAGTGCCAATGTGTGAAAGTATTCTGACCATATATGCTACATGGCGCAGGTGTACAGTGACTTGACCGTGTACTATTTAAAGATGTTCCTGCTAAATGTTCCAGCAACTGCTGTTGCTCTAGGACTGTGAGTTCATTCTCACTATTTAGTATACCTAAAAATGTTACTGTTAATGTACTTTTAAGTTTTAACTGTTCTAGTTGGATTTGAACTGATTGTAATGATGCTTATTGTGTTTCTTTAAGCATAGTTATGTTTATCAACTCTTTTTTATGAATACTTAACAATAATTTCTTTACATTTAGGTTCTTCATTGATGAGTTGACTGGCTTTGAGATCAATGTGTACCAGGTTAGTATTTATCAATTTGAATGACTTATTTGATATCCAATCCTGCACTGACCAGTGACCAGATATGGCGAGACATAGTTCGGTGATCGTTTTTTTTTTTCTTTCCCATAAAGCTGCACTGGTAACTTCAGAAATGTTTAAAGCAGATGTGTGATCAGTTGTTTGCTGATCATTTTTTTTACAAAAAGGTAAATCTGCACCACATAGTTTAGAAAATTTTAAATACCACTAGTCCTATAAAGCACATCCTGCTACATAATGAAATATAATTTTGTTTCTGCATTTGCTTAATTTCTTGCTTTAGATTTTGTGATTTTGCCAAGTTTAGATATAGTTGGACTTGTAGCAAAATCAGTCTGAAGAATGACCTGACCATGGTCAGAAGCATTATAAGGACTATAATTTGCCTACTAATTCAAGCATCGTGGCAACTAGGGAACATAGGCTGCCTTTTTGTATGGTTTCCCATCATATGCATGCTTACAACATCACTTGTGGTCCTTTTCCTTTCTTCCAGTCTACTCTTTGGCATCTTTTTTAATTAACCTTGCTTTCTTCCTGAACGATGCCGCTGCCGGAGCCTTTCGGTTTCAATTTCACTTGGTTTGCTGCTTTGCCTCTTGTATTGTTCATAGCACAGTCTATAACTAATGCCATAGTGAAGGACTTTTAATCCTGAAGCTATTTTTCCCCTTTTCCCTATCTATCTGTCATACAATATGGTACATTGAAGTGGAGAGCAAAGTGAATGATGAATTTTCTGGGATATAGGGGCCATGTTCGAAATGTACGGTACTGAAAATCTTTCCTTCTTTAGGACTATACTGTCAGGCGGTAGATGAAATTGTAGATTGTACGAAGAATGTGGAATGTGCAACTTATCGTATGGGTTATATAGATCTAGGAATGAAATAGTGTTGTATACAACTTTGGTCAAAGGTGGGACCGCTAACGATGCAAACTTAATTTGCCAATATCCACCTCCAGGTAGGATCAAAGGGCTGCCAAGTTGGCCATTGATCTGTACGTGGAACAGGACGGGCTTGAGCCAAATGAAGTGCGAAACATGCAACGAATGTGTACTGCTCTGTGCTCTCTCTCTCTCTGTGTGTGTGTGTGTGTGAAAAATACATTATACTCTTGGCTGTGTGTGTGTATATAAATATAATGTATTTTATGTAGTTATTTGCAGTTGTGCCAGGTTAATCGGTACGGATGCATTGCAGAGTACGTGTATAGAAGGCCTAGATATAGCTGCCGTCGTACAGTGACTCCTAATGAAGAGTCTAGTGCTATATTATATGTACGTACGTGTGTCGGCAACTACATGAACTTGGAAGTACTTGTTCGTGCACTCGGAAGGCCATAAAACTTGTTGGCTACTATTTTGCTGAATCCTATGGAAATTAAATTATTTTCGAAATTTACATGAAATTCATACGTTGAAAATGGTGGGATTCGAAATTCATATGAATTCCAAACGAACGGGTCCGTAGTATTGTCGCACGTACGTAACATCAAGCTGTTGCGGGTTGTTTTTTGTAGAATAGAATTCTGGCGGTCAGGCAGGTTTCGGTGTTTACAAGGATGAGAAATATCAGATCGAGTTACATCCATGGCCGCCGGCTGGTCGCGTCACTTCAGATCGCGAAGAACAAACAGCGCCATTGCTAGCTCTAGCTGGCTCAGCTCAATACGACGATACGATTCATCACACGCCTTTTTTTTTTTTTGAGCGAGAAAGCAAAGCTGGCTGGGATGGGCTAGCTGATTGGGCTGGCAGGTCCATTGGCCTGCAGCATTTTTTTTTAGTGATCACTTTTCTAACCTCTTAACTCATTGTTTTTTGTTTTGTGTTGTTTTGTAAATCTAGCCTCCTCCCGATCACTCCTGCGCTCATGACTGCGGCATTGCACTGCACGCGGGCAGTGCACATATACATATATGACGAATACACAGATAGTAACGAATATATATACACACACATCTATAACAATTCAAATGAAACGCATATATATATATATATATATGATGAATACACAGATAGTAACGAATATATTCACACACACATACATCTGTAACAATTCAAATGAAATGCATACCTTTGAAAAAATATTCTCAAATTCAAAGATTTTGAACGAGTTTAGATCACATATTTTGCTGAGTTATATATAAAATCAACATATACCTACAACCAAATTGTCATAAAAAAAGAGAAACTCTAATTTGAATTTCAGTTCAAACAAGTTTGAACTAGTTAGTAAACTGGTTAAATTCACAATCCTAAAAACTTCAAAAAATTTCGCATAAAAATACATAAAGAAAACCTTCTTTTTAGACCATGGTGTCCTAGGTTATACTATATATATAGAGAGAGAGAGATCGCGCGCTGTCGCTATATAATGGTCGGCCGGGCCAAAGATGGATCAGGGTTAACTTTGCTAGCTAGAGAAGAAAATCCATGGTCGGCCGTGTGAATGTGGCGTATGGCCTGTTTACTAGAGCTCTAGATTCTAGCTTTACCTGAGATTTAAAATAAGGTGAATCTGCAAGTTTTTATTTTTAGTCTAAAATGTAAACAAAATGATCCATCTAAATATTCTTAGTGTACTCATAATTCCAGCTCCACGAATCTGTTAGAGCTAGTAATATTCAGCTCTGTACCAAACACACCCTTACACGTAGTCTTCAAAAGGCCAACACCTTTATCGGTTACTAGCTACTCCAGTCTCCAGCAGTACGTCCAGCGTGCATGCATGCATTGCCGCCGGTTCCTAGTATGTACCTAGACTTGGCATATTGCGCCCAACTAGTAGTACTCTAATGGAATGAGAATATATATATATACATATAGCAGCAAAGGCACGTGTTGGGATCGAATTTCACGTGTCAAGATATATACCTGCTGCAGCAGCCAGAAATTGATCGATCGATCGATACGTTTACCTTTCAGAGCGAGCGAGCTAGCATATACTTACCGCCGGCCTATAGGATAGGATCGAGAGAGAGCATATGCAGATCGATCAACAATAGGGTTATAGACGTACGTTGTTTTGGGTTTGGATCGATATGATGCCGAATCACACCAGTTGGTTACCTTTGATTTTGATCCGATCGAAATTAAAGCTGGGCGCAGCAGCAAGCAGCTAGCTCCCCTCGTGAGCTTGCTGCTTGTCCTAGCTTAGCTGCATGCATGCTAGTTGCGATCGAGTATCTTTCTTAATTATCTGTGTCAATTAAGCCGCGCGACTTGTTCTAGTCACTTCAAAATAAACAACCACTGCTTAATTAGCTTAATTAGATAATATATATCGTTCGGGCAGTTAGTCCTATATATATATATTTGACTGAAGCCTAGCTAGCCTAGCTACCTTAAGTAATATAATTAATTAGCCTGTTTAATTTGTTGTCTACGTGGAAAGCATGCATTGTTGTTCGGTTCTAGCAAGATAATCTGCCGGGCATTAATCTTGTTTGGCACATTGCGTACATGAACCCGATCTCGAGTCATTTCAGGCCTCCTAATCTTCCAACCGTACACACACACACACAGCGCTTGCTTGTCATGATCTATCTGCAGTCACATCGATCGATCTTTCTAGCTAGCTGGATGCAAATTAACCAAGTCGACATGCACGCATATTAGTCAACTCCATTACATATATTCGTATCCGTATTCATATGTATCGGCCGCGGAGTACGTACGTATCTTTTGCTAGCTTAATTTACGTGTAAGACAGCTGCATGCATGTACGTGTACGCATTGCATCCTACGTATATACAAGATGCAGTATTGCGTACTAGCTAGTATGCAATTTACGCGCAGTACGATATATATACAGAAGCTACGTGCTGGCCTGCTGCACGCTAAGGGTAGGCAGTGGCGCACCTGGGATTCCGCTAAGTCTCTAGTGGAAATCTAAGCAACTATAACTAACACCAAATATTTAAATGCTACTCACACCATGCTCAACAATACAATAAAATAGATACAACATACCAAAATAACATAGCGTAGTGGAGTTGAACAAAAGTTACTACCTAACTAATTAACAAAAGTTTGGTGAATCCGAGCCTATCGTATCTTCATCAACAATAGTACAAGAAACTGACCTTGCAAAAATGAAATTATATGTAAATTAGGGATACAAAACTCCAAAGTAAACTGTTGGTGCAAATTGCAAAACTAGAATGTCCACTAGCACGAAAACCACTCATATATACTCGCAAACACATCTCGCTCAATGTAGCATACCAAGTTATCTTCCATCCATTCATTACTTTTATCTTATTTGGCAACTTGTTTTGATAATATTCATAGCTGAGAAGGCTCTTTGTTGTTGGAGGATTCAATAGGTAAAATGAAAGACCAATTCAACGAGGTAATGTACTAATAGAAAAATTGTATGCCTATCGGTCTGAGCCATCATGACAACTTGGAAAATCCGGATTAAGCACAACATGATGAGAATTGTTTTGTTGGGTGTTACTAGATCTAGTTTCTGCTATTTCTGAAGGGGATTGGTTGGACAGTGATTGTGATAAAAATAAGATGCCAATGTATTTCTATTACAACAAATTGAATAATCCAATCAATTAATCAATAATTGGCCAATTCAGAACATATATATAACACAATGTGACAATGCAAGTAAAGGTTAGAATAAAATTAAAGTACTTACAGTTAGCGGCAGCCAGCGACTAGCTTGACTACTTGAGAGCAAGTATAATAAGGTGAGAGGTAAGCAGGCTGCAAGGATTAATTGCCACATCAGATTTATGGTGAGTTAGAGGAGAGAGGAGAGAAGCGGACTGCAGATTTACAGCCGGCTACAGCACGGGCTCCAAGAAACTTGGTGAGAGGATGAATGTTGACCAAGTATTAATGGTTTTGTATATATGTATGGCTAACTATTATATGGGTGGACTGTTGGTTGGCTATATATGATATGGCAATGAGATAAAACCTGCAGTTGGTTCTCTTATTAACCTTGCTCTTAGGGTGTACGACAGAGGCTCGCTGTCTCGAAGCTTGCGTTGTCGCTGTGCCGCCGGCACCTCGGTCCTCGTCTTGTCAGAGAGAGAGAGAGAGATGGACTGAGGTAGTAGTGTATAGTCAAGTAAGAGAGAGGAGGAGGCACGACACGAAGTGATGCGGTCAAGCACAGACGAGACACGAGAGAGAACCTATTCAAACCGTTTTGGGTGGATCCGGATTGTAATTATAATGGTTTAGATTAAACATGTATAGTATGAGCTATTATAATTATATACTAGGAAATACAAGTGTATTTCTGTCATAGCTAAAGTATTATTAGCGTTGTCCCAGAAATTAAGGCATCCTCCACCTCCGGCCTCCAATTGAGATTCAATTATGGAGCACTGCTGAATGGGACATGCATGATCGGTCGAGTTCACCACTAGCTTCGGTGACAACCAACACAAAGCGAGCCATAGGCGGCTATGGTTAGCTAGCTGACGACCGCATGCAAACAAACAACAGACACCAGAGAGCAGTAGAGCTAGCAGATCAGAGGTACGTACGATCAAGACGACGACAACACAACCATATATATCGAACGAACCATCAGGTAGGTAGCTAGCTAGCAGAAAGTGCACGTACGTAGTACAATGCACGGTCGTCGTCGTCGATGGCATCGGGCGATCGACCGGTTTTGCATTGCACTAGCTAGCTAGCTACTACCACTGCACGGTCGTCAGAGACGAAGGAATCATGCCGGCCAGCAGCTAGCTGTCGACTGTACATACGCTAGCTAGCTCGCTCTTACAACACGTACGATCTCTTCTCGGCCGATATGATACGCTAGCTAGCTAGCCGCATTGCATTTGCATTAATTTCGATCGATGGAATTTTGACTGTACGACGTACACGCGCGGTACATCCATCAGGACATGCAGTGCAGGCACGCATGCACACTGCAAAGTCAGTATTTTTAGCTAGCATCTTGACAAATTTTTTTCTTAAATATGGTTTTCTTCGGAACGCAATTGAAAAACAGACTCGTTTCGACCGTGTCAACAGAACGACGCTTCATCGATCGGAGAGAGGGTTAATTTTATAATTACATTAAAAAAATCAAATTTATTAAAAAGAGTTTGTCAACAAGTGACTAGAAAAAACAATTTATCCGTACGTGTAGCTAGTGCGTGCCCGCATCGATCCATCCATCTCCTGGATACCTCTCCATGACTCCATGGATGCTAGCAGCTGCATGCGCCAGTTAAGGACACTCAACTTGGATGGATAGGTTCCCCGGGCCGGCTTTACTTCTTTTCTAGCACACCTGTCGAGTTGCAAGCCACCTAGCTTTTTGCATAAATTCAAGCATGCAGCTCCATTTGTCGTCTTCTCCACGCCTACTCGTGTGCATGCATGTATTGCTACCTTCAATCAAATTTTCAAAACTTTAATTGGTAATATCTTTTAAATATTTAAATTAGATACATCAAAATCATATACATGGATTTGCTTCGAAAAGTACTTTTATATTATTATAATTTTATTGGGTTTTATAAATAAATCATAATAGAAATTAATGGTCAAAGTTATATTTTGAAGATCGTGTCGATATCCAAAATGATAACTATTTGTGACCGGAGAGAGTACGTAACAACGAGAAAGAAAAAAGCGATACGCATGTACTGTATCACAAATAAAATAAGCTATTTCAAAATACGTGCAATTAAATGTTTGAAACTTTGATTATCGATATCTTTCTAAATGTTTAGATTGTACATGAAAATACTTCTATAATATTATAATTTTACTGTGTTTTATAAATATATTACAATAGAAATTAGTGGTCCAAGTTATGTTGTGGGATCATAACATGTCCAAAACGATAAGTTGGAATAGTATAATGTCAATATGTGTGAAGTTCTATATGCATACAATACATATTGAATTTTTTTGCTAGGAGTAGAACATTACCATAATTGTACTAATAGTTATTACTAGTATATATACAGTGGTACACGTACACTATCACACAAAAGGGAATCACAAATAGTTAAAATTAAACAGTCAGCACAAATGAATTTCGAAACATCTATGAAAAAGAGTCAGTGATGATCAATGCTCATCGCACACATCACAAACGGTTATCTAAAAAGGACCATATGTGTTAGGTACACATCATGAACAGTTAGTACATAGAAAACTGTATGTGATAATGATAAATAACAAATGGTTCCAATTACTGATCGTCTATGATAAGCATAAATAATAGACAGTTCATAGTTATGAACCGTCTATCATATGCATTTTTTATACATAATTTTAGTTTCATCGCTAGCCCTAGGAATCGCGCTAGCATACCTTCTATATAGATAAACAACAAACACTGAAATAATATAAGTTACACAGTTGAGATAAATACACAACACACACATTCAAACAGACAGAAGACACATATATAATTCACAGTTGAGATAAATACACTAAACATGCATTCAAACAGACAGAAGATACATACACAATTTATAGTTGATACACTCACACACACACACGGTGGCGTTATTCTACGCGTGCGCGCTGTTTTGCCTATTCTACGCACTAGCTGTGTTGCTGTGATGCTTCGGTCAGAGAACCGCGTTCAAATCATCCCACATCCCACGTAGGCCTTAGTGGACTAAACCAATCGCTAGTAAAACATGAATGAAGCTACTACCGAAGCAATACAACAACGAATGAATTACTACCGAATCATCAACGTGTCCTCCCCACTAAAAAATATGTTTTCTAGTTTGTACATGAATCTCTTTTTTCTTTATTTTAGCTATATCTTTTTATTGGTAGCTCGGATTTGCAAACGATTTCCACCAGTAGCTTACTGATGACAAGATGAATAAAATGATATAAGTATTGCTATTAAACAATAATTTTATTGACTGGTAAAAGAAATTACTACATGTACAACATGAAATTACTATATATACAACATAAAATTATTACATTTGTAGTATCAAATATGACCGAGTTTGATATTCAAATTTTATTGACATATAGAAACTTATATCCCCTACCTATAGTAATTTTTGAGAATTTTTCAGAACTTATACATATAGTTTTCTTGGATTTGTACTGCCAAATAACTAAAAAACTACATGTAAATATTCTAAAAAATTCTCAAAAAATTATCGTATGTAGAAGATGTCAGGTTCTACAGTCTTATAGAATTTTAATACCAAACTCAGTGGCATTTGGTATTCAAATTTTATAGGGATGTAAAAACTTACATTCCCTACCTATGGTAATTTTTTAAAACTTGTACATATAGTTTTTATGGACTTTATTGCCGAATAACTGATCTGTGTAGTAAAATGTAGTAATATGCAGTCCGATTAAAGAAATTAATCAGTAAACGATAGTAAAACATAACGCATCGCCTCAGTAAATGGTAGTAAAAACATAATACATGGTGTCTTCATTGCATAGAAAGCAGTAAGGAAGTCAAACCACTAAAAAAAATGTGTTTCGTAGTATAGAAAGCAGTAAGGAAGTCAAACCACTAAAAAAATGTGTTTCGTAGTTTGTACATGTATTTGTTCGTTCTTTATTTTAGCCATAACTTTTAATTCGTAGCTCCGATTTATGAACAGTTTTCATCAGTAGATTAATCACGACGAGAGGAATAAAATGATATAAGTCTCGCTAATAAACAGTAAATTGATGTTTATTTAGCAGTAAAATTTAATTTATGCGAAGTTTATTACCAAAACTTATATTGTGTTGTTCCTCTCGTCGTTAGCAATCTATCAGTGAAATTCGTTCATGAATCAAAGCTGCGAACAAAAAGTTATGGCTAAACAAAGAAAAAATAGATTTATGTATAAACTAGAGAATGCATTTATTAGTTGGTTGGCTATGGTTTCGATACAGTAATAGCTTCATTAGTTCTTTATAATAAGATGGAGTGAACAAGGTAGTAAAAGTTAGTGTATAAAATAGTAAAAGGCATATAACTATCATTTACTAATGTGATGTGTTATGTTTTACTATCGTTTACTAATTCATTTCTTTAGTCGAAGTGGATATTACTACATTTTACTGCACATATAAGTTATTCGGCAAAAAGTCCATGAAAACTATATGTAAAAGTTTTCAAAAATTTTGTAAAAATTACCATAGGTAGGGAATATGTGTTTCTACATTTCTATAAAATTTGAACACCAAACTCAGTTGCATTTGAAAGATATGGAAATGACAAATTTACTATTGATCATTGATTAGCGCTTATCAATTTCATATCTTCCAAATGCCATTGAGTTGGGTATTAAAATTTTATAGAAATATAGAACCTGACATCTCCTACATATGGTAATATTTTGAGAATTTTTTAGAACATCTACATATAGTTTTTTAGTTATTTGACAGTATAAGTTTTGAAAAATTCTCAAACAATTATCATAGGTAGGGGATATGAGATTCTATAGCCCTACAAAATTTGAATACCTAACTCAGTCGCATTTGAAAGATATGAAAATAACAAATTTACTATTCATCATTGATTAGAACTTGTCAATTTTATATTTTCAAATGCTACTAAGTTTGATATTCAAATTTTTCAGGGCTGTAGAAACTCACATTCCCTACCTATAGTAATTTTTTGAGAATTTTTCAAAACTTGTACATATAGTTTTCATAGAGTTTACTGCTGAATAACTGATCTGTGCAGAATATGCTGCAGATGTTATAATTTCATATTGTACATGTAGTAATTTCATGTTGTATATATAGTAATTTCTATTATTAGTTAGTAAAATTATTATTTAATAGCGAGACTTATATCATTTTATTCATCTCGTTGTCAGTGAGCTACTAGTGAAAACCATTTGTAAATTCAAGCTACCAATAAAAGATATGACTAAAACAAAGAGGAAACATATTCGTGTACAAACTACAAAATGTATTGTAAAATTTTATATGAAGTATGATGATAGTTCTCTCAACACTTTGCAAAATTTTCAGATTAAAATGTATTGTTTATAAATTATAAATATTCTAAAAGTTCGAATTTTCTCCTTCTCTATTTTTAATTTTTATAAGGATCAAAAATTATTTAAAATTTTTGAAACTTTTACTCAGTGTTCATAATAGCCTGTGAATACTGTTTAGAAATTTTATATGATTTTCCTATGTATTTATTTTATAAAAACTCTGACATTTTATTTATTGATTTTCCTAGATTTTTTGAATTTTTAAGGGATTTGAATGATGTTTATTATTTTTAAAATTTTAATGCATGACATTATAGTACTTTATATTACGTGGTAAAATTTTCTAGGTAATATAAATTTTGAAAAGAATTTAATAACTCTGACATGGCCACTGTTGCTAGTCCACTTACACTATTTTTAATCTCTTATCCATATTAAATTTGTTCACATATTCTTGGGGTTTTGCAAGGGGTTTCTAATAATATCCTTATATTTAAATAGAATTTTTATAACTTTTTTATTACGTAATTTCTTTTTCCCATAGTTTATAACTCAAGAATCAAATATTGAAAACAATTTTCTAAAAGACAAAAAAATTAAGAAAAAATATAGAAAAGATGGAAATTCAGATTACATCTTACTTCCATTTTAATTTTACATTTTATCTATTTTTGTATTTTTTCGGGATGTTACCTAGACTCTATCCAAAGAAAGGTTGAGCCAATATGAAGATGGAGATTTGAAACACAATCTAAGATGAAAAAATTGATGATTTTCCTTTATTTATTTATACCATTGATGATTTGCCCTGTGATGTTTTACTAACATACGAGATCTGGGGCCACCCCTCTGCCATCTACACTGGGCTACTGCATGCTTCTCCCTCCCCTCCTTAGAAAAGGGAGAACAGTAGGCCCCAATGGACCCCTCCATAACTCCGGTGTATCCCAACCATAACCGTAATGCCGGGGGAATTTCAAAAATCAGCGAAAACCGCTCGAAAACTGTGGTTTTTAACCTTACCGTTGCGGTTCAAGATCTAAAACTGCTTGGTAAACCGGTCTAATAAAAATTCAAAAGATTTGAAAAAATTTATACGTTGAAAACAGCTCAAAAACTGTTGAAAACCACGAAAACCGCTCAAAAATTGTTTTGAAGGAACATTCAATTGGTTGGTTTTTGTGAAAACTGACGGTTTTCTCGCAAAAAACCGTGCGGTTTCTCGCGAAAAACGAGCGGTTTTCAATTTTTTTTTCAATATTTTTGATTTTTTAACTCTTCGGTTTCTGACGGTTTTTGAGTAGTTTTTGTGGTTTTTGAATTTTGAAATTTGCACGGTTTTTCAAAAACGGTCTGAAGTTGTCGTGTCCTGTTTGGATCTGTGAAACTTTCTGTAATTGGAAGTTCCCGTTCCATAACTATGGATGTTATGTTCCACAGGTAGCAGACACATTAGGTACTTCATGCTAGCATGACTCTCGTACGGGTCAATAACCGCATGGGTGATTAATAACCAGCCAGTGTACGCTGCGTTATGCGGGATTTTATCACGTGATAATTTAGGTTTTTTTTTAAAAAAAAATTGGACGCTAGACCTCGCCAGTGAATCTGTCGACGGCTATAAACCATCGGCGGATCTGTACCTTTTTTTGTGGGGGAACAATGAATCTGTGGACCGCTATAAACCATCGACGAATCCGCGTTTTTTTGGAAGAAAACCGGATTTAAACGTATATATTTTTTTCGAGTTCATCGTTACGAAAACCTACAGAAGGACCTTTCGTTACGTAATGATTTGGGTTTTTTTAAAAAAACTTTGGCGCTAGGCCCGTCAGCGAATCTGTGGACGGCTATAAACCATCGGTGAATTCACAACTTTTTTTGGTAGAACAGCGAATCTGCGTTTTTTGGGATAAAAAC
The DNA here is from genome assembly GCA_036346375.1 of Guadua angustifolia. Taxonomy (NCBI): domain Eukaryota; kingdom Viridiplantae; phylum Streptophyta; class Magnoliopsida; order Poales; family Poaceae; genus Guadua; species Guadua angustifolia. The sequence continues at coordinate 84,999,009 of CM070504.1, read as the reverse complement.
GGATTTAAACGTATTGTTTTTTTTCGAGTTCATTGTGACGAAAACTGCCAGAAGGACCTGAATATAAACCGCGAAGAGAACTAAACGTAATTTTGATATTTTTCGAATCTATTTTTATTAAAAAACCGTCGAAATGATCTAAACGCAATTTCCAATTTTTCGGAGGGCCTCTCCGCGAGGCCGGTGACGTGGCATCGCTCAGGATCCAGTAATCCTCAGCGCTATAATATATAGTATACATTGCATGATGGCCTGATATATACTCACTAGCTAGGTACAAGGACGATCGATGACATACGTATATTTTTTTAGATAAAGGATTAAATCCGGCCTCTGCAAGTGCACACAGCCAAGTTCTTACAAATATCACTTCCGAAATTGTTATTGAAAGAACGACAAAGAGAACATAGAATTAAAAGCAAATTCTATAATTATTTTTCCATCCATTCTTAGCAAAGAATTCCAGCGCCACAACCTCCAATGTATGGCAAACCCATCGAATGATTTCCCTCTTGTCGTCAGACTGCAATAGGGTCCACCACCGCAGCCAATATGCGTATATGGTGCACAATATTATTCTAAATAGTTAGCTATAGCTTTTTTTTACTTTAAACACGAAGATACGGATGAATATTTCGCTATATTAGATACAAGTGCTATAACTAGTGATAGCTTCGTAATCCTACGTAGGTATCTATGGATCAAAACTTTAGTTCTATTTTGAAATTCAACATTACTAAAAGGCCAGATTGATACTGTGGGCAATCAGGAAAAAGTTAATCAGGAAAAAATATATCTGAATGAGGGCAAGACGATATTGCCTTTTTCTATGTTTTTCTCATAGTTCAAGTTTATAAGAGACTAAAGTTTTGAATTTCAAAATAGAATTGATACTGTGGGTCGGATAATTGGACGAATTATCGAATAACGGAACGCGCGTACGTCTGTCAGTGGCAAGTGAAGTACGTACGGGAGTGGATCAGGGATGTCCCGGCCGGCCAGTGCGCGCTCGTTTGGGTGGGTGCATGGGCCGATATATCGAACCGGACGACGGGCGTACGGCCCCTCACGGCCGCTGGCTGCACAGCACAGACGGAAGGAAGGCGACTGGGCGGCCCCAGCTGCCTGCATGACCGATCGATTTGGCGACGGGAGGAGCAGGTGCAGAGCTACGTGGACGCCATTTCCGCACTAGTAAGTGCGCGCTGTCGGCCGGGCCGGTGTGATGTATCCCCGGCCAGGCCTGCACGTCATGGTTGGACGCGCGCGTCGCGTTGCGATCACCAAAAAGGCAAGCTGGATACTATCATATATATATATATATATATATATATATATCTACACACAGCTACAGCTACAGCTAGCTAGGCAGCAGCAGACAGCAGTCGACCGGCCGGGTCGCTCGGTCGTCATCCATCCGTCCATCTTCCCGGCCGGGCCGACTCCGGCAGCTGGCTGTTGCCTTGTCGATCGATGTACGTCCTACGTCGACTGTCAGTGCTAGCTGTTAGCGACCGACCGGCGGTGGCGCGCGCGCGGACCGGACTTTGTTGGCCTAGCTAGCTACTCGACGCTGCCGAATCTATCGATCTATCCATCGCGCTGTCGCCGTCGCGCACGTGGGCGCGCCCTGCTTAATTAACTTGTCGTCTTCCCCGGCCCGCTCATCTACATCCATCGAACGCCTGCCTGCATTGCTAGGTCGGTTATAGCCCAGATTAGCGGACAAGTACGACAAAAAATCAAGTATAAGAATTTATGAATGGTGTTACACAACTAACTAATATATTTTCTTACTTTCTTTCTTTCTTTCTCATCTTACTTACAAACCTCAGGATTACCTAACGAGTTATATCTATAACCTACGGCTCTAAAAATCAGAAAACATTCAGTTTTATCTTGGCTTCCAAAATTAGATTTAACATTCACCACTTTAATTTTGTAACATCAACTAGTTTTAAACTATAACTTATTGAGGCAATCGGTCTCATTCACGACTTACTCAACATTTATTCGATATAAGACGGTGGACACATCTTCTCAACGTCTCAGACTTATCTTCGATGGACATGACTCAGGGCGGCGAACATATCTACTCAATATCCTGGACTACTCTTCGACATACTTGACTTAGGATGGTGAACATATCTCCTCAATGTCCTGAACTCGTCTTAGCACGCGCAGCGTCTTCCTTTTGATCTTCTCGTGCAGCATAGTCCCTTCTGATGCGCACGACATCTCTGAAAGCACTCGCACATGTTTATCTTGTGGACACAACTCATATAAAAACTTATGCGATCACACGTAGTATCTTATGGACACATACTGACACGAAAATATATAGCTTTGATAGCCTTTTCGATGAGACACATAGATGGCCGCCAATATTATCTTGTCATGCTGGGGTTGTCGACGACGCTCGTCAATACCCGGTATTAGGGAGACATGCCTTTTCCTCCTCGTAGAGCCATATGCACTGCCGCAACCATGCTCGAAGCACTGTCGGATCATGCAACAGTGTCACTCAATGTCGATAGCTTGCCCTGAGGTGTAGTAATGGTAGCCTCCCCTAGGGCAAGTGCTACACCAAGATTAGACCCTCGCACTAAAACCAATTATTGATTTTAGCCCAAATCAGTATATACGTACGCTAGCAAAAAATCAAGCACAAGAACTCAGGAACACAAGTATATTGACAGTGCGATAGACCTAGCATATTTTTTATTTTCTTGCTCTTTTTTTTCATTTTGCACTTAAGTGTAGAATAATTATTCTACAAATTGTTTGAACGAGCATGTTCAAATCACCCTAAGTACACTCAATTTGTGTGTTGACTAAGCCAACGAGTTACATAGCCAATCAACTAATAACTACGGTTTTGCGACAAAGATACAAAATTATTTTCTTTTTTTCATTCTAGCTTGAAAAGGAAGAAGAGGAAAAGGAATTAATCGGTCAGTTGGATATTCAACAAACGCCCTGTGAAGACTCGCTTTTGCTAAGGCTTTGGTGGGTTCCGTTCCCTTAACCAAGCCGCTGCCTATGAGTCACTGACTCATTCTTCAACAGACATGCGGTTTCTTGTTTGTACTAGTTGTTTCTTTAATTTAGCCATAACTTTTTATTGATATCTCCGATTCATAAATAATTTTCACCAGTAGTTTAATAACGACAAAAGGAACATAATGATATATAAGTCTCGCCAACAAATATCATATGAATGAGATTTTAGTGCCAAATGGCCATCAAATTACTGAATATGTTTGCTAGATTTCATTGCTACATAGACTCCACAACCTACTGAACTCTCTTGGAATATCATCGGGGAACAAGTTATCAGTATGTCAGTAAAATCTAAAGATAGACTAGTAAATTGAAATACTCTTGACAGTAACATCTAATTATACAATGACTGTTGTATCCTAATCGATCTTAGCAATTAAAAACAAGAAAATCAATTAATGATGGGAATTGCTTGTACATGCATGTGCAGACAAATAAGATGGATACATATGTATATACCGAGATGATATATACGGTGGGTGTTGCATGGGCAGGGTTGCCACGGTGCGGGAAGAGCTCACTATTACAAAAGTACAACATCACAGATGATTCAAAATTGACATCTTAGATAGTTTAGTGAACCGTTAATAAAAAAATGTCAGTGATAAAAGAGCAAATCACAGATAGTTTGAGAACCGTCTTTGAAATTTGTCATCACAGATGGTTCTAAACAAGAATCATTTGTGAAGTAACCTATATCACATACAGTTTCAAAGTGGAACCATCTGTGATGTATGTTACTTCACAGACGAGCATACATCACAAATGGTTGATGTCGTCTTTTCAATGTTGACACTTTTCTATTTATTGGCTAGCCTTAGGAAATACTAGCCATACCATCTGAAACAAAGCAAATTACAAAGTTTACATCATAAGCATATTATTATGACATATATTTTAGAAATCAACTCATATTACATATCACACACTACGTATAACGCATCTATGTCGAAAATGAATTTAGATATATTAACCAATTAAATCCATAACTACAACTCACAAATTCACAGCACAAGATTCACAACTCATCAGGTGAGACTGAGTGGCATTCGTCATTTGGATTTATGACCACACACATAAAGAAGGCATAAAGTTGTCATCACATTCGTATCAGGTCAGTCTATTTCAATGCAGATTCAATGCATTTCCAAGCCTGTCGATCAGAAGAGTAAAGTCTTGCATGTATATAAATTGATAAGTGAAAACAATTATGATAAGATTGACAAACCTCTATAACATTGGTCTTAATTGGACCAATGAGGATTTGCATGTTGTGACAAACATAGAATCCATATAGGTTAGTGGCCTTTGACAGCAAATGGCACTGCCAAAATATAATAAGTTAGTCCCAAAAGTATTATTATGGAGTGTGAAGGATTATTGCGTACTAGCGGATACCAAAAATTTATAAACGTGCTTTAACTGCGATGAGTCCTTGTGTGGCCCTCCATAAGCTCTGTAGACATTGAACGACGTCTCGAGTTATTTTGTGATAGGCATCAAGTCAGGGGTGCTACCCTTTTTGGAATCAAGTTAAATTATTCGGTTCTATCTTGAAATAATTATAAGTAGAATCCAGTGAAACTTACATAACTATGTCGTCATGGTCATTCAACCTAACTTCGAACTACGTACAAAGTACAAATCAACAAGTATAGCAACTGGATGAAACACTTACTCCGGGTTGTAGGGTAAAAGTATGAAATTTTTTCCTGTTGAGCCAACAATGCTTTTTTCATGTAATCGTAGACAACATGTAAATTTTCGTCCATGATTTACTTGGACACCATATGTGGGTCGAGGAAACTCACCGGTTCTTTCTATTTTTTTTTGCTTCAATGATCGTGTATTTATATATACAAAATCAAGAATCATATATATATATATATAATATTTATCGGTATAACACTTATTGCACGCACTTACAATGTCTAGCATCTGATGAGTGAGGCGTCAAGGACATTGAGGTTGTAGAGTTAGAACAAGTTGTTGAAGCTAGCCATAAGAAGTCCCCCAAAAATTGGTAGAAGAAATGCTCATTCTTGAAGCTAACCGAGATACTTGATACCTATTGTACCACCGGTTTGTTGGTTTGTTCTATGCATTAAATTTACAATATAATGTAGGCTATTATAAGCACCTGCTGGCGCTCTTTTGGTACAAATGGTTGTCCTAGCTTAAATTGCCGCGTCAACGGGGCCAACGGAAAGTTATGGGCCTTCGTGGTTCACTTCGATTTGATTTTGTCTTTGCCTCGCTGTCTATTATAGGCCATCTTCATGGGAGACAACAGGGCCCGAAGTGAAGTATCGGCCTATACCTTACAGGACATGGTAGCTGATTTGGTGGGTAGTTTCAGTGCAACACATGACTCCGGTAGTGATGGTTGCTTCGGTGTTGTAGGACAGTCGTCGAAGGAGATGTTTCTCTTAGACCATTGGATAAATGTGCCAATAGCATCCCCTAGTATCATGATCTTATTGTTTAGGGGCATCTCCAGTGTGATAGCTTTGCAAATTTGATGTACACCGTCGATATGGACATTCGCATAGCTTAGAGCTTTCGTGCGATCGTGCACAAACGCCCCTAGACTAGAAGGATACACGTGCCCCCAAGCAGTCTACAGAGGAACAGAGCCATTGGCAAGCCTCACTTGGAGATTATATGGCGTGGCCATCTATATAAGGGTACACAATTAGATAACACATCTAACAGGTCTAAGGAGCATTGCAGACATATATATTACCCAAATGTCATCGACAGGAAATTTGGTGTTGTCCATGTCTGTCTCAGGGGCGAACACGCAGCTGCTTTGATAATTAGTTGGCTAAATTGTGTTTGTGCGTCTGGGGTTTGCACGTTCCGTATGTGCCTCTCCGCAGTCACTTTTAGTCCATCATTTTCTCAAGACTTCTTAGCTAACGGTTTTATCTAAAAACATACTCATCACGGACGGTTTTAGCCAAAAATCGTCTGTGATAAGCATGGTGTCATCACAGACGATTTTAGCTGCGGTTAGGGCATATACCGATGAAATATATGTTCAGTTTTATGAGTACGATTCAAATGAAATGTATACATTTGAAAAATATACTTGAGTTCAAAGATTTTAAATGAATTTAGATCAAATGCTTTGCTAATTTATATAAATAATTGGCTCATGCCTATAATTAAACTACCATAAAAAGATAACTCTAGTTTGAATTCCAGTTTAAATTAGTTTGAACTAGTTTGTAAACTTAGTTAAACATGACACCAAAAAATTTCAAAGTTTTTCGCACACGATACATAGAAAAAAAAACCTGCTTTACATCGTGGTTCCTAATTGTACTGCATATGCACAGGCGTTTGGCCACACTGGTTAGTACAGGAGCAGTGCTGGCAGAAGATTAGTAGATTACTACAGCATGTCCGAGTGTCGGTACAGATCAAGGTGGATGGAATATGCATGTGTGTATAATAAATAGTACTCCGCATGGCATGGAAGCGCATAATCGATGCGACTTTCGATGTACGTACAGTGTCCCCCATATCTTGGGCAGTTGAGCCATCTTTGTTGAAAGATTTCATTAATATTAATTGTTCCAAAACAGAAACAGACGCACGTACGCAGGTTATCTATTCTATTTTATTTTATTTTATTCTATTTCGAAAGGCAGATATTATCCGACCAAAACAAGTGTTGAAACTAATGCAATTCTTAATTTAGTGGAGATAGCATCGATCCGTTTGGAACTATGGTGCATATATATATATATATATATATATACGTACCCAGCCATAAGAAAAGTCCTAATTAATTAACTAACTGTACCTGCAGCTGCACGTACGCACGCATGCTTTCTCCGCGGAACCAAATACGCTATTGCTGTTCTTTTTTTTTCCTCACGAGAAAATTAGAGAAAATTGACGTTTTACCATTATTATTTTGTGGACTCGCGTTTTTACCACTGATTCTATGACGCTCGCGCTTTTGCACCTCATCTCGGGCAAACTTTGCACATTTGCCATTTTCTCCATTTTACGATTTTCCAAATTTTTTCTTAGGTTTTTGCGAAGCGCACTTCCGGTTTTGCCCACGGCCACGTTAGAAGAACCGAAGAAGGGCTTGGTCCGCTCGAACCATTACCTCGGTTTCTCTCTCTCGTTCTCGCGGGCGACGGCGATCGAGCGGCGGCGATCGCGATCGGCCATTGCGCTTCCACCGGCGGCGAGCCTCGGAGGAGAAGGAAGGAAAGGTTAGATTTTGCATCGGTAAGCAAGGCTCCACCGACTACATCGCCTCGCTTTTGTGTGGTATGAAACCCTAGATATGTGACTTGCGTGGATTCATGCGGAGGACAAGTAAGGAAAGGTTAGATTTTGCTCGATGTTTGCTCGATTTATAACCCATTTGTATTCGGTCTTTGATATGTTGTGGTTTTGGGTGGTATAAAACCCTAGCTATGTGACTTGCGTGGATTCAAGTCAACTTGTCAAGAGATGGAGAACAATTTGTCGTGGTAAACATTTTTGTAAAGCTTTATTTGCATGCCATGGTTGATATGAATTTAAACTATGTATGGCAATTTCCTTTTATGTAGAGCGCATAGCTTAGATATTTGATAGATGGTTGGATGGATAATATACATGATTGTGCAACCAATATGCATGGTAGTTCGAGAATATTCATCGAGTCAACCAATATGCATGATATTGATCAAGGCCAATCAAGATATTGGAGCAACAAGATGATGAAGGAGGATAGAAACAATGGATGAGGACACTTTATTTGAACTGCTTGGCTTGAGGGGTGAACATGACTCGTGTGCCAAAGAAAGGAACTGCTCGGCTCAACCATTTACATGCATGGGTCAAAATTTGTTTCATGAAATCAAGATGCAGCTATGCATGTTGGTGACGACACTCCTGAAGAAGAATGTTGCTTGTATGACAAAGATAATCCTAAGATGGATGTTGGCACTATGTACCCCTGTATGAAGGATTTCAGAGATGCTATAAGAATGTATGCAATAAATGAGGAATTTGAGTGGGCACTAGTCACTCGATAAAAGTAGATTTAGGGTTTTTGTCTTGGAGGCGGGTGTAATTGGGAACTTGTCGCCTATAGGAGAAAAGATATGAGAACTGTTGTGGTACTAACTTTGTCTAACCCTTGTTTGTTTTTGTACTTATGCATGCTATATTTTGTTGTGTTCTATGTGCAATTTAGTAACAAGTGCAAATTATTTGCAGGTGTCACCACAAGAATGAGCACACTTGCACATCTAGTAGCAGTTGCAAATAAAAATGTCAAACAAGGATGGGTAGTCGCCAGGCAATTCCAATCTCGAGGAATGAACCTAAGCTTGGCACTACAGAGCTGCATAAGAGGTTACAAGATAAGTACAAAGTTACCATTAGTTCTTATGATGTAGTTTGGAGGGGACATCAGAAAGCTCTTGATGAAATGTATGGAACCTGGGACCAAAGTTTTGGCATGTTGTATAGGTGGAAGGCAGAGGTACTTAAGAGGTGTCCTGGTAGTATAGTAGAAATTGACACCATTGTTGTAGAAGATAGAGTGTATTTTCGTAGATTCTTCTGTGCACTAAAGCCTTGCATTGATGGCTTTATCGGTGGATGTAGGCCTTACATTAGTGTAGACTCAACCGCCCTAAATGGTAGATGGAGTGGACACCTAGCATCTGCAACTGCTCTAGATGGGAATAATTGGATGTATCCTTTAGCATATGGATTCTTTGATAGTGAGACTGAAGATAACTGGGTCTGGTGGATGACCCAGCTTAGTAAGGCAGTAGGTGAACTTTCAGTGCTTGCTATTTGCACAGATGCCTGTAAAGGCTTGGAGAATGCTTTGGGGCTAGTTTTTCCACATGTAGAGAAGAGGGAGTGCTTTAGGCACCTAATGAATAATTTTATTAAGAAGTACACAAGGATTGGCTGTGGTGATATGTACCCAGCTGCTAGGGCATACAGGAAGGAAGTCTTTGATAAGCATATGGCTGCAATTGTAGCCCAATGTGATGATGTGTTGCCGCATTTGGACAAGCACCATAGTCATAAGTGGATGAGATGCAACTTTAACGAGATATCAAATGTGACTACGTTAATAATAATTTAGTCAATGTTTCAACAATTGGATTAAGGACTACAAAGACCTACTCAGATCAACTTGCGAGACAAGATTAGGGAAATGATCATGGTGCTCGGGAAAAGAGGAGGAGGATAGGGAAAGGCTAATCGGAAAAATATTGCCGCTGTTATTGTGCAACTCACGGTAGGACTAGAGGGTTAGGACACATCGAGTTGTCAAGTCGTGCCATCACTCTGCGAGGTTTGGGATAATGGCGCAAACAACAAGAGAGGCATATCGTTAAACCGCCATGAATGAATGTACATGCTTAGAGTGGCAAAGACACTGGAAGCCATGTGCTCATGCCTTGGCACTTCTAACTAGTAACAAGGAGTACAAGATAGAAGATTTTGTGCATGATTATTACTCAATCAAAAGGTTCCAGCTTGTATATGCATCTCTTATTGAGCCTTTGACTGATAAATCTCAATGGCCACATGTTGATATAGCGCAGAGATTGCTGCACCATTGGTCAAAAAAATGCCGGGCAGAGAGGAAGCTCGTAATGAAAGGTATTCTTGAAGGTGGCAAGAAGTCCAATGGTAGTGGTAACAAGTGCTTGCCAAGAGGACCTGTGAAATGCCAAAGGTGTGGAGAATTGGGTCATAGGCAATCTAGCTACAAGTGTTCCATGAATGGCACTAAAAAGAGGAAGAGGAAGCCCAGAGCTAGAAGGTTTTTAGGTGCAAATCAGCCTGCTGCAGAATCAAGTTCACCTCCTGTTGTATCAAGGTAAAAAAAGTATCATGCCATTTTTCTGTTGTTCACTTCATATGACAATTTCCTCTATTATATCTTCATTTTAGCCGTAAGACTCGGGTCAAGAAAGCTGGTAAGAAGCTGAAGCCAACTACTGCTACTGATGCTGTTGAACCAAGCTCACCTCCTGCTGCTGCTGCTGAACCAAGCTCACCTCCTGCTGCTGCTGCTCCAAGCTCACCTCCTGCTGCTCCAGCTCCAATTATACCTGCTGCTGCTACTACACCAAAAAACAGGAAGAGGCTGGCTACAAGGAAGAAGATCACTCCAAGAAAAAAGATGGATCCATGGAAACCTTATATTTTGTAATGGCCTGGAACATTTGTCTTTTGTAATGGACTCGAACATTTGTCTTTTGTAATGGCTCGAACATGTGTCCGTGATCCGTGCATTGTCCATGATCTTGTAATGGCTCGAACATTTGTCTTTTGGAATGGTTGATGATCCGTAAGTGTCTGTGAAATGTATGTGTCTGTGTGAAATGTATGTGTCTGAGTGAAATTTGTTTCTGGTGTGAAATCTGATGATCTGATAAGTGTCTGGTGTGAAATCTGAAATCTGACAAAACATAACAAAAATGTATGTGTCTGAGTGTATGTTTACATTAGCTGCTGCCTGCTGTTGACAAAAATTGAGATTGCATGTTTCAATGTTTCAATGACAAAAATTGACAAAATTTTTGATCGTCACGACAAAAATCGAGATTGCATCCGATATGATCTTGTCCATTGCGCTATGGTATCGATATATATGTGTGCGCATTAACTTATACATTCTCATGATTGGCAATTGCATATTATCATTCATTCGGAAGAACCAGTTTTAGTTGATCGGCAATTGCATTACATCAAACCGATTATGGGCATGACATATTGCTCCGTGTCTGAATTATGAGCATGACATCAAACCGAGTCAAAAGTTCCCCCATTGAATCTTCTTGCTGTTTTTATTACCTGGGGAGAATGAAGATCGATCATTGCAGTATACTTATGTTTTCACCCAAATCTAGCATTTCAATTGCTTATATCTTATACTTCCTCATCTCTTGAACAAAATTTCCAGATCTATCACATGGCCAGCACACATAGAATGCATCTAATTTGGATCATGCTTTTGGATTTTATTGTCTCGATCATAAAATCTTACAAAAATCAAAAACTTTATTTACAGGCCATACTTATCAAACAATGAAGCTTAAGATGAAGAACCAAGCCATACAAGGATGCCATTTCACTTCAAAGCCACCAAAGATAACACACACACAGGACAATAGTACACTAACAACAACCAGAACAACTAAAATTTTCTCTATTTCGATGATCTTATCTAACTTCTGCTCCATTGATTTCTTTGATTTGTCATCTCCATCTTCACTACAAACCCTTGCAGCTTCTAAAGTGCCCTTGCATAATTCATTGTCCATGCCCCGTCTGCACAAAAGTTCAACATATTGTCGATGCCACATGAAGAACTCCGATTTCCGTGAATCTGCGTAAACTCACAACAACAAATGCGGTTGGCTCGCCACTCGCATGTAAAGCCTAATCAATCGATGCAATTGAACATTACGAGATCAAAACTCACATCTTTCTCATTCAACACACACTTGAAGAAGACCCTACCCGAGTACATCCCCGCCCTCGCAATCGGCTCAATCACATCGGCACCAAGACTTAGGGCATGGCACCAATGGCGTGCCGATGACGTGCCGGATGTCAACACGCCCTTTCCAAATGAATCTGCTGAGAGGGCGCTGCCGGAGAAGCTACCACGCGACATGGATGCTTACCTCCTCCCGGGGCTCATCACGGTGGACCGCCGCTCGTCGCCGCCTTCTCCTCCGCAGGGCTCGCTTTTAGGGTTTTAGGGTTTACAGAGAGAACAACAAGGGTTGAGCTGCACCAAGCCCTTCTTCGGTTCTTCTAACGTGGCCCGTGGGCAAACCGAAGTTCGCTTCGGCAAAAACCGAGAAAAGCCGGAAAATGCGTAAAATGGAGAAAATGGCAAATGTGCAAAGTTTGCCCGAGATGAGGTGCAAAAGCGCGAGCGTCATAGAATCAGTGGTAAAAGCGCGAGTCCACAAAATAATAATGGTAAAACGTCAATTCTCTCAGAAAATTATGTTATGAGATAAAGTAGTCTAACCGTATTCGGTTTAGAATTTTATCTATTTATGATATAGGCGAATCCGAACTCCTCTCTCATATTGTTATATATATCGGGTGCTCTCCATTGTAATCAATCAATTGAATAAAGCGAGAGAGAATTCCATCCTATATTATGTGTGTTCTTGACTCTTGATTTGTGCGTTCTTACTTGCTTGCCAGTGATTCGAGTGGGTGGACGACTTTATTTTATAACACGTTATCAGCACGAGTCTCTACTACAAGGAGGATCGTCGACTACAACGAACAACGACGAACACCGAAGACCGCTCCTAAAGGCAATCTACTACCGGCGATTGATCGCCCGATCCGATCTGCAATCAACTCGCCATCACGCCGGCACCCACTCGGATTGTTGAAAAAGTCCTATGCGATAGTCTACAGAATTTCCCCTGCAGGTCGAATCAATGTACCAGATTGGCATGCTATTGAATCGCAATTGAAATTGAATAGTAGATCGGAAATTCTACGCATGAATTTTAGTAGATTAGAAATTCTTCGCCGTACTAGCCTCGCTGTTGCCCAGTCAATGGCCGCTTCGCCATTCGCGCCTGAAGCCGCGACTGGCCGCACCGCCGTCGAACCCGCGCAACATGGCTCCGTGCCAGCCGATTCTCGCGCCTGAAGCGTGGAGGCCGACGCCCAGCAGACCCGCACCTGGCCAGTCGATCGCCGACGCGCCCTAAGCGCGAGATCGCATCGCCGCTGAAGACGCTGAAGAGGTGGCAGTGCGGCATGATTTTTGGCTCCCATGCCCGTGCGCTCCAGCAGTCTTATCCGTCGGCATTACCTTGGCTTGAGTGCGATGTGCACCGTGCCCGGTGAGCCCGCCTACAACCGGATCGCCGCGCCGCCAGCTGTCGCCCGAAACCGTCCGGACACGCCGCTGGCTGCCGCCTTGCCTTCGCTCCCGCAGAACTTGGCCTGGGTGGCACCTCGTTCACTCCGCGCATTGATGGCCTCTCTCGAGCAGCGCCTCGGTGGCCGCACCCCGCATCTGCGCTCGGCGGCTACACTAGTGTCCGCACCCCAAGGTTGTACTCAAGCCACCTCGGCGCTCTCATCAGGCGCCATCTCGGCGGCGCGCAGCACCAATGCCGCTCGCGAGCTTGGCTTGGCAAAGATTCGCCTTGAAGCGCCAAGGCCGTTCCTCCAGGACCTCGCCGCCACGACCGGCTAGCCTTTCACCACAGCCACCGCTTCTGCCGCCAGAGACCGCTTAGTCGCTGCTTCACGAAATGCGCCTCGCCGAATCGGTGGCTTCCTTCCTGGCCAACGAATCGGAGGTGGCAGATTTACGAAGCAAGGTCGCGCCCAAGAGCTCGCAATTCATGGCCGACGACCTGTGCGTTGCGCCGCCTCTCTCTTGTGCATTGATGACGGCGACAGGGAAAGCAAACACGGTGCTAGGGTTCCTGCCCCGTGCATTTGTGCGCTTATCGCACGCGGGCCACTCGACGCATTCGGGCCATAGCGCAACACTCGCTCATGGGCCGCGCGGTGCAATCGGGCTGCGTTTTTGGGTTGTGTTCGCTCTTGGGCCGTGCACTGCACATGAGCCAAGTGGGCAATCTGGGCCAGAAATAGTAGATGGGCTGGCAACCCACCCGTTTTTCAAAAAAAAGTTATTAATTCTGAAAATTGATATGTAATCCCCTAGAAATTAGATTTTCTAGGTATATGGACTTCTATAATTTTTGGTAAATAAGTTTTTAGCAAATAATTGGAAGTTTCATATTTGGGTTTATTTTCTAGCTTTATGCATTGTTTTATATGTGCTGAAATCTATTTTCTTTTTTTAAGTAATTCTAAAAATTGCTTAGTAAGTGACAGAAAATGCTAGAAAATTATGGAAAAATACGTATGACCCATTGCTCTATGTCATGTTGCTAGATTAATTTTCTTAGCATATTTTCATGTTTATATGTGCTAGATATATTATTTCCTGTTATTCAGTAATTCTGGAAATTACTTGCTAATTAACACAAAGACATGAAAAATGCTAGAAAACTTCTGGAAATTTTTTTGATTGCATAGTATGAGTTTAATGTCTCTGGATTAATTTTCTTAGCATTATGCCATGTTTATCTTTTGTCAAAGTTTAATTCTCTGTTAATTGGTAATTTTGCAAAGCATGATGAACTTCTAATGAAGAATCATCAAGTCCTACCTAGTAAGAGTCATGCATTACCTGAAGCACATGCAAGCGCTCAGTAGGCTAGCAGTAACCGAGGCCGCAGAAAGGGCCAAAAATAGAAAGGGGATAAATGGAAGAATGACAAAAATCACAAAAGAAGAGGTAAATCCCAGTGAAAAACAAAACAAAACGAATCAGGTCGTTTCTAGAAGAAAGGACTAACAAATAATGCTGCTGATCCTAAACAATCATGCTATAGGTGTGGATGTACTGGTCATTGGTCACGTACATAACGCACCCCAAAGCATTTGGTAGAGCTGTATATGAAATCCACTGCGAGATTCCAGAAGAATCAAGGGAATAAGGCGGAGGCACACTTCACTTCTCAACCTTTTGTTGACAATAAAATAGAGTTGGATGACGATCAAGTCTCCGACCCCACAAAAGAATTCAAGAAGGACCTCTTTGGTTATGGTAATACCCCTATGAAAGAGGATGATCTCATTGAGGATGAGCTAAAAGAATTCCAAAAGAATAAAGATAAGTCCCAGGAAGACAATATAAATGATTTATATGGAAACATGGAGTATTCTCCTAGTTTTTTTCTTCTTTAGAGTCGATGTCGCATTATCCTTTAGAGTCTCTTTAAGAGCCTCATTTACCAGTTTAGTTTTGTGTTTCTGAATGAACAATGGTCTACGCTCCTGTTGAGCGATTATTAGTCAAATTTAATAAAGTGTGATTTTCTTAGAAAATTTATTTAATCATGCTATGCTTGTTCTATATTATTTGTTCCCGATGCAACAAATGTTTGATAGATTTTACTTGTTTAATATAGAACTCCTGAATAATCCAATGGTGGAGAAGGAAATTTGTCTTGCAGACAATTACACTACAAATACAATTCTTAGGGAAACTAAATATTTCCAGACATTGATTAAGAAAACTGAAAATATAATGACCATCATCGGAAGCAATGCTCTTATTGTTGGTACCGGAAGAGCCATCATAGTTCTCCCTATAGGCACTCGTATAATTATAGAGAATGCCCTATTATACCCTGAGTCCAATCGTACTCTCCTGAGTTTTAAAGGCATCCGTCTAAATGGTTTCTATATAGAGACTCAAAATAAGGATGGTACTGAATACCTACCCATGACTAAGTTTGACGGGTGTAATAAACGTGTGGTCGAAAAACTTCCTTCCTTCTCCTCTGGGTTATATTACACATATATAAAACCAGAAGTTTATGTCGCGATGAAAACCATAGTTAAAACCCCAGAAATATTTAAGATCTAGCATGATCGTCTGGGTCATCCTGGGTTGAATATGATGAGAAGAATAATAAATAATTCTGCTGTCCATAATATAAAAACTACAGTTTTTTCCAAACCTGAAGCTTTTATGTGTTCTGCTTGTGCTAAAGGAAAGCTGATAGTACGTCCCTCTCATCTTAAAATTAGGGAAGAATCACTAAATTTTTTGGAAAGAATTCAAGGTGATATATGTGGACCAATTTAGCCTCTGTCGGGTCTCTTCAGATATTTTATGGTGTTAATAGATGCTTCTACTAGATGGTCCCATGTATGTCTCTTATCTACTAGGAACCATGCATTTGCTAAAATAATCGCCCAAATCATTAAATTAAGAGCCTCCTTTTCAGAAGAAAGGATTAAGCCCATTCGAATAGACAATGCTAGCGAGTTTACCTCAAAAGCATTCAATGATTATTACATGGCTCTAGGCATTAATTTAGAGCATTCTGTACACCATGTTCACACCCAAAATGGCCTTGCAGAATCATTAATTAAGAGAGTAAAGCTTATTTCTAGGCTACTCTTGCAGAATTGTAGGTTATCCACCAGTTGTTGAGGCCATGCAGTGTTGCACGCTGCATCATTAATTCAACTCAGACCAATTGCATACTGTAAAATTTTCCCCTTGCAGCTAGTGCGTGGAAAAGAACCAGATATTTCCCATCTGTGAAAATTTAGTTGTGTTGCATACGTGCCAATCTCTCCACCACAATGTACCACCATGGGACCTCACCAGAAGTTAGGGATCTATGTAGGTTATGAATCTCCGTCAATAATTAAATACCTAGAGCCTATGATAGGGGATCTGCACACGGCTCGGTATGTTGATTCTATTTTTGATGAGGACAATTTTCCGGCATTAAGGGGAGATAAGTACCACATTGAAGAATGTTGGGAAATAGATTGGAATGCTATTGGCATTCAGTCCTTAGACCCACGCACTAAAGAAGCCGAACTTGAAGTTCGAAGAATAATAAGTTTGCAACAAATAACCGATAATCTGCCAGATGCCTTCACTGATCATAAGGGAGTGACAAAATCTCATATACC
Source organism: Guadua angustifolia (assembly GCA_036346375.1). Lineage (NCBI taxonomy): Eukaryota > Viridiplantae > Streptophyta > Magnoliopsida > Poales > Poaceae > Guadua > Guadua angustifolia. The sequence continues at coordinate 84,982,383 of CM070504.1, read as the reverse complement.
TGCAGCAAATGCACCTGAAAGAGTGAAAATACTCTAGAAGGTTATTGAACCCACTCTTGCCCCTCATGACAAAAAGAGGGGGGGCCTCCAGGTGCACGGGACTCAATTCCGTGGAGACGTCCGCAGAAACGGAGAACCGAACAAGTGAGATTACTACCTGAGACAATTGAAGAAGCTCAATCTGTTGTTGAAAAAATCCCTGATGTGAGCCATCCTAAAGATGGTAATCTCCCTGAAGTGAGCCATCTTGAAGATGGAAATCCCAGTGAACACTTGTGCGCACAATCTGACGCTAGGAAGTCGGAACACCCAGACTCCATCGTTGTGGGAAATCACGAGCTGGGAGAAATAAATGAAGAAATATCCACCAATTATGTGGATTTAGGAGAATTATATAAAAGAAAGACTACAATTAGCGACATTTATTTCGCCTCCAAAATTGCTAAAACTCTTGAACTGGATCCAGAACCAAAGTCCATGGTAGAGTGCCAGAAGCGCTTAGATTGGGTCAAATGAAAAGAAGCAATTGAGACGGAATTGCACTCGCTTAATAAAAGGAAAGTATTCGATCCTGTTGACCGGACACCTCCTAAAGTGTTCCCTGTAGAATCAAAATGGGTTTTCATCCGGAAGAGAAATGAAAACAACGAGGTGGTGAGATATAAAGCGAGACTTGTAGCACAAGGGTTCACGTAGAGACCTGGCATCGATTACGATGAAACATATTGTCCTATGATGAGTGGAATAACGTTTCGATATTTAATATCAATGGCAGTCAACTTAAATTTAGAAATGCAACTGATGGATGTGGTGACTGCATATTTATATGGGTCACTGGATTCGGACATTTATATGAGAGTCCCTGAAGGAGTAAAAGTTTTGAATCCTAATAATCGCAACATGTATAGCGTCAAACTGCAGAGATCGCTATACAGATTAAAACAGTCAGGAAGAATGTGGTATAACCGTCTTAGTGAGTTCCTCCTGAAGAAGGGATACTCCAATAATGATGATTGTCCCTGTGTATTTATAAAGAAATCCCAGAATAGATTTTATATCATCTCAGTATATGTCAATGATCTGAATATCATCGGAACCACAATGGAGATAAAAGAAACAAGTGCTTACCTCACGACGGAGTTTGAGATGAAAGATTTGGGTAAAACCAAATTTTGCTTAGGCCTGTAGCTAGAGCATTTTTCAAAAGGAATTCTTGTTCACCAGTCTTCCTATACCCGGAAGGTATTGGAGAGGTTTAATATGGATAAATCGCATCTATTGAAAACCCCCATGGTCGTAAGTTCTCTTGAAGTGAATAAAGACCCTTTCAGATCGAGGATGAAAAATAAGGAAGTCTTAGGACTTGACGTCCCATATTTAAATGCTATTGGAGCACTCATGTATCTTATGAATTGCACAAGGCCTAATATCGCATTCGTAGTGAATTTGCTAGTAAGACATAGTGCAGCCCCGACCACAAGACATTGCGCTGGTGTAAAGACTTTACTCAGATACCTCTAAGGTACTCAAGATCTTGGGTTATTTTTCTAGAAAAACCAAGACTTGACTATGATGGGATATACGGATGCTGGCTATCTGTCTGATCCCCACAATGCCAAATCACAGGCTTGTTTTGTGTTTCTCTGCGGTGGTACAGTCGTTTCTTGGCGGTCTTGTAAGTAGACCCTGGTGGCAACTTCTACCAACCACTCAGAGATAATAGCCCTGTATGAAGCCTCACGTAAATATGTTTGGCTGCGGTGTGTGATTAGCCATATCCAGAAGTCATGTGGCCTTAACACCGTCGATACCCCTACAATTATCTATGAAGATAATTCTGCTTGTGTTGCACAAATGCAATTGGATTATATAAAGAGCAATATCACAAAGCATATTGTCCCTAAGTTATTCTACCCTCACGAACTCCAGAAGAGCGGTGAGATAAAGGTCTTGCAAACTAAGTCATGTGAAAATCTAGCAGATTTATTCACTAAGTCCTTGCCCAAATCCACATTTCAAAGATGTGTTAAAGGTATTGGAATGAGAAGACTTAGAGAGATGCAGAGTTCAGGGGGAGAAAACCCTTGAATAATAACCTTTATTGTGATCTTGAAGATCCTAATAAATCTTGAAGATTATAAGTTGTACTCTTTTCCCCTTTGTGAGTTTTTCTGAAGTTTTCTCATATGTAGGTTTTTAATGAGGCAACTAGTGCAACATAAAGTGCGAGTGCAATGTACTCTTTTCTCCATCTCCTTTTTCCACTGAGTTTTGAGTGAAGTTTTTAACAAGACATATGCATTACGCGACATTCGTCCAAGGGGGAGTGTTATGAGATAAGGAGTCTAACCATATTCGGTTTAGGACTCTATCTCTTTATGGTATGGGCGAATCCGAACTCCTCTCTCATATTGTTATATATATATATCGGGTGCTTCCCATTATAATCAATCAATTGAATAAAGCGAGACAGAATTCCACCCCATATTATGTGTGTTCTTGACTCTTGATTTGCGCGTTCTTACTTGCTTGCCAGCGATTCGAGTGGGTGGATGACTTCGTTTTATAACAAATTAAACTCCTTTTGGCACGTCGCTTTTTAAAAGTGAACACCGTTAACTGCTTAATTATGTGACGACCATTTTTTTATGTATAATCAGCTACATATTGCATCACATTCTATTAACTCGTTCCTTGTACGTACAACGTAACTCTTATGCCAACTATCGAAAGTGCAATTATTTTCCCTATATAATTGTAATATCAACACTAATTAATCGGCACAACTTTAAATTGGTTCCGCCAAAATAGGTAGCGTAGTTACTTCTCTTCTCTCAATTAATCAGTGAATTTCTGCGATTTAAGGTGTATTTAATCTTATCGGTTGTTTATATCTATCTATTGCATTATTAAAATAAACACAAAATATGTAATACCCGGGTCCATCAATGTGAAGGGTCCATGTGGCCTATGTAGAGTGGTGGAGACATTAGTCCTATATTGATTGTATAAAGTGAGTTGTAGTAGTATATAATATGTGTTGAGTTCAAATATAACACCCCTAGGCTGACTCTTTTACATGAAGCGAAGACGAAAGTGCAAACGGAGTGCTATGCATGTGTGGATTTACCCTACGGTGAGCTAGGGCACTAAGTGAAATTTGGGTTATGGTGTTATAGAGGATATCAAAATATTAATTAACCTTCACTGCATAGGCACTGTGGAACTAGAGATGTGGCCATATGGTGCATGACGTGTGTGGACCTAGAGTGAACACCCGATATAGTATATGCATTCGCACTGAACACACATATGTGTACCGAAAGGTGGTTTTAGGTATTTTTTTTTTTACAAAATAGGTCACAATGTTCGTCTTCAAGGTCAAGAAATTAACACATTAGTTAGTGCTATTGCAGTTGTATAGGAAATACAAATGTATATTCAATCTCACACATTAGGATTTTTCTAACAAATACAACTTCATTTTCAAACATAAGCTTAGGTATTGTAGTATCTAGATACGCAACTACGTGGGAAATTCGACTAGTTTATATTAGTGCTCGCAACAAATGTTGTGCTGCACTGCTCCCACTCATCGAAAAATTGTGCAAATAGTCGTGAAGAATTCTAAAAAATTTGCATAAATAGGGTACGATGTAATCTATCATTCCACAAAACTTCAAATATAAATTCGACCTACACATTTAGAAACAAAAACGACAAATTTAAATTAATAGTAGCTTTTTATCTTTTCTTTTTTATTTTGGATTTCCTTTTTAGTAGAATTTGTTTTTTCTTAATGTGTAGATCGAATTTATATTTGAAATTTTGAGTTATGATTTACTATACACTCCCTTACTATATTATGCCCAATCTATCTATATATTTTTAGAATTTTTCATGACCATTTGATTCAATTTTCAAGAAGTGAGAGTATCGGTAGCAATAAACTATCGAGAGCACATGAAAGGTTCGCACATAGATATATCTATGTAGATTCGAGTCTACATAGATAGTTTATTGCATCGGTAGCAATAAACTATCGTAGTATTTCACAGTGGAGTGTGTTGTATAGCAATTATAGTTATTAAATTATAAAGTCGAGTCGAGTCATGATGCTATCAACTTTCCGATTAGTCGTCGATGGAGAAAAATGAGATGGAGAAAAGAGTACATTGCACTTCTTGTGAGGGGTAGTGAAGGTGCACTATCCACGACGACTCCCTCTCTCCGAGGCTATGGTGGCGAGGTTGCTGCCACTCTTCTCTAAGCTCCGCTTTCTTTTCTCTCACCCTCTTTCCCTCTCTTCCTTCCCTTTCTCTTCACCTTCTCCCCTTCTCCATGGTGACTTGCCTGACAGCCAAGTCACCCGATTAATCGCAACTAGCCGCTGACTAGAAATCCAAGTCGTCCAACTAGGAAACTAATCGAGTCGAGATCCTCTAGTCATTCTTGCGGACCAACTTTATTGTCGAGACCCTCACTCGGGTGTGGAATATCTAAGGGTCTCATATGTATACTATATTAGTCCCATGATCAATGACTAACACACATTTACAACATTATCATCACATCCATACACAACATAGCTTAAATATTAAAACATAGATCATATATACATGAATATACTGCTCTTACCATAAGGGGGCCACTGGCTGAATAAAATGCAATGAGAAAGTAGTGAAATAAACATCAAAGCCCAGCGATATGCCTCAACCCAAAAATACCCACATGCAACCAACAAGGATTAAGCCTAGAAAAGGTTATTGTCAGATTCCTCTAAACTTATGCAAAATATGGATTGTTGTGGACTATGGTTTCTTCGCTCTCTGAATATCAGTAAGCAATGGTGAGTATGTTTGTACTTAACAAGATTTATAGTGTATCACAATTATAAGTACATATTTGGCTATATCAAAGGAAATGGCTATCCTACTATATTCTTTTGCATAAAACGAGATTAGTCAATAATAATAAGTAGTAGATTGCAAATAGAATTTGTAAAAAACAGTTGATAAGTATGTAAATAACAAGTATATAGCATAAATATGAGTAACTCATAATTCTCTATGATTGTGATCATCGATCCATTTTCTATTGTTCCTGGCATAACATCTAAAACATAACTACCCACCATTTTTCAAATTCCACCCTTGATTTTGAAAAATTCAAAACTAACTAGTGTGAATGCACTAGAACTGCTCATGATCGCGAGCACGGGTTTTCAAAAAGTGAACAGCAAAGATAAGTGTCACCTCACAAGCTGAACACAAGCACTACTTTTCAATTTAGAATTTTCTGTTTACTTTCTTGAGATATACACCTCACATACTGAACACAACTACTACCGTTCAATTCATAATTTTCTATTCACTTTGTTGAACTGATCTATGGTTACTTTCTTGAGTTGTACACCTCATAGACTGATGAACACTATCGTTCAATTCATAATTTTCTATTTACTTTATTGAACTGATCTATGTTTGGATGACTAACCAAGAAGCGCTATATGATCATCCTATTCAAATGGTTAGATAGGAAACTATGTAAAATGTGGAACAAATAAAAGAGAAGATAGGGGAAGAGGGATTACCTGATGACAGCCCACAGGGGGTTCAAACCTCAACTTGTGTGGGATGGCCATTCCAATGTACACAAATTTACTCGTTCATGTTGTGCACTGCACAGTGTCTTATGTATAACAGCTATATTTCCCAAAGTGCAAAAGGTGGACGTCAAAGAGTAGCAATTTCAGTGAATTTTGGTTCTTTTTTAAATAACGTGTTGTCTAATATTACTATGATGCCAATGGAGAGACATATGCCAATACTTTGATCTCTAAATTTACTTGTATGTAGAACACTTTATGGGTTGAAATCTGCATTAATTATTCTTGACTCTCCTGTTCTGGACTGGATAGTGCTGTTCTTAAACCCATCTCAGGTTTGCCATCAACATCTGGTACCTCTTCGTCCTTGTTATTTTCTTATTGTAGTATGCGGACTGTTTTACTTATGGAATTAAAAGAATAATGTTGTCTACTTTAAAAGGTTTGATTAGAGGACAAACAATTTAGAAAAAAATCCTGAATGGCATGACCAATACCTGAATCTTTTGCTGAAAGTAAAAATTGTACTTTGTAGGGCAACTATCTATCCTACAAAATGCTCACATCTAATCCACACGAAAGATATTGGGTCCACAATGTACAAGTTAGTTAAAAAATATGTGACAACATACTATTCAATTATAAGGGCATTTGTGAAGGCAAGACATGTAAGCTAACTCATGCCAAAGGTCATGAACAGTAAGGCAATTACACACTAGCACTACAAATTCTTAATTTAACTTACCAAGTCTTGCTTGTCTGCAAATACTCACAATATAAATATAAAAATATAGAATTACTAGACATCAATGCGTAAGAGACAGCCACAATTGAACAATGATGGTCCTTTTCTATGGATGGACTATTAGAACTATCAATTGTGTCGCTCCAGTACTATACATCTTAGAATTTATGTTGATGCATCTTTAATGTCAAGTAAAGGAACTCAAGAAAAGGACACCAACTAGAAGTCTCTCGTGAACATCTTGATAACTAGCATTAGTTAGATGTATATCAAGAAAAGCAGGAGTCCATTGAGAAACTATACGACCCTACACTGCAACCCTGCCATTGAATCAAATCAAGGTAGAAACCTTTTTTCCCCTCTTGATGAGATGGGATGTGGTTTTATCATGTAATTGCAAAGAGACTCAAAACTGCTTGATAAGGGAGAAGAAAACTACTATTGCACTTTAGTTGCCACAACAGAAACATGGTTACATGGGTGAGAAAGCTAACAATAGTAATCATGTTGGACAATGCATCCACCACTGAATAATTAAATCTCTAATAGCTCTCACTACTACAGAACAGTATATCCTTGCTGGCATATCACTACCGGTTGGGCTAGAGCCGGCAGCGATAACATATCACTGCCGATTCAAAAGTTCGGCCGGGGGAGACACGTATCACTGCCGGTTCGTGAAAACAACCGGTAGTGATAACTAGATATCACTACCGGTTTATATCAAAAACTGGTAGTGACGTCTCACTGCTGGTTTTGTTACCAACTGGCAGTGATATCAGAATTTTCACTGCCAGCATTACTCCAGAACTGACAGTAATAAGTATTTTCCCGCGTGATAAGTATTTCCCGTGCAATCTGATCTTATCACTGCCGGTTTTGCGTAGAACCGGTAGTGATAAGTTTCTTTATATAGGTGTTCTCCTCATCGATCGAGAGAACAGAGAGGAGCTATGATCGGTGTTCTGCGCTGAATAGAGAGAGCTATGATCGGTGGCTATGATTTTGGCGACTTGCTGCTGAAAAATTGTATCGAAATTTATCTCGTATTTCTTCTCTAAGGTTTGTAACTTGATCTACATTATATTTGTATTTAGATTTTATTTTATAGATTGCTCTACATTTTGATAATTAATGATTGTCTGTTATGAACATTTGAGGTCAGTCGAGCTCAAATTAAGATCTTCCTAATTTAATGAAAAAATTATAATTCTTATTCATTTTAGTGATTTCATGGATTTTTAAATGATGCAAATTGCTAGATGGACCATTATATCTACTTATAATTATTTTAAATAGTGAAAATTGTTATATGGAATTTTAAATACTTAAAATTGCTAGATGAATTTTAAATAGTGAAAATTGCTAGATGAATATTTAAATAATGAAAAAGGTAGATGGATTTTGCAATAATGAAAATTACAAGATACATTTTAAATCTAATTATTTACAAATATATCCTTATATTCAATTATATGCTTATTTGATTTATATTAATTTAATTTAATAGCACTATGTATGTACAAATATACATTCAATTGTCACGGAGAGTGCCAACTATAACGAAGCTATGGTATATAATTACACATCGATGCCTACTTTTCTTTCATTTAACATATATCATCATTAATTAACTTTCTCATTTCTTCAATAACAGCGCTCTAAGATGAAAACCAATAAGTTACTACTAACAGAAATTTTAGCAATTCAAGAACAGATCGCCGGATTCGTTTATGGTGAGGTTATCAATCCAAACGGCAAGTTTCACGAGCAACCTCATCACCTCATTCCTTCAATCGCGACCCTTGACATGCCTACTTCGACACCTCCTACTGGAGTTGGTGCAAAACCAAAGTGAATGAGATATAGTCACATTATATTTGTAAACGGACTATTGTAAAAACTAAATATTGTGATGCTTTAATATATTTGAATTATGATTTAACGATGCTTTATATACTATATTGTTCTACCATATTAATATAACAATACTTTATATTAATATATAATTCAAATATATTAATATGGTACAACAACTTGTGATTTAACAATACTTTATATTAATACATCAGAGAAAAATATTGTATAAAAATATATAATGCAGAAAAATATGTAATAAAAATATTCGGTGCATGGCTTGTCACTGTCGGTTCGTCCAAAAGCCGGCAGTGATATGAACATATCACTGCTGGATTTTGGTTTGAGCCGGCAGTGATAGTCCAATATCACTGCCAGTTGTACACCGAACTGACAGTGATAGCTCTTATCACTGCCGGTTTCTGAGTCGGCAGTGATAATCCCAAGTATCACTGTCGACCAATCACTGCCGGCTCCCATAACCGGCAGTGATGGCGTTTTAGAGCCGGCGGTGATGTATTGTTCTATAGTAGTGTCTCCAAATTTTGTTTCCATACTTCACTAAAAATCTACATAGATGTTAATGCACATGCAGTTCCTCACAGATTAGTCATCCGTGATTGTTTCACAGACAAGTCATGGTTGCGGATCAAAGTCACTGTTTGGCTGTTTCTTCAGACAATAGATATGAATAGCGGCTCCAGATATACACTAGCCATGTACAGGGTGCATCAAAGCTGAATTTATTACTCTTTTTCAGTATTCCGTTGTAACACAGTCATCTTTCTAGTATATACGTGTGTGTGTGACGAGTTAAGGTGTCAGGAGACTGTTCATGGTAGTATCCGTACATGCATACCGACAAGTGACCTGCAGATATGCTGATCTGCTCTCAGAAAAAAATAAAAAAATGGTAACCTGCACGTCGATGTAGCATCACCTGCGTGGCTGCATTCGGACACACAACACTACCCTACCACACACTTGGACAAAAGCGTTGAGTAAAAATTGGTCGACGAAAACTAAGAAAATTTTACTGTTTTGGTCCTGTTCATGTTATTTTTTTAAAATAGCTGTTGTTGCGATAAAATCACAGAAATAGCCTCTACATACTAAAAAGCAGCAGATATGGAGAGCTGGATTTTTTTTAATCATTTCCAGCTGTTCCAGTCTGCTGGAATTTTTTTTTTCATTTTCCAGACTGCCGAAATACTTTTTTTTTTGCAGCGGATGGCGTTCGCGGTGTTTTGAAAATTTCCAGCGGTTGGGGACTGCTTGAATGGGCGGGCATTTTTTTTCCGTTTTTGTGCTTTGGATTTCAATCGACGTTTTTTTCAAAAATTTTACTGTTTTAGCCTCGTGTGTTTTTGTATTTTCGAAAATAGCCTCTGTGAAGTTGAAATTGCAGATTTGGCCCCCTCGCACATGTGTTCCGTGGCCCCAGTGCGCTGCTCAATTTTTTCATTTTTTTCCCGGGCCGAGCCCACCTTGCCACGCGGCCAGGCTAGCTGCTGCTCCCGCCCAATCCGCGCCCCCATGCCGCATGCCTGGGGCACTGTTTCACCCGGTGCAGCGCCCTAGGGCCGTAGCATCACGTGCGCCTTTTTTCGTCGGTAATATTTGCGAATTTTGTACCAGTTCTCCAAAAAAAAATTTCGAAATTAGGCGGCCTGCAAACAAAATTACAGAAATAGCCACTTGACGGTAATTTCAGCGAACCGCTATTGCTGGAATTTTTTATTTCTAGCGCCACGGAACAGCTGCATAATTGTTTAACTTCCTCGTTGTGCTAAAATGTTTTTTTAAAACCAGCGGACGAAGGGGATTGCAGGATTTTTTTTAAAATAATGCATTTTTTATTCAAATTACAAAAATATACCTTGATCTAAAAATTGCAAAACTATGCCTCTGTCACCATATAGTTGGGCAATAATAGCGCAAAACACAGAAAAAACTAAGTCAGCACTGTTGTGACCTCTCTGTCGCCAAATGAAAGAGTGAGAGCCCTCTGTCACCAAACCATTTGGCGACAGGAACCTATCACCATTTTAATTGGCGACAGTGAGTTTTGTCGGCAATTCACTTGGCGATAGAGAGCTATCGCCAAATGGTTTAGCTATAGAGTCCCCAAACTAAATAAATTCTAAAAATCATAAAATGTTTTGAAGGAAATTAAATTTATGGGGAACATTTTTGCACTGATTTCATTTGAAAATTTGTTGTAACTTGTGAGCATTAATTATTAAAAGTCGTTGTTATTTTGACAGTTGCTAGAATTAGGTCTAGATGATGTAACGGCTCTTGTCATGATTTCTTGGCCATACACTAAAGGTAGCATAGAAATATTAGCAAAAGAGTTAGTCATGTCTTGGGAAAAGTTGTACGCCTTTGTAGAGTGTAATCTTTTCAAAAAGCCGCACCCACTGTCAAGGGTGGCTCTAGTGCTTTGACACTAGTTAGATTTTATGTTTTTACAATAAGTGTTGAAAAGGAAAAATTGGGGGAAGTTTTGTTTATGATTTTATGCCAAAGTATGGCAGGGAATGGTTCAGTAAACACAATCATGGAGGAATGTGATCAAGTTGCTTTTACATACATACATATATATATACATATATATGTATATATATATATATATATACATACATATATATATATATATATATATATATATATATATATATATATATATATATATATATATATATATATATATATATATATATATATATATACTTATGTTTACATACTTGTCAGCTACTATTTACAAAATCCGTTTGCAATCTAATATCTGTTGATGTTGAATAAATATCGGTTTATGCAAAAGAACCTAGAATGACCATCACCTTTGACATAGCCAAACATTTACTTATATTTATGATACACTACAAGTCTTGCTTAGTACAAATTTACTTACCCTTACTAGTTGATATTTAGAGGTTAAGGAACCCATGATCGTCGATGATTCCTACTTTTTCGCATGTCACAGAGACTATAGTGATGAGTTTTTCTAGAACTTTTTCTTGTTGGGTTAAAGGTACATTATTGGAATTTTTGTATATTCCGTTGCACTCTATTTGTCCCATTAGATTTTATTGTACAAACTATGATCCATTTATATATTGTGATATTGTGTATGGATGTGATGATGTTTTAAATGTACGTACTAGACACTGATTATGAGACTAGTATAGTATACACATGAGACCCTCTGGTATTCTACACTAGAAGGGAGGATCTCGACAAATTTTTATAAGTATTGAGCTATTTGGTAAAAGTACCCTGAACGTTCGAGCGAGGGAGGGCGTGACAGAGGCATCGATGGCGAGCGGTAGTGTGGTGAGGCAACGGTGGTGCTGCCACAGCTGCAGAGCGGAGGAGCATGGTTCGTTGGCAAAGGAGGTGGTCAAAGTCGACAAAAGGTGGTAGGGCAGCGGATCCGATAGAAGCAAGCTACTAGAGATCAGGAAGACAACAAACCGATAGCTTGGGGGTGGCGGATGAGTAGGTGGGCGACACCGACAGCCACAGTGGTAGACAAAAGCGGTAGCAAGTGGTGGTGGTGGTGTGGGGTGTCAGGGTTGCTATGAGGTGGTTACTAAGTAGAGGCGAAGGGGTGGGTAATTGGTGCTCCTATTCCTTAGAAAGTGATATTTTCTTTGAGTAGAGGGTTACATACATTATACTCTCTCTGTTTCTGAATAGATGACGTTTTAGGATTTTACACTTCAACCAAGGCACGTCTAGAAACAATCAAATCGCTCTCCTTCACTATCTCACTTATTGCTCTTAGATGGTGTGTATTACCTTAGTCTACAGTAATAAATAATATTAGAAATCATATATGGCAATGGCATACAAATGGAAAAACAGTTAAAAGTTATCTTGAAATTGTAAAATGACATGTATTTAAAATAAAATTAGAAAGCTAGAATGATATGTATCCCGGAATGTACAGTATGCATGGATGCCACACGTGTAAAGATAATTCGAGTACAGCGTACGACTAGCTCGGCCAAAGGAAATGACTCGGGGAGGAGATGATCATGGATCGAAATGCAGAAAGGGAAGGGGTCCATGGATCGATCTGATAGAAAAGGTTTTATGTGGAATTCCGCCGCTTCGCTTGTCTTGTACCACCCATTAATTAAGAGTAGGCCTGACCGCCAGATCAGTGTAGTGGTGCAGCCCCGCAGCAGGGGGGAGGGAGATCGAGAGCACTGAGCAGCTGATCGGTGATCACTGCTCAGGTAGCTAGGCGCCAATGGCCGCTCGAGCGAGTAGATCAGTGGAGACAGAGAGAGAGAGAGAGAGAGAGAGAGAGAGGACAGGAATTAATGTGCTACTAGCTAGGCGTATGTGTGTGTGTGGCGAATGGCCGGGAGCGAGCTAGCTAGACGACGAGGAAAGATACGACTCCGATGGAGGAGAGAGGAGCAGCAGGACAAATGAATTGAGCTAAGCGCGCCATGCATGCGTCCGATCTACCTGCAGATCGACGGCGCATTCGATGGGATTTAATTTGGTGCCTGCCAGGCCAGGCAGAGCAGCCCAGCCCAGCCCAGTCCAGTGGTAGCATGCATCTCGCCGCGCAAATGGAATTTGGCGTCTACGATGCTTGCTCCCCTGCCCCTGCCCAATTCGTCGTCTTCATCTTGCAGCAGCAGCAGCCGCAGCCGGATAAAACCGGATGGAATTGATCGATGGATGTGCATACGCTGTGGTCGGTTCCGGGTGCCCATCCCTCTTGTCCCTTTCCCTCGCCTTTTATTCTCTCCGCCCATCACCCTCATTTCCTTCTCTCCTTCCTTCCTTCCTTCCCTCCCTCTGTAACTCCTATTTCTTTACTTCCTTCCTTCCTCTCCCGTCCCTAGCTATCCCTTCTGCTTCTCTTGTTACCCTGGCTGATGCTTACTCGATGCTCATCTAGCCACCTTGTCCTTTAATTATTGTGATTGATTAATCGTTCTTAATTATTGTTCCTTCTTTCGCATACAAATTCATGCCGATCTATCTTAGATTGTCCCAGAGTTTAATTGGAACAGCTGCAGATAATACGGATACCAACAGCAGAATTAATCCACTGCTTCCTGGTTAGCAATTCTTCCTTTCCTTTTCATCTCGATCGCTGTAACCTGAGCTCAGGACACCCGGTCGGTCACTGTATGATCCAAGCCAAGCTAGCTAGTCAGGCCGTGTTTGGTTTGCTACGTACCGAGGACTCACTCCGGTGCCCTGCCTACTTACGACTCAGCATCCTCCAAAAGAAGAGTCAAAAACACAGGAGACGCCGAAACATATATACGGACGGAGGCAAATTCACGACACAACAAAATTAAGCCCATCGCTAGTTAGCTAGATGAGTCATGGCAGGAAAGAAAATCATTACCTAGAGAGGAGGAGGGAGATTAAACTACTGGAGCAGTAAAATTGTTTTTTTTTTTTGCTGTGTCGACGATCCATTCCAATTCCATCCTCAGAATCAACCAACTTATAATATAGTGGACTTCACTGGAGTGGAGTAGCGCGTACGTCCTGGCAATGGCGATGGCGAACAGGCGATGGCATCGAGCAGAGCATATGTAGAGAAAGAGCGAGCGAGAGAGATGCAGGTAGCTAGCTAGAGGGTAGAAGAGGCTAGGAGCCCTAGAGGGCTGCAGCATCTGGTTGGGCCTGGGCTCTGACCCAACTTGAGAAGACCTCGAGCGTCCTCATGTCGGCCCTGTAGTGCTTCTGCGTGAAGTCGAGCAGCGTCCGCCATGTGAAGTCCGGGTACGCCCTGGGGTTGTCGGCGTCGACGAGCGTTCCCGGCGGGCGCACCACCTTGTCCATCTCCGGGCAGAGGAAGAAGGCGAGCGACTTGCGGGGAACCCGGCTGTTGACGACGGCGCGGTGCAGGCAGCTCTTGTAGCGGCCGTTGGACAGCGCCATGAAGGTGTCGCCAATGTTGACGACGAAAGCGCCGGCGTGGGGGCGGATGGAGCGCCAGCGGCCGTCGGTGAAGACCTGGAGGCCACCGACGTCGTCCTGGTGGAGGATGGTGAGGGAAGTGGGGTCGCAATGCGGGCCGGTGCCGAGCGTCTCGTAGGGGCGCTGGCACGGCGGGTAGTAGTTGAGGCGCATGATGGAGTCATTGCCCTCGAAGAAGCTCCGGTAGTGCGCGCGCCCCACGCCCAGGCTCTCGCCCAGCACCTCCATGATCTCCAGCGACAGCCGGCTCATCTCGCCGCAGTAGCGCGCGTGAACCTCCCTGCATGTTTAGTTTTCATCATGCGTGTGTGTGTATATATATATATATATGTATCATCTTTCTTAGTTTCCCGGAACTTTTGTCTTCTTCGATGCACCTGCTCTGCTCTGCTCTGCTCTGTTTCGCGGACCAAAATAGGAGGCAGGCAGGCAGGCAGAATTCCGATTAATGTATGCACGTACATACCCGAGGCGGCGGTTCTCCTCGCCGAGCTGCCGCACGAAGTAGTCGACGACGAGGTCGGGGGAGGAGGCGCAGGCGGAGTAGCGGAAGGAGAGCGTCTCCTTCCAGGGGAGCTTCGACGAGAACCGGCCCGTGAAGCTGCTCGCGTACCCGCAGCTCTCGCCGGGGCGGCGCTGGGCACGCTGCTTCTCCTCGAGTGGCAGCGTAAAGAAGGCGTCCACGCACCGGTGGGCCTCCGCCAGCAGCGCCGCGTCGATGCCGTGGTTCACCACCTGGAAGAAGCCGTGCCGCTCGCACGCTTCGCCCACCAGACGGGTCACCTCGGCGGCTGCCGCGCGGTCCCCGGAGAGGCCACCGAGGTCGATGAGCGGCACGGGCAGCTCCTCAGCGGCGTCAGGGGTGGGGCTCTCGTCCGCCGGCCATATGAACTGCGACGGGATGTCGGCTAGCCCGCTCAGCACGGCGGCGTCGAAGACCACCTGCACCATGGTCGATGGACGCCGAGACTGCAAGAAGCAGAGTATATATGCAGGACGCACTACCAGAAGCAAGGAGTTCAACGGCGGTCGGTACGTGCAGAGCGACGGTGATTGATTGACTAGATTAGTGAGCGATCGAGAGTGCAAGTGGAAGAGGAATCCGAATCCTACTAGATAATACTAGCTGAGATTAAGGATGGATTCTCCGCTCCCGAGCGGCTGAGACTTTGAGGCCGGTGACTCAACTGCCTCTGCCTATGCTATGGCCTCTCCTCTCGCACCCCGCTCCCTGCCTTTTTATACTGCGCTCTCCACCCCCATTCCAACACCCCCCACCCCCTTTCTTTTAATTTCTTTTTTTTAACGGTTGCATAAATATAAATATTAAGAGGGTAGATGATGATTATTTACTGCTTTCGCTTCTTTAAAAATTATATAATTTTTATTGAGAGAAAAACATCGAACCACCGCTGCTCTTCCTTTTCTTTTGCTTGACAAAGAGTTAGAACAGTGGCCGGGAATATTGCTTAGCAAACTCAACATTCATTTGTACCCACCACCACCGGAACAAATGTCCGGAGCTGACAACTTAGGCAGCTAGCATTTCCTCTTTTATCCTTTCCCAAAGTGGGCAAGCGGTTTATACGGCCTTCTCACTTGATACGACAAATCCAAAATATGGTCTATTACAACCATAGGAGCCATCAAGAACCGACGAGATTTAATCTCTTGACTTACTGCATCCGAGAAGCTGATCAAAAGGTAATACAGTATTGCTGGCTACAATTTTGTTTGTGATTATGCTTACCGATTTTAAAATATAAAATAACTCGCTGATCTCCTGAGGCTGGGGCTGGGGCCTACACAAGCAGAGATCATTGCAGACGTCTGTGTTCACAATAATGTAGAAACAAAAACAACACACATCTATTGCTGGAGCTGTCATCCTTGGTAATCTCTGGACAACGCTTTAAAGGGAAAAGCTAGCTTTTTTACTACTGCATTCGCCTCTTCACTCATTCTTCGTCGAGATCCGCATGTATGGTGGTGTTAAGGTACTATGGTGTCCAAGTAATCATACAATATAGCACGTCGAAATTATATATACGTCAACCACCGATCGATGTTTTGGCACGATGCATGTCAACCACGCAACATCTACTACTCCTAGTATAATTAACGGAATCTTTGGCTTCTCTAGCCTCATCGCCTATGTTTATTTTGCAAATCTAGCTCCCGCTTGAATGTTTGTTTTTTCTTCAAAAAATAGCTCTCTCTCCGACCATGCAAGAAGTAGCAGGTGACACGGCGATCGTGATATCTAGCAATGAAAAAGTAATGCTACCGCGCACCACCGATTCGGCGAGAGCTTCCGTGGCCAAAGTGCTCAACAAGCCCTTGCGGAGCCACACTACTGCGGCAAGCCACTTAATTACGTTACTAATTAATTGACTAAGTAGTGATAATTAGCGATTTAGTGGGTGATTAATTCAGTAAAGTTATTAATTAGTGACTAATGGATAATTAAATTAAAGATTAGATTTGCACGAAAAAATAGTACGGAATGGAACTAGAAAAACCAAAGATTCTAGTTTACAGCCCCGACCGATGGAGAAGACGACACTGGTCTCGTACGCTTATAATTAATTCGAGCTAAGCTCCCAGCTTAATTCTTTCTGTCCCCGGCCAGGACGGTGCATGTGCTGATTTAAGTAATCAAATCAAACAGCACAAGCTAGCGATCAAATCGATCTTCTTCTTATCTTGTGCAAAGATTGCATTGCGCTATTAATTGCTGCCCATACATAATTAAACAACACGTTTTGCTAGCTCTCTGAATAATGCAGGCGCTCAGCTCAGATGATGGTGGGTACCTAGCTATAAGGAAGTTACTGTTGTTCTCTTGTTCTGTAATAATAATAATAATAATAATCGCCCTGCGATTGCTCGACTAGCTAGATACTACAGTAGACATGTTTTTTATCGGTCAAATATGGCACTAGTACCCGGTTTATATCATCTTTTATCTCTCTTTGTAGTATTTTTTCATGTTTTATGGACTCTTGTGTGAATTAGCCCTCGAAACAAATGGCACACTTTTAATATCATCGGTTATTTTTGTAGACCAATAGATTTGCGCTGGTTCCTTACACTTGTAGAGATTACTAGGGCTAGACGACTTGCTTGTACTCTGTTTATTAATTTTATACATCATCGACACAGGAAGTAGGGTGTTACTCCATCTAAACATTCGAACCTATCTACGTCGTGTGCCTTTGATTTCATACTTGGCTCTGATAACCGAAGGTACCCGAAACTATTAAGTTTCTTGTCGATTTCTAATCTTCGACAGCAACATAATGCAAATTCACATGTCAGGGGCTACTAGTAGGATGATCGTGCGTTACAACAAAATCTTAAAAATGATGATACATATAAGTAAGAATCCTAAACTATATAATAAAATACAATTTCTTTCATACACACGTTAAGCGGAGCATATCTCAACAACATCGCAGCCATTCGTGCTAAATCCAACAGATCAGATGTTGTAAAAAGAACGAATGAATACCACCAACTCCTAATTAGAAGTAGTAGAGATATCCTTCGAAAATGTTTTCACATACACACAATCAACGAATGAACAAAGCCATCATCCTGCACATATATAGCCAGTTCAGGTAGGAAGAGGAGCAAGTGTGAATAATTTGTTCTAATAAAGGGAGATCGGATTCCAGCGACACATCCAAATCATGGCTCAACAGGCGGCTTTAGTCTAATCAACCTCCAGACTCCGTCTCTCTGTGTTCTCCAGCAGACGCTGAACCAACGACAAACACAGCTGGTCAAGACATCATAATGGTAAAGATAGGAAGCCAACATATATATTAACAGAGGTAACAGGTCCTGACAGATAAACACTCTGCACGCAAGCATAACATAACATCAGTATTCTCTTCCTCAAAAGAAAAAAAAAGACATCACGATTCCCTAAATGAGATCAGAATGGAAAACATTGGGACATCGAGTGTATGGGACGACCATAAGAAGAATTCGAGTGCTTTTTCGTAAAAAACAGGGTGTCAAAAAACAAACAAAAGAAATATCGGGGTCTTCTAGGGAAAAAATTAGACTCTAAATCGAATGATCCTTTTCGTGAAAAATAGCCGGAATGATCCAAACATCACTACGTTTTTTTATCTATTTAGGCCTCTCATGAAAGATCCACGATTTTTCTGAACCAGAAGATCCTCTTCTTAAAAAACCGCGAGAAGAACCTATACTTAATTATGGATTTTTCGAGGGACCTAAATACGAAAAAAAATTGAGCCGAGCCGGCAGGCCTACCGAGCCAAGCCACGCGACCGTCTCGGCTCAAATCGCTGAGGAGGCGTGAAACTTGCAATATTTAATATAGGTATGATATCGTGTTCATCCAATAGGCTGGATTGCCAACAATGTTCCAAATTTCAGCGAAATTTTAGAAAATCTAGATGAAATCTCTTGTTTCAGTCAGGGATAAAATTCAAAATCCTAGTAGAATGAAAAAAATTAAAAATTAGGTTGCTAAAGTGATTTTGGTAAATTTGGACAAAATCTTAGTGATTTTAGCTGAAATTTTAGCATTTTGGACTAGTTTACATGGTTTTTGGATCAGATTTCGCACCAATTTTTTATAGAGAATTGTAATATCTTTTAAGAGGAATATATTCAAAAAATTATAAAAAAAATTACATATACAAATTATGTAACCCTAACCCTAAACCTTAAATTAGATTTCTGCCTTAAATATTGTATTTCAACCTAAACCCTAAATCTTAGCTTGGATTTCGGCTTTACATGATGTATTCTGGCCTTAAATTATAGTTTAGCCTAAACTCTAAACCCTAACTTGAGAATTTCATATGCAAATACTTAGTATTTTGCATTCAAATAAATAGGAAATTTAGATAAATGATTGCATTATTTTTTCATATTTTTTCCAATTTTTTCTAGCCTCAAGAGACCATTTCACAGCCAATTGAAAACCACCAAAATTTTGCTGATTTTACCGAAATTTCGGTGATTTCAGTCAAAATTTCGGTTTTTCTGGTTTCAAATTTACCGCATTTCAAATATGCTTTTTGAATTTAGTCTACATTTCTTCCGAATTTCGCATTTCAGCCACTTCCAAGATGTGATCTGAAAATAAAATTTGAAAACTTGCCAATGTTGTTGTCACGACTGACAGCACACTTGTGCGTTATTATTATTTGTTTAATAATGAGTTAGTTGGTAACAATGATATGTTCTTGTCTTACTAATTGGCACAATCTACTTGCATATCAGCGAACGGTGCCGGATCAAACATCAAATGTATAGCCTGCAAAGACAAGTTTGCAAGTACGTATGTATACACTAAATATATAGATGGGTGGTTATAATTAAACTAGTGCTACCTTATCTTGATCTGTTGATTAATTACCTGATCATATCGACACATTATACAATAATATCCTCGATCATATATAGGATCAGTAGGCTCCAATGGCCTACGAAGGGGCAGAACAAAGGATAGCTAGCTAGCGCGCATTCGGTTACAGAACAGCTCAACGAACAAGACAAAAACCAGTTAGATATACATATCAAGTTATAAATCAACTATTGTATACGTGTATCAAACCACTAGTATATATAGTACATTGCAACTCGTGTATATATATATATATATAGAATTATACAGTACATTGTTTTGTTACTATGTATGCTCACTGGCTAGCTGCCTTGCATTCGGAGATCGATGTCGAGGCAAATTTGGACGAGGTCATCAATTAACTCTATATCCATCCATACGTACGTAGGATCTTAATTTTAAGCAAAGAATAACCAATCAAGCATGACCCACCACACCTCTAACAAAATAAGTACCTAACTGGAACGGTAGCGTTGTAGGTGCACGACTTCACCTACTAAGGTTCAAACCCTAGTGTATGCACACAGGCACCATAGGAATAACTTTATGAGGTTATAGATTTGTCTCTGGCCTCTCTTATTCTAGATGTATGCTAAGAGGACGCACTTGCTTATGCGTATGTGTGGTGTGCGAGCTGGTGTGTGTATATATCTCCTTGTAAGTGAAAAAAAAAGAGAGCTAGCAATTGATCTTCTTAATCAATGCAATTCTTTTCTTTCTTTGTACGTTTTTCCTTGAGAAAGTTTCTTATCGTGAGATCACTGACGTGATTTTGTCTTCCGCATGCATGCACAAGCTAGACGTTAAAGATAGGTCTAGCTAGCTATAGAGTTGGTAATGGAAATTATTAATGTCATCTTTAATTTGAAGGCAAGATCAAGTCCCTGAAAATACATGCCATGTATAGATCGGTGCTCACTCTTGTAGTTGCAGCTGGTTATAAATTATATATGCGCGCTAGCATACGTACGTGTGTTATTTTGGCTGAATTCACCCTTATGTGAAGAGGCCGGACGGTGTCCTTTATCTAAAAAAAGCATACGTACGTGTGTACAAGCATGCATGCATGCATATATGGTTACGTACAAAATGCTGAATTGCGCACCGGGCAGGGGAAAAAGAAACGTTGGGACAGGTAGCTAGCAAGCATATAGGACATGCAAGAGACTCGTCATCCGTTCGATATGTGCAACCAGCTAGCAAGCTCGACAAGTCTCTGGCATATATGTAGATACAGAATTAACAAGCTAGGATATATGCATGCATATGAAGCAAGCAGCCATGATCAAGTATGCATGCATGTTATTGCTAGCTAACTAGGACCACTCCAACACAACCCCTTTATCCATGTTTTTTCATATATGAATTTACAATCATGATTTGGCTGAATATCGCGTCTTACCTAATTTGCTTGCTAATGTCTCTGATTGATCTGGTACGTAGAGCAGGTAGCTAGACAGAGAAGTTTACTTTGTGTGTGGATATACGTAGGTGCTAGCTAGGTTGTATACGTGAAGTTTTGTGTGTGGATATACGTAGGTGCTAGCTAGGTTGTATACATGAAATTGTGTGTGTACACATATATATATATATATATATATTATTGAGCGAAGACCTGTAAGCAGTAAGGTATTGTAAGGTAATTCCTCGTTGTGTTAGAACGTTTGGGACTCTCGAAAGGGAAAACCATATATAAATTATTTTATGGATTGAAGTTGATTTTCTGTAATACTCGGGCTTTCAATCTTGGTTATTCTAGTTTTATAGTATAACTTTTATGCTATGGACCTTAAAGGAGAAAAATGCTCTGGTGGTTCTTATTTGGCCATAGTGCTGTGTTAAAAAGAACCTGTATCTAGAGGTAAGTATTCCCTTTGGGTGGAACTGCCTGAGGAGACGTTAAAAGTTCTACCATAAGACTCTAATAAAAATGATTTAAAGGCTGATAGGACAGATTAGTAATGTCGGGAATTGGATACATTGTACCCAACGCGACCTTTGAAGCCCGGCGCCGACCGACCATGGCCTTGCTCGGCCGGGCGCCAAGACAGATCGCTTCGGTAGCCCGACTCATGGGCTACCCCATCCCCGAAAGCAAGCCGAGTCGGGGCTCGCGACATAGCGACGCAGATTAAATGCCGCTGCTCGAGGAACCGCCTGTCCGGATCTGGCTGCGTGGTCCGCACCGCTTGGTCTACGCCCGCTGTTCCCCGTCATGCATGCCGGCGGTGGCGCGCTATCTTGATCGCCACGCCCTCTCTGATGAGCGCTCGTAATAAATAACTTGTCTCTGTAAATCTCCTATAAATACCCCTCGCACGATGTATTGAGGGTGGACTTTTCGATAACACACACACTCGACACAAAGCTTGCTCACCGGGGTCCTTAGGCTAGTTCGAGGCCCCTCCGAAACAAGCGCATTATAGCTCACTCCTTACTCATTAGTGAATCCATCGGACGAGGGTTGTTATCTCCTCCGTGAGAGGCCCGAACCAGGCAAAAACGATCCCGGTGTGTTTCCTGACTGCCTTATCCACGCCGATCCGTAGCCCGGCATACCCTCAGACGTACAGCCCTTGCGGGAAAGGGGCCTTAGGTTGATCCCCTATTCAACAAGTAAGCTCGGCGAAGGACCCCCGTCCCGAATCGTCGACAGCTGGCGCCGTCCGTGGGGATCGTCTGAAGTCCTTCTGCAAGGAATCCCTAAGGATGCCGAACTCGCAAGATAACCAAGACCTCTGCGCCTTCGACGACGTGGAGGACGGCGATGAGTACTACGCCAGCGATGGCATGGGTGGTGCGGTCGATCCAGAAGGCCACACCGAAACCGGGAGCCTTTCCCCGGTGGCTGCAGCGCGAGAGCATTACCTCCACTCGCGGCCAGATGCCCTCCATAGCGAGGAAGAATCTGGCGGCCTGTGTGATGGTCGGGCCCCCCCCGACCGTCTCGAGCTCAGCCAGGGGACCGCGTCGTACGACACCACTTCGATATCGCCGTGCGGCGGTCTGGTCCTCCGCCTGCGTCGCATGGCGGGAAGGACGACGACCACGAGGAACCATCTCCGTGCCCTTCTCTCGCCAAAGATAACGATGGTGAGGAGCACCAGGAGCTATCCCCGGGCAGGGACCCGGCGATAGTCCACCGCCAATCAGGTGGCGGAGCAGGTGCCGGGGCCGGGGACCGGGCCCACGAGGTCCCCAGTTACCGATCCCCAGAGTACGAGCGCCGCCGCTCTCCAAGGTCGCCTCCCGCTGCCCCTCAGAGCGCCGAGCGCCTTCGCGCCATGGCGACGGTCGTGCGCGGCCTCCAGAACTTCGCTAACCAGGCGGACCTGGCGGCCATGGGGGCCCTCGTGGCCGAAAACATGGAAAAGCTCGCCGCCGACATCGGGCTCCCAGGACCTTCGGGCGTTCAAGCGCCCCGGGACGCCTCCCGGGACGCTAAGCGCCATTCCTCGGCCAGGGCCTCCCGAGACCCTGCTCGGGGGAACCCCGGGAGGCAGCGTCAGCGCCATGAGGATGTCCGGAGTATTTCGGCAGCCTCAGCGCTCACGGCGCATCCGCCCGCCGGAGCGCCCGCTTGCTCCACGTTGAACCCGCCATCGTCGCACCGGCGTGAGGGCATGTTCTCTCGCCTCACCTTGCGAGCCAAGGACCGCTGAGCCCGGCGCCGCGACGCAATACCCGGGCCCGGCATGATGGCTCTACATTCGGATGTCAAGGGCTTTCGCCGCCCCTCTGGCTGACGCCAAGTGGCCGAGCAAATTCAAGCCCGCCACATCGAAGCGTTAACGGACTCAAAACCCGACGAGTTCATCTCGATCTACTCCACCGCCATCCAGCGGCCGGCGACGAGGGGTCATGGCTAACTACCTCCCCACGGTCCTCGACGGCCCGCCAGACGTGGCTTTAACCAAAAGGAGGGATCGATCCGCTCGTGGAGGCAGCTCTCGGAGGCCCTCCTGGCAAACTTCCAAAGCTGCTACACCCGCCCGGGCAACGAGCGCGACCTCGAGCGGCTCATCCAAACGGATAGAGAGACACTACGCGACTTCGTCCAAAGGTTCGTGAAAGTAAGGAACTCCATCCCGAGCATCTCGGACGAGGCGGTGGTCCGGGCCTTCAAGTTCGGTGTCCGTGACGTCCGCTTCACGCAAGACTTGGAATTCATCCGACTGCTGCCAACGAATCGCTGTTTAGCATGGCCGATCGCACGCTGAACGCCGACGGTGCAATGGAAGAAAGCACTCGATGAGGGCAAGCCGCCTCGGCCCGTCGAGGGCGCCGAGCAAGAGACCCGGGCTCCGCAGAAAAGAAGTTTAAGAAGAAGAAGAAGTCGCGCGCGCCGGACATGGTCGCGGCCGCCGAAAGCAACGACGCTCGGCCCGCCACTTAAGAATATGGGCGCGTGGTCAGTCGGCTGGCTTCATGGCGCGGGCGACGCAACGCGACGCCGACCAAGGCCATGAGGACGAAGGTCACGATGGCTGTGGTGGTGGCGAAGGCGCGACTGCGGCGCCGCTTCGCTTCCATCGGTGGCGGCCACGACCTCATAATCAGAGGACTCCGGGCATATCGCTCGAGAAATTCTACAAGGGCGAGGGCCCCATGCCACCCTCCCAGCAAGGGGAGAGCAAAGAAGGCAAAGGCCCGCCGATGACGACGACGACATGAATTACCAGAGCCCCATAATCACATCGCCATATATTCGGGGGCTCCTCGACCTACAAATCGAAGGATTTAAAGGAGGCCGCATGAAGTCGCCACATCGCCTAAGGCAGCCCCGTCTGCAAGCAGCCTCGTGGTCCGAAAGGTTCGCCACGCTTCTCAAGGATGATTGTCCCCTTGGAATGACTAAACCCCAGAAGCTCCCGTTGGTCGTGAGCCCGACCATCAATAACGCAAAAGTCGGCCGGGTCCTGATCGACGGCGGAAGCTCCTTGGACCTTATATCCGTTTCGGTCTTGGACGAGATGCAGGTCCCTCGTTCCAAGATCAAGAGCATCGCTGTCCCGTTCTTCGGGATTGTCCCCGGCACCTCGATCAAGCCTTTGGGCCAGATCGTATTGCCCGTAACGTTCGGGGACACCGCGAACTTCCGGACCGAGCTAATCAACTTCGAAGTCGTGGACTTTAGGTCGGCCTACAACGCCATCCTGGGCAGGCGGCCCTCTCCAAGTTCATGGCATAACGCACCACGCCTATCATCGCCTAAAGGTCCCCGGACCCAAAGGCGTTGCCAATCCGTGAAGGGCGACCGCAGGCGACCACGAGCTGCGACGAGAAGTCCTCGACATGGTCGGGCAGCTGCCTCAGCGAGGCCCCGACCAAGCGCCGGCACCTTCCCGGCCTAAGGTCACCCTCCAGCCTGGAGGAGAAACCAAGGCGGTCCCTCTCGGCGAGGCCGACCCAACCAAGGTTCTCCATTTGGGGGCTTCTTTAGACCCCAAATAGGAACTCGAGCTCATCACCTTCCTCCGGAGGAACTCAGACGTGTTCGCCTGGGAGCCGTCCGATATGCCCGGGGTCCCAAGGAGGTGATCGAGCACGTCAGTCGGCTGTCGGCTGGCAAAAAGACTTGTCGCGAAGCTCAGCGATTTTCCCGAAAAACAGTAATCATCCGGAGGAACTCGAAAAGCTCCTCAAGGCCGGCCACGAGAAGTCGGCACACTGCAGTGGTGGCGAATCCGGTCATCATCAAAAAAAGGTGGCAAATGGCGATGTGTGTCGACCACACTGGTTTAAACGCCGCGTGCCCAAAGGACAACTTCCCTCTGCCGCGCATCGACCAGCTGGTGGACGCAACGGCGGAATCCTAGGTAATGAGCTTTTTAGATGCATATTCGGGCTATCACCAGATCAGCTTGTTCCCAGGGGACGAGGAGAAGACTTCCTTCATCACGCCATTCTAAGACGTTTCGCCATACGACCATGTCTTTCGGTCTCATGAACGCGGGCGCGACCTTCCAGGCGCTTGATGTAAAGACCTTCCGGGAGCGGAGAGGTTTTAACTTGGGTATATGTAGATGATATCGTAGTTAAGTAAATCGCCGGATATATCCGAGTTGAAGAGACCTTTTGTAACCTCAATAGACATCGAATAAAACTTAACCCGAAAAGTGTTTTGGTGTAAAATCCGAAAGGTACTCGAGTATATCATCGGACCGCAGGCATCGGCGCCAACCCGAGAAGATCGGCCATCGAAAGAATGCGCCCGAAGCTCGGTAAGAGGTTCAAACCACGACCGGACGTATGGCGCCCCCAGTCGTTCATTTCGTCGGTAGCGCTGCTTGCCCTTCTTTAAAGCGCCCACGAAGCATGATGGTTTCGCCGACAGACGAAGTCTAACACGCCTTCGAGGAACTGCAAGATTCTGCGAGCCTCGATCTTGGCCACGCCAAGATCGGGGAGCCGCTTCTTCTATACCTCGCCGACACCCCAGCCGTAGGCGGCAGATCGGTTGGTAGTAGCGAGAAGGACGCATGGTCCGTTATACTACGTCGTGAAAGTGTTGCAATGGACCAAAGGCGCTACCGAGGTCCGTAAACTTTATATTCGCCGCGTAGCTTCAAGGAAGCCGCCATTACTTCCAATCCCACAAGGTTGTTGTCCCGACCACTTTCCACTTAGGGAGATCCTAGGAATCGGACGCTTGTGCCGGATAGCGAAGGGCCATGGAACTCGCAGAGTTCGATGTCCACTTCTCTCGCCAGACAACAATCAAGTCTCAATCTTAGCGGACTTCGTGGTGAAATGGACAAACCCAATTCAACCCACCACCAAGACCCACGAATGGGGCGGCCCGACAATGTATTTTCGACCGGTCCGAGCTGAACGCTCGGGTCAAGCGTGGATCTTCAATGTCCCTCAAGGATCGCCCAAAGACGTTATTCATTTACACTTCCGCAACAAACAATGCGGCGGAGTATGAAGGCCTCTTGGCCGACCAAGCGTGTGCAAGGCGTTTGAGTCCAATGGCCGACTAAGCGTGAAAGGCGATTCACAACTGGTCATCAACCAAGTCAACAAGGAGTATCGTTGTTCGATCGCTTAATGGCGCTTTACTTGGTTGAGGTGAGGAAGATGGAGCGGTACTTTAGAAATTTCAAGTACTCTACATCCCTCAGAAGGATAATTCTCGCCGATTAACCTTTCCAAGGTCGGTTCTCGCAGATGCCCGCCCCTGGGCGCTAGTCGAGCATCTGCACAAGCCCTCCATTCCCTCAAGAGGAGGCAACCCCCAGATGCCCGCCCGCCTGGGGAGCTAGCGAGCATCTGCGAAAGCCCTCCATTCCTCTCAGAGAGGAGGCATCAAGAGGCGGCAGTAACGCTTCCTTCCTCGAGCAAGGTGCGGATTGGATGGCGCCATTCATCCAAAGATCTTGCCCACGGACATTGCCCGAGGAAGCAGCCGAAGCGTTCCCGGCTTAAAAGGAGGTCATGTGTCTACAAGCCGGTAGAGGGCGCCTTATATCAGCAAAGGGGCACTTGGAGTCCTCTCAAGTGTATATCTCGAGCGGAGGCGCAGTTCCTTCTCCGCGATATCCATGAGGGCATGTGTGGGGCCCACTCGCCCTTCCAACGCCGTAAGCAAGGCATTCCTAAGTAGGATACTATTGCCAACAACAAATAGACGACGCTTGGGCGATCGTGGGCAATTTGTCGGCGCAAGGCCACGCCCAAAGTCCCACCACCACCTACACCGCGCAAACCATCCCACTCTCATGGCCATTCTCGACCTGGGGGGCTGACATCCTCGGGCCTTTCCCCCGTGGTCGAAAGGGTTGCAAATTTTGCTTGTCGCATAATCGACACTTTCACTAAGTGGATTGAGGCCGAGCCCGTTTCAACCATTTCGGCTCAAGCAGCCAAGAGATTTTTCCGCAGTAATGTGGTGACGCGCTTTGGGGTACCCAATCGCCTCATCACGCATTAACGGCACCTGGGCTCACCAAATAACTATTTCAAGCCTCATCACAAGACATTGGCACAAAAATTTGCTTCATCAGAGTCTATCCGCAGAGCAATGGAGTCGCAGAAGAGCAAACGGCCAGCTACTCCAAGGATCAAGAAAAGAATCTTTAGAGATCTTTCCCAAGGGCGGGTCATGGGTGGATTTAGCCCTTCCGTCTCTTTATCGGTCCGCAGACCATCTTGAAGTTTACGCTCGGTAAACGCCCTTCCACTTCGTCTATGGTGCCGAGGCCATCCTCCCTTGAAATCGTGCTTGGATCCCCAAGAGTGCACTGGCCGACGACATTCACCAGTGTCATGAACGCCTCAACCTTGACCTTGCCAAGAAACCCGTCTAAAGGCACCCTCGGCCACCGCTTTACCAGCCAGACCCTCTGCAAGCACGTGCTTAAGTCCACCG
This sequence comes from Guadua angustifolia, assembly GCA_036346375.1. NCBI lineage: Eukaryota > Viridiplantae > Streptophyta > Magnoliopsida > Poales > Poaceae > Guadua > Guadua angustifolia. The sequence continues at coordinate 84,954,434 of CM070504.1, read as the reverse complement.
CCCCGAGCCCTACAAAGTTAGCGACCTTGTCCCACGCCGGATTCGAGACACGCCAAAGACCAACAAACTCTCCCCCAAGTGGGAGGGACCATTCACTCATCGCTTGCTTGTCACGCCTGGGGCTGTCCACCTTTGCAACGAGGATGGCGCATGATCGCTCGCCCGATTCACGGAACATTGACCAGGTGCGCAAGTTCTATGTTTAAAAGCTCATGCCCCACTTCCTACGCTATGTTGAAAATTCACGACTTTTTGAATCAATGCAACTCTCGCTCGCCTGAACACTTCTCACTTCGCAGAGTTCGGACCGCCGCGAGAATGGCACAAGGTACCACGACCAACGCCGGCCTCGATTAGCCGACCTTTGCGCGGTGGCCATCATTTGCGCGATCGAGTCGCAAAGCAGACGCCCTTTTTGGTCGATGAGAAGCTTAGCCCGACCAGCGCGCATGGTCGCACTCATGTCCCAACCACCGCGCGCTTCCCACACGCCAATTATGCTCACGTAATTAGTGCCGTATGCGGCAAGGTGTTAGGAAGTTTTGAGGCACGCTTGTTTTTTCCAATCGACCTAACCCACGCTTGTCACCAGGATAGGCCGGTGTTTGGTCGGAGGTATAGCGCGCGCTTTATCTCGTCTCTCCTGCGAAACAAATTCGTGCCTACACGAGTTTCATTCGCAGCGGGGGCTCGGATAGGAGCGGGTCATCGCGCGAAAATGTTTTCTGTCGCTAAAGTCGTAGCTTGCTGCAAAAGCACGTCTCGCTCTTAAGCACTATGTACATGCGCAAGTCATTTCATTTTCAAACTAACCACGGGCCTACGTCGCTCATGCATTACAACAGGTCTATCTCGTAGCTATCTCTTACGAAGGCAGCAAGAGAAAGACCGAAAAGAAAAAAGAGACGTCATCACAGACGCAGCGTCCAAGTAAAGAAGAAGTTACGCCCCAGCAAAGGCAAAAAAAGTATATAACCCTACACACCAGCGCCACTTCCCTAAGCTGCGGAGAGCTTCGCTTATACTAAAACTTTGGCCTCAAGATCAATCACTTTAGGTCGGGCGTCGCGACTGTGGGCCTCTCATGAGTTGCTCGACTTCTTCTTTATCTTGCTTTCGGCGAGGGCGCTGGCGTCAAGGCCGCCCGCTTCCAGTCACCATCTTAGCTTCAAGGGCTCGAGCACGCCGCTTCCTCTGCGCAAGATTTCGCTCGAGCCCGAGAGCGAGTCTCCGCTAACGAGATCCTTCCAATCTGGCAGCCTTCTGCCCGCTCGATCTAGCTCCTCCTCGGCTGGCGGGACACTTCGAGCCTCATTAGCCTTGGTCTCAAGGGTCCGCATGCTTTGCTTCTCTGTTGAAGCTCTTGCTCGAGCCTCAAGGGCCTTGTTCCAGCTAAGGGAAAGACTCTGCTCCGCCAGGCGTACCCGTTTTCTTCCCTGCTCCAGCTCTTGCTCGAGCGCGAGCACTTTCTTCTCGGAAGCGGCAGCGCCCTCCTTGGCCTGACGGGAGACGGACCTTTCCTGCTCAAGCTCTTGCTCGAGCCCGAGGATCTTCCCCTTGGACTCAACGACTTCCTGTTCCGCTCCGCGGCATCTTTTCACGAGTATGGTGTCCGCGAGCTTGAGGTCGCCCACCTTCTCCTCCAGCCTAGTGGTCCGGGCTTCGCTTTCTTCATATAAGCGGGCCAGGGTGTCGGGGACAATCAACACTTCCTCAAAGTTGGCCAAAGTCTTTTCGAGAAGCTGCGAGCAGGAAAACTCTAAGCGGGATCTCACAAAAAAAAACCAAAGAAGGATAATTACTGCGGTAGCAGAGCAATTCTCACCTCGGCAACGTCGGCGCGCAAATTCCCCGGAACTTCGTGTAAATCTCTCGCTTTGAATGTCGCCGGATCCGGGCGAGGGTGCGCCTAAGCCCTAATCTTCGAAGAAGGCGGGTTGTCCGGAGGTCGTGCGAAGTCCTCCTCCTGGGCATGTTGCCGCTTGATCCCCGAGGCACAGAGGCCCACTCGGAAGCGGCGCCCCGCTCGGGTTCGCCGCTTATCCTCCCGAGCATGTTGTTCGCTCGAGGCTTGTCCCCCCAGCGGCGGTTCGCTCGCGGCGGGTGCCGTCATCATCCGGAGCATTTCGCCCGGAGCCCTGCGGTCTTGGACAGCCCCTTGGCCGGGCCGAGGTCACCTTTCTCCTCCTCCCGCGTGCCGCCCCGCTCCCGCCCTCGGCCATCACGATGTCGGCGGCGGCAGATAGCCCGCTTCGCTAAGGCACGATGGGCAAGCTTCGTGAGCTATTTGGCGGCGATCGGGAAGGCCACGGGCTATTAACCGCCCACGTCGGTGAGTGGGGTTAGCCCGGGGCGCAAAACAAAGAGCGGAGGAAAGCGAGCAAGGGCGTCTCGGCGCCCACCTTTGGCGGGCCTTCTTCCGCCCGCAGTGGGTCCGCCGCCGCTAGGACCACCAGCTCGATCTGCCTCTTTTTACGCTACTTTGGGTAATCTTCGCTTAGCTTAGGATCGATGCTCTCCATATCGACCCCCTCCGTCTTTTTCGATGCTCCGGTGCCGCCGGGGCGACTTCGCGGCCGACGATCCCAAACTCCCGAGCTTTGGTAGCTCGTGCGAGTTGGTCCTTCGTCTCGGCAAGCTCCCTCTTCAACGCCTCCCGCTCAATCTGCACCATTCCCTCGATCAATCTTCCCTCCGCCGCGATTTGCTCGATGTGAACTTCCAGGCTATAATTCTCGAGCCAAAGCCTCAAACGGCTTACCTCCTCCGCGCGGTCGGCGTACTCCATATGCCGCAGGATTCCACAATGCAGCAATGCGTGCCTCTTCGACGTCCGCACTCACGATTGCGCAGCCGACCTCTTGCTCCTCCTTCTTGGCCTTAGCGCGCTGAACGAGCACCTCGGCCGCTGCCTTGCTTTGGATTCGAGCTTCGGCCGCGCCCGGCTCGGTATGTAGCTTCTCTGTCAAAAGGAAGCGGAGCGCCGTTAAAAGCGGTTGTTCTCCCCGTACGCCAATGCTCAGTAAGACTCGGATGTCCTCCCCGAGCATGAATAACCAAGGTAGCTTACCACGCTGCCCCGCTCGAGCACGTTCAGCGGGACTTGGCGTTTCTTCTCGAGCTCCTTGCCCTTGGGGGTCCCGAACATTTAAATCGACCCTCTTCTCCTGATCGAAGCCGGTTGGCTGCCGCCACGCCGCGCAAAATGTCATCACGAGCTCAGGCAACACGTATGAAGCAAAACTATCGCAAACCAGGGGGGCATACCTGAATCAGATTCGCGGGTAAGGTCGTCCCACCCGGTGATTTCGAAGAAGGGCCGCTCTCTCCTCCGCAGCGGGGATATTCTGTTCCGGAGGAAGTCACGGACGATGTCGCGTCCGGTGAGCCCCATGTTCGTGAGCTCGTGGATCGTCATCAAGATCCGCTTCATCGGGCCGAGTCGGCGGTGGTAGCGCTCAGTTAGGCACCGCCGCCCGATAAGCTGGAGGCGTCGCTGCCTCCCGCAGTAGAACCAGATGGTCGGCCCAGCCACGACGGCAGTCCCCGAGGGTGAAGATGGGAACCCGCAAGGCAGCGGTCCGCAAGCGAAAGTCTGAGCGCCTGGGGAAAGGCCGCACGGTGCGGAAGAGGTTGTAGAAATGAAAAAGAGACTTGGCGTGGGAAGGGTGCCCACGAAGCCTCGCAAAGGTGGGCGAAACGTTCAAGACAAGGATGGAGTTGGGGTTCGGTGAGTGAGTTCGCAGACGGCATTGCTCAACCCGCCCCCAAGAACTCGCTTCTCCAGATCCGGAGTCTGCTGATTTCGTGTAGAGGTCGCTGACGAGACTATCTCATCCATGGCGCGGCCAGGGTCCATCGCCCTCCCGGATTCTGTGTGGCGCCCAGTACCAGAAGTTCCTCCAAGACCCGGAGCCTCTCCACTGTGATCTTGCTAGCCCCAAACCGCGCCATGGAAGGACCTAAGAAGATGAACCGCCGCAGTAGAGAGGAAGTTTGGGGGTCGTCGAGGTTCTCTCTTTTGCGGAGCGTTCGTCGCAAGCGGTGAAAATAAAGGAAGACAAATGGAGTGCTCCCGCCAGATATTTCTAAGCGGAGGAGCCGAACGAGGCTAGTGAAATGCCGATTGCCGACGCTGCGGGCAGCGACGCCCCGGCGGCCCTGACCGCGCCGGTTCCCAAAAGCTGTCGAGTCAAGACCGAGATTGCGATGGGGGAACCGCCGCGATTTTTCCCCAGGCTCCCCGAAGGCGATATTTGGCCCGAAGCCGGTCACGCTGCGCTCTCGAAGGGCGCCTCCCCGAGCCTCGGTTGCTCGAATGCCGCCGCACAGCCTTGCCTCACCGGAGACCCTTTTCCCGAAGCAGAGTAACTCATGTGCCGTTTTTGCCATGAGGTCACCGCCCTCGAACATGATCGACTGGCGCCGTGGCGCCTTTTCGCCACGGTCTCTATCCCTAGCTAGGGCAGCTCAAGCACCCATGGGCTCGTGAGTTGCCCGCTCAATCCCTCTTTAAAGTCTAGAGGCTTAAGGCGGGGCCTTGGCAAGGCTTTCCCCTTTAGCCTCGGGGGCTAGCCTGTCGAGGGATTGGATATCTGTACTAACGCGACCTTTGAAGCCCTTGGCCGACCGACCATGGCCTTGCTCATGGCGCGCCTGACAGATCGCCTTGGGTAGCCCGCTCATGGGCTACCCTTGATCCCGAAGCAAGCCGAGCTCGGGGCTCGCTTGATATAGCTTGACGATGGCATTAAATGTCAAGTGACTCGAGGAACCGCCGTCCAGGGATCTGCTACGGCCTGGTGGTCCAAGCCGGCTATTGGTCTACGTCATTGCTTCCCACGTCATGTGGTACCCGTGGTGGTGGCGCGCCTCTTGACCGCCCACGCCCTCTGATGAGAGCGCCTGTAATAAATAACTTGTCTCTGTAAATCTCCTATAAATACCCCTCGCACGATGTATTGAGGGTCGGACTTTTTTCGATAACACACACACTCGACACAAAGCTTGCTCACTAGGGTCCTTAGGCTAGTTTGAGGCCCCTCAGCAAGCGCATTGTAGCCACTCCTTACTCATTAGTGAATCCCTTTGGACGTGGGGTTGTTATCTCCTCCGTGAGAGGCCCGAACCGAGCAAAACGATCGGTGTGTTTCGTGCCTTATCCACCCCGATCCGTGAGTCAGGCATACCCTCAGACGTCAGACCCTTATGGAAGGGGCCTTAGGTTGATCCCCTATTCAACAAGTAAGCTCGGCGAAGGACCCCTGTCCCGAATCGTCGACAAGTAACTTCACAAACAAAGTAATGAGAAATATGGTGAGTACCGAGTAGGATTTTACAAGATCGTTGACCATGAAGTAAGGCAAATTGTTGGTCTCGCCAACCGCTAAAGATCCTAGTGATAACTAAAATTAATAAGAATTACTATTCCATACTATTTAATATTGTTTAATACTATTCTTCACTGTTCCACGCAATATTCCTGAAGGTATTAATATCACTGTTGAGTACTGTTCAGCACTGTTTGGTACTGTTTGTTGCTGTTCAAATCTAGAAATAAAAATATTTCTTAAATTTCCCTTAGATTTCCAAAGTGGTATCCCTTAGTTTTCCAAAGTGTATATATGTGTGTGTATTTGTGTGTGTCTATAGCCCTATTTGTTTAGGCTTTTTCATCGACTTAATTAAAAGCCAAAAATTAAAACCTAAATAAACGAGTAGCTTTTTATCTAGACTTTTCAAAAGTTATAAGCCTCCATATAACTAAAAACTATAAGCCACTGAAGAGAGACTTTTTTGGCTTATTGATGGTTGGTTTTAAACTAATAATGCTAAAGTTAGATAAAATTACCCACCTACATCACGTTAGCAAAAGCCTTTAGTTTTTAAGCTGTTTAAGTCAAAAAATTGACTTTAAGCTATAAGCCAAAAACCCCAAAGCTAGACAAATATATATATAGCAGACACGGAGTGTCGACAATTTGATTAAAGCTAGAGATAAGATACGTCCAAATTAAGATCGACCAGCATATATGCGATCGCTTACACGCGAAGCACGACTTGCATTGTATATGCCTGCATGCATCATGCATGTGTTGTTCCCAAAACAAACAAACAAGCTACCATACTAAACCAAGTAATTAATACTAATCGGTTAATTTCTGAGAGGAAAAGCAACTAGTACAATAGAGGCCGGTCAGTACTTAATCAGACTCTTGCCTAGCTAGCAAGGTGTATATAAATTAATGCTTATAGACGTGGCGTGTACTTCCCTCCATTTCAAAATATATTTTTCCTATCTTGTTTCATATTATAACATATGCCTGTAGTTTTAATGATCTTTGTGATATAAAATAACTAATGGATTACTTAAAGTATGAACAATGTAGAAGTGAGAGAGAATTCTTTGTTTCTTTCTTGTTCTATTCTTTCATACATACAACCTCTATTTATAGATAACATAAGAGGTTTGAACTAAATAAAGAGTTACAAGAATTGATATTATGTAGGTTTTATGGTAGAATAGTAATAATATGAGAGTTTCTCCTTCAATAGATACACGTAAGTTTCTCACAAAAGAGTTATGGACATCCATTTAAAAGAATATTTTGTAATACTTTAACCTATTTTACCTTCATTAATCTCCACGGCCTCTCTCTTCAAAATTTATGGGTGAATATCCACACAGCTATCATCTCTCTTATTTCCAAGACAATAACGCAGTGGATACTATAGCCATTTGTCACTACCATTTCCTTGTCATGCACTCCTTAATCCCTATGCCCAAACAAAATACACTTACAAGAACAAACGGAGCGTGAGTTCGGCCAGTTAAAATTGGGATATTAATTGCGCATGCGGAGATATATATATATATATATATATATATATATGAAGCCTCTTTTCGACTCTTGGGAGTAATTACTCCCTATGCTGTATCTCACAATGTACGGGGTATCTCGTGTGACGAAGGGTATGTACGCATAGCATATGAGTATATAAGATCATCTAGGTGGTATGTACATTTTTTCAAATGTGGTATGTATATTTTTTTGACATACTCCTTTTTATGTGCGTATATGAAGGTATTTGCAAAATACGCTAAAAATCATGGACTCTTGCAATTTTTTCATGTGGACCACATTGGAGTATCTTATAATTAGTGTACAAGTGTACCCAAAGTGATAAAAAGTATTTTAAGTTCGTTTAGGTAGTATTTTAGAGGTGAGAGTAACTACACCCTGTAGTAAAAGATATTATTCCTATATATGTATGTGTGTGTGTGTATATATATTACTAACGTGTGTAGTTATTCTATCTTAAAATACTACCTAAACGAACTCGAAATACTCTTTTATCACTTTAGGTAACTCATATACTAATTATAAGATATTCCAATATTGTTCGAGGATTGGTTATTGCCCGTGAGACAACCATTGAGCCCCGCCGATCGACCATACTCGTGCTTTCTACGGCGTCGTTACCTGCGTGGTGTCCTCCAGCGCATTCCGACCTTCTCATCAAGCGCCTCCCCGGCATGCTTGCTCTGGGGTCCTCAACCTAGTGACTGGGATCACCAAAGGTGCCTCGAAGGTCACCCAAAAGCCGAGCACGGTCCCACGAGGCGTGGCGTGCTGACCTAACGATAGCCGCGTGGTCAAGGCGGTCCGCAATCCACGCCCCAGCTGCACCCGTCGCGTGATGTGCCGGCGCGGTGGCGCGGCAATGGATTCTCGCACATCGAGCAATGATCGCCTCTATAATAACCGCCTTTGTCGTCTGTAATTCTCTATAAATACCCCCTCCCACGAAGGGTTCGGGATTCGCATGCTTCTACTTTCCAACTTATACCCAGAGCATGCCCCATTGTAACCGCCTTCATACATCAGTGTATCACTGGACGTAGGGCTATTATCTCCCTCGCGAGAGGCCCAAACCAGCTAAAAAACGACCCCTTGTGCCCTGTGATTGCCTGGCTCACCTCGCTCCGTAGCTCGGTAGGACCTCGGACGCTATACCCCTTGTGGAAAAGGGGTTTTAGGTTGATCCCTCATTCAACAAGTAAGCTCGACGGGGGACTCATTCCCGAATCGTCGATAATTTGGCGCCGTCCGTGGGGATCGTCCGAGTCCTTCGCGAGGAATCCCGAGGATGCCGAACTCACAAGATAATCAGGACCTCTGCGTCTTTACGGCGTAGAGGGCGGTGATTTAATACTACGCCAGCGATGGCGTGGGTGGTGCTGGCCGATCCGAAGCCACACCGAGACAGGAGTCTTTCCCGTGGTTGCGGCCTTGAGCGTTCCTCCACTCGCCGGATACCCTCGTTAGCGAGGAAGAATCTGGCGACCTCGTGATGATCGGGCGCCTCGACCGCCTCGAGCTTAACTGAGGACGCGTCATACGACACCACTTCGGCGTCGCCCGCGCGGTCCTGGTGCTCCCGTAGCGTCTGCATGGCAGGAAGGGAAGACAATCAAGGAGAGCATCAGTCTCTAGCGGATTCTCCTCGCACGGCCTAATGTCTTGGCGAGAACGGCCGGAGCCGTCCCGTGCGGGGACGGCGATCGTCCACCGCCAATCTAGCGGGGAGGGCAGCGGCCGGCAGGGGCCGGGCCACGAGGACCCCAGTGAATACCACTCCCCGGAGTATGTGCGCAACCGCCTTCAAAGTCGCCCCGTCGCTCTCGAGCGCCGCCGCTTTTAGCAACATGGCGACGGTCGTGCGAGGCCTCCAGAACTTTTCCAACCAAGCGGACCTGGCGGCCATGGGGGTATTCGTGGCTGAAAACCTGAAAAAGCTCGCCACCAACATCGGGCTCCCGAGGACCATGGGGCGCTTCAGCGCCCGGGGTGGTTCCGGGACCATAAGCGCCACTCCCGGCGATGCCTCCGAAGTCCCGCCGGGAGGACCGAGAAGCGGCGAGGCGCCACCGCGAGGACGTCGGAGTATTTCCGGGACGGCCTCAGCGGGCTCACGGCATACCTCGTCCGGTCCGGGGCGCTCGTGTGCTCCACCTGAACCCGCCATCATCGCTACGGCGTGATGGTGTGTTCTCTCGCCTCAAGTGCGAGCGAAGACCGCTGGGCCCCGCCACCACGATCGCCATGCGGGGGTCGCCATGATGGCCGGCGTTCGGATGCCGAGCCTTTTCCATCCCTCCGCTGACGTGAAATGGCGAGCAAGTTCAAGCCCGACCACATCGAGCATTTCAGCGGGACCTGTAACCCGGACGAGTTCATCTCGATTTACTCCACCGCCATCGGTAGCGCCGGCGGGATGAGGGGTCATGGCTAACTACCTCCCCACGGTCCTCGGCGGTTCGCCAGAGGCGTGGCTTTTTTCAAGCAAAAGGAGGATCAATCGCTCATGGAGGCTCTCTGAAGCCCTCGGCAAACTTCGTGAGCTGTTACACTCGCCCGCAACAGGCGCGACCTCGGCGCTTGATCCAGCGGAGCAAAGAGACGTGGCGACGACCGTCCAAAGATTCATTAAGGTGAGGAACTCCATCCCGAGCATCTCGGACGGCGAGGTCGCCTTCAAGTTCGGTGGTCCGGGCCTTCAAGTTTGCGGTCATCGCATACGCCCGCCTCATCGGCGAACGCCTGCTGACGCCGAGGTCGTGCAATGGAAAAAGCGCTCGATGAGGGCAAGCCCGCCCGGCCGGTGCTGGAGGGCCCTCGAGCAAAACCCTCGGGCTCATGCGAAGAAGAAGGTCAAGAAGAAGTAGAAGTCACGCCGCGGATGTGGTCATGCGCCGTCGAAGCAACGCTTCGGCTCGTGATCCGCTGGCTCGCGGCCTTGAGCGGGCGTGGTCGGCCGCGCTTCACGGCGCACGACCAAGATGACAACGACCAAGATCACGGCGATCGTCACCCATGATCACTGGTCGCGAAGGGGGATCGCGGGCGCTGCGGCGGCGGCATCGCAGCTCCACTCAAGTGGCCGGCCACGACCTCCGCAATTGTAGAACCTGGGCGTACCACCTGGAGAAGTTCTACAATGGAGAGGGCCCCATGCCGACCCTCCCGGGCAAGGGAGAGAGCAGCAAGGGCAAGGGCCCCGCCGATGGCGACGATGACATGGACTACCAGGAGCCCCAAAACCACATAGCCGTCATATTCGAGGGCTCCTCGGCATACAAATCTCGACAGGGACCTGAAGGAGGCGGCCCGAGAGGTTGGCCACATTGCCCAGGGCAAGCCGCCCATGCAACAGCTCAAGTGGTCCGAGCTGCCCCTCACTTTCTCCAAGGACGATTGTCCCCTTGGAATGACCAAACCCCAGAGGCTTCCGCTGGTCGTGAGCCCGACCATCAACAATGCTAAGGTCGGCTGGGTTCTCATCGACAGTGGGAGCTCCTTGGACCTCATATCCGCTACGGTCCTGGACGAGATGCAGGTCCCTCATTCCAAGATCAAGAGCATAGTCGTCCCTTTCTACGGGATTGTCCCCGGCACCTCGATCAAGCCTCTTGGCCAGATCGTGCTGCCCGTGACGTTCGGGGACCTCGCGAACTTCCGGACCGAGCTGGTCAACTTTGAGGTCGTTGACTTCAAGTCGGCCTACTGCGCCATCTGGGCAGCCGTCCTCTCCAAGTTTATGGCCGCCACGCATCACGCCTATCAAGGTGCTCAAGGTCCGGGACCCAGAGGCGCTATCATTGTCAGGGCGACCATAGGGCAGCCTGACGAGGCTGCGACGAAAGTCTCTCGACATGGTCGGGCAACATTCTCGGCGTGGCTCGACTAGCGCAGCGCCCTCCGGCCAAAAGTTACCCTCCACCGGAGGAGAAACCAAGCGGTCCTCTAAGCGTGGGCCGACCCAACCAAGGTGTTCCATCTGGGATCTTCCCTAGATCCCAAATAGGAACTCGAGCTCGTCACTTTCCTCCGGAGGAACGCGGACGTGTTCGCCTGGGAACCGTCCGATATGCCCGGAGTCCCAAGGGAAGTGATCGAGCACAGGCTAGCTGTTCGGCCTGACAAAAGACCTGTGCGCCAGAAGCTCAGGCGATTTTCCCCGAAAAAGCAGGCAATTATCCGGGAAGAACTCGATAAGCTCCTTAAGGCTGGCTTCGTGAGAGAAGTCGAGCACTCGGAGTGGTTGGCAAACCCAGTCATCATTTAGAAGAAAGGTGGCAAGTGGCGCATGTGTGTCGACCACACCGGCCTAAACGCCGCCTGTCCGAAGGACAACTTTTCCCTACCACGCATTGATCAGCTGGTCGACACAACGGCAGAGTCCCAGGTGATGAGCTTCCTGGACGCCTACTCGGGCTACCACCAGATTAGCTTGTTCCCCGGGGACGAAGAGAAGACCTCCTTCATCACACCATTCGGTACGTTCTGCTACACGACCATGTCGTTCGGTCTGCGGAACGCTGGCGCGACCTTCCAGCGCCTGATGTAGAAGACCTTCCGGGACTTGGTAGGTCGAAACTTGTAAGTTTATGTGGATGATATCGTAGTTAACCTTTTGTAATCTCAATAGACATCGAATAAAGCTTAACCCTGAAAAATGTGTCTTCGGCGTGAAAGCGGGCAAAGTACTCGAGTACCTTATCGGACCACAGGGCATTGGCGCCAACCCGGAGAAAATCGAAGCCATTGAAAGGATGCGCCCCCCGAGCTCCGTCAAGGAGGTGCAGACCCTGACCGGACGTATGGCGGCCCTGAGTCGTTTCATTTCCCGGTCAGGTGAGCACGGGCTGCCCTTTTTCAAAGCGCTCCACAGGCACGAGGGCTTCTTCTGGACAGAGGAGGCTGACCACTCCTTCGAGGAACAGGCGATACTGTCGGCCAAATTTCGATCTTGGCCACGCCTAGGGCAGAGAGCCGCTCCTCTTTACCTCGCGGCGACACCCGTGCCGTAAGCGCAGATCGGTGGTAGAGCGAGAAGGACGCGCGTCCGTGTACTACGTCGTGAAGTCTTGAATGGACCAAAGGAGCGTTACCGAGGTCCGAGCTCTTATACTGCTGCCGTCGTAGCCTCGAGGAAGCCGCGCCACTACTTCCAAGCCCATAAGGTTGTTGTCCCGACCACTTTCCACTTAGGAGATCCTAAGGAATCAGGGCGCCACGCCGGATAGCGAAGTGGGCCATGGAACTCGCGAGTTCGATGTCCACTTCCTGCCCAAGACAACAATCAAGTCCCAGATCTTAGCGAACTGTGGCGAATGGATGAACCCGCCAAACAAGGCCACCAAGACCCACGAATCTGGGACGGCCATTGGACCATGTGCCAGCCGGATCCCGAGCTTTGAGCGCCGGGGTCAAGTCAGATCGTATCCCCTCGGGGGCGCCTCAATCGTTATCCAATTACACCGCGCAACCAACAACGCAAGGAGTATGAAGGCCTCTTGGCCGGGCTGCGAGTGTGCAAGGCGTTCGGAGTCCAGCGACTAACTGTGAAGGGCAATTCGCAGCTAGTCGTCAACCAAGCCAACAAGGAGTATCAGTGTTCCGATCACTTAATGGCGCTTTACTTGGTTGAGGTGAGGAAGATGGAGCGGTACTTTAGAAATTTCGAAGTACTCTACATCCCCAGGAAGGACAATTCCTGCCGACTACCTTTCCAAGGTCGGTTCTCGCAGATGCCCCCCCGGGCGCTCGTCGAGCATCTGCACAAGCCCTCCATTCCTCGTAGAGGAGGCAACCCCAGATGCATACCTGCTCGGGAGCTAGCAGAGCATCTGCGAAGCCCTCCATTCCTCTCAGAGGGAGGCACAAGAGACGTCGCGTAACGTCTCCTTCCTCGAGCAAGGTGCAAATTGGATGACGCCATTCGTCCAAAGATCTTGCCCACGGACATTGCAGGAAGCACTGAAGCGTTCGGCTTAAAAGGCGGTCCTCTGCCTACAAACTGGTAGAGGGCGCCTTATATCGAAAGGAGCACTTGGAGTCCTCTCCAAGTGTATATCTCGAGAAGAGGGCAATTTCCTTCTCCAAGATATATATCCATGAGGGCATGTGTGGAGCCCACTCGTCCTTTTGGACGCTCGTGAGCAAGGCATTCCGTTTGGGATACTACTGGCCAACAGCTTTGGTCGACGCTCGGGCACTTGTGGCGACTTGCCAGGCGTGTCAGTTCCACGCCCGCAAGGCCCACCAGCTAGCGTACGCGCTACAGACCATCCCACTCTCATCTTTACATCACAAAGAACAAATAGATCTAAAACAAGCTAGATGTAGAACACAGCTTCATTTTCTCCAAGCTAGATCTAAAATGTAATTCAGATTAGAAACAATTACTAACTCTAGATGACCTAGAGCACAAGGAGCTGCAATTACTTCTCCAAATCTAGGGTCTATTTCACCAGAACGCCTCTCAATCGTAGCCACCTCAGAAATATATAGGAAAACCTAAAAATACAGAGACGATCGAGGCTCTCTGTTCTTTTACAGTTAACAGAGATCATCACAGACGGTTTGTGCATAAAACCGTCTGTGATGTCATCACATCACAGATAGTTTGTAGATAAAACTGTCTGCGATTATGTCATCACAGACGGTTTTATTCACAAACCGTTCATGATGTTCCCTTCGTCTTCCCAATGCATACGTGCGAAGTCTTTCGAGTTCATCATTTCGTCTTCCGAGAGAATTAAAACCATGTTCCAGACGGCGTTTCGTTTCCTCAATGCAGATCGTTAATTCCACTTGGAAGATCATGTTCCAGGCGGTGTTTCATTTCTCCAATGCAGATCGTTAATTGCACTTATGCGGCTATAAGAACAGAGAGGCTGATCGACCGCCTCTATACTCGATCATCCACACAAAAAAATCCCCTCTGACGCCGCCACCATGAGCAATCCAAGAAGCCCCTCCGATGGCTCCTTTGTTGGCTCCACCTCCCTGACAAATGCTCCGCCTCCAGTAGCACCGCCTACAAACCCTCCGCTACTGCCACCTTCGACTTCACCTCCGAGCAGACACGGCCTGCCCCTGTGGCAATGGCTACGGTGCTACGCCGGCGCCATCTCCATGAATCCACCGACTGTCCACTACTTGGCGCCTCCGCCTCTAGCCGCGCCGGGCAGAAGCGTCCGCCACCAGCCTCCACCTCCGTCGACAATGACGACGACGATAGCTATGACTCGTCGAAGGGATATTGTGACGGCTGGGAGTTAGAAGATGACCCAGATCGAGTCGTCTCGAGTAAGGACCCGGACAGCCGCAACGAGGACTCCGACGACGACGACGACTCCGGCGACGATGAGTAGTCTTTTTTAGTTAAACTTGTGTACGTAGTCTTTAGTACTCTTTTGTAATGCTTTTTCTCATATATATAATGCAATCTAGTTCTCAATTGATCATCATAGACTTTTGTAATGCTTCTTCTTATATATATACTGCAATCTAGTTCTCAATCTAGTAGTCTTTTTTGTAAGGCATGTTTCACGCGTTTACTGTTTTCAATTGAACATCACAGACGGTTCGTGGATAAACACGTCTGGGATGAGGAAAATATTACAGACTGTTTTATTCACAAACCGTCTGTGAAGTTATACCTGTCATCACAGTCGGTTTATTGATAAAACTATCTGTGATATTTCCCTCATCACAGCCGGTTTTATCCATAAACCGACTATGAACTTCTTGCTTTCATCACAGACGATTTATTGATGAAACCGTCTGTGATAATCAGACATCACAGACGGTTTCAACCACAAATCGTCTGCGATATGTCCGAAACACGTCACAAACGGTTTATTACTAAAACCGTCTATGATGAAGTGTCTAATATAGCCTCTTTTGTAGTAGTGACACTCACTAGACATTACTCCGCTCCACCACTTTAACTAGCCTCTTTATTTAGCTGGCTGTGTGCTTCCTCTACTCACAAATATATATATTATTTTAGTATCAATAGATTATAATTTTTGAAATTTTGATTATCGATATCTTTTAAATGTTTACATTAGATACATGAAAATCATATAGTTCTTTTATAATATTATATATATATATATATATATATATATATATATATATGGTATCTTGAAGGTGGGAGTACGTACACCTGTGAGTATGGAATCATTTTCCTATATATATATATATATATATAGCACACCAACTAACAAAGGTCACAAAAATTCTGAAAAAAATTCTAGATGTGCTTCATAGATTTCCCTACCTATGTGAAATTTCAAGATCAAATTCATTATATATCGAGAGTTACAAAAACCTAAAATTTTATACAAGTTTAAACTCTTTAAACTTGTCTACAATTTTTTTCAGAATAGAAAATGACTTTTGTTAGTTGTTGTGTACGTGTGAATGACTGTGAAGACTGTGTGCACAGGATATGTTGCCATATATATATATATATATATATATATATATATATATATATATATATATATATATATATAACTAGTGGTCAATATTTTAAAGACTGTATCAATATTCAAAATAACATGTTTATGTAACTCAAGGAAGTAGTTTTCTAACACGTCGCTCTATGTATCAAGCTTTCTTAATTTCTGTTGTTGTTGTTGTGAACAATTAATTAACCATGGATATTCGATTTACGTCTTGAAGCTGGCCACGTTCGCGTGTCCAATATTACCGATCGATCGAGCTGTATGCGTGCATATAATTATTTCAAAGTTATATAAATACTAAAATATAAATAAATAATACATGATGATTATTTAATTACTCTTTGTTTGCTTTAAAATGGTTGCACCCATTATAGTGCAAGGGATTGGAGAGCAACCAGCCAAGCCACCTGTCACCGCACGCATACAGCTCGATCGAAGATAATTTTTCATCGCGTTACAAATAGGTCCTTACGGATTACAAATAGGTCCTTCACGATTTTTTGTGAGACGAAGATAATTTTTTTTCATCGCGTTTGGGTCCCTGGCGCGGTATTTTACGGAAAAACCTCTCGTTAAGTTCAAATCGCGAACAAGCCTTTTTCTAATTTTTCAGGATAGCGAACAGGTCCAAAAAAATAACAAACAGGTCCCTGCTTCTTACGTCTAGGTCCTTTCTCCGTTTTTCCCGAAAAAATGTTTTCGCCACAAAAAAAAACCAGAAAAAATGTTTTTGCCACCAAAAAAACACGGAAAAAATGTTTTCGTCACCAAAAAAACACAGATACGTCGAAGGTTTATAGCAACTTATCGATTTGCCGACGGGTTTTAGCCGTGGTTTTTTTAAAAAAACGCGGATTCGTCGAAGGTTTAATTATAGCAGCCCATGGATTCGCCAACGGGTCCTACCGACCCATTTTATTTAAAAAATACGAAGATAAAAAATTCGACCAAATTTTCCGTTTTCTAAAAAAAACACAGATTTCATCGAATGTTTATGGCAGCCCATAGATTCGCCGATGGGTCCTATCGCCTTTACAGAACGGCGCAGTGTAGCGCGCTATTATTGCTAGTTTATATAATTTGTATTGAGAAGCAGGTGCATAAAGCACTACTTGTGTGTGTATAGGAAAATAGTTTTATATATACCCTTGAGAGTATGTATTGTCACCTCTCGTATACTGTTTAAACAAACAAGTTATACCTTTTTATCCTTTTGAGCATACTCTAATAATGATTATAAGATACTCCAAAGTGAGTTGTATGAAAATTTCCATCAAAGCCTACTTTTTGTAGCATAATTTATGTATATGCTACTTTTACATACAGAAAAAGGATATATTGCAAAAATAAAGGACTTCGATCAAATGTTTTCGATGATAACTCAGTCATATTTGAAAGATATGATTTTTTTTCTTTTTCATATCTTTCAAATACCATTGAGTTTAGTCTTCAAATTTTATAAGATAGTAGAAATTCACCACTCCTATGTATGGTAATTTTTTGAGATTTTTTTTAAACTTGTACATGTGAGTTTCATGAAATTTTTACGATAAAAGGGTTTCATATATATATATATATATATATATATATATATATATATATATATATATATATATATATATATATATATATATATATATATATATATATATATATAGTACATACTCCCACCTCAATATACCACTTAAACTAATGTATTATACTCATTTATCATTTTTGGTATACTCCAATATGATATAGTTGAAAATTTTTTATTGAAACCCTTTATTTTTTGTTATATAGACTTTTCCATATGAAAAAGGAGAATATACATAAATTATGCTATAAAGAGTGGACTTTGATGAAATTTGTCATGGAAATCACTTTGGAGTATCATATAATCAATATTAGAGTATACTCAAAGTGATAAAGAGGCATAACCCGGGAGTAAAATATATTTTTCATATATATATATATATATATATACATATGGCAACGTATCCTATCCACACAGGGTTTCCTGTGCACACCAACTAACAAAAGTCATGAAAAATTCTGAAAAAATTGTAAATGTACTTCATGCATAGATCACTCTACCTATGTATGAAGTTTCAAGATCAAATTCGTTATATATTGAGAGTTAGAAAAAAGAGAAAATTCTGACAAGTTTAAACAATTTAAACTTGTCAGAATTTTCTCTTTTTTATAACTCTTGATATATAATGAATTTGAACCTACAATTTTATCGGCTTTGGATCATGCATGCACACCGGCCTGGCCAGATCTGTATATACTAGCTACTAGTAGCTAGCTAGCTAAAATCAAACCCAACACGCACACGTACACGCGTATAATGCCACTTCGATTCTCTTTCAAATCAATCGATCCGACCTTTAATTTGCTGGCCGATGCCATGCATGCGTTACCCCAACTAGCTCTTACGTTTTTCATGCTTAATCCATATCAGCCATGAGCTGCAAAAGCAACCTTAGTTAATCTGTAGATACATATATACATGGTCCATAGCTAGCTACGTACGTAGCTTAATTACCCATCTTCGATCGTGCAAAAAGAACACTACTGTCGAGTCTTGTCTATTCTAAGTTGAGATGTTAATTTACGTACCTACCTACCGGCAGGAGGAAACTAACTAAAAATATCCGCTCGTCTATATACTACGTGCATTCTACTGTATAAACAACCATACTTCACTGTTACAAGCTGGGAACGGATATATATATACACACACTTGTTTGCTTACTAGATCTGGCATGATAAAACAGAGATACATACTCCCTCTCCCTCTATTTATAAATATAACGCGTATTTTAATTTTGTACAAGAATTAATGTTATGGTGAAATTAAGAAATTAAGGTATGAGTAAAAAAGGTGTGAGTAAAAATATTTAGATACCTCACTTAATTGTCTTGGAAGGTGAGAGATAATATATAGTTTGTATATGGTGATAACGAATAAATGCATGTAATTAAGACAGAATAAACAGGAGTTTTGTAAAAAAAACTCATTAAATCTATATGTAAATCTTATATTTCTGAATAAGATTATTTAAACTATAGACGTTATATTTCTGAATAAGATCATTGGAACTTGTTAATCTACCTACCTGCATGTATATATATACTCTCCGACCTCGATCTACCGCTTTTTCTTTCTTTTTCTTTAATTGAGGTACGTGCGTGCAAGCATACCTCGTATACTTAGATGCTTGCTTTCGATTGGTACGTACGTATGTCGGACAAAAGAACAAGTAAGTGAAGAAAAATGACAGCACAGCCACAGGTATATATACTTGCTCACGTGCAACTGCACAATATACGTGTCCACCAATAGATCTACCGACAGTCTGACAGGCCATGCGTTATATAATTCTATGGTCAGGTCTTTTTTTGAGCGTCGTAACCCCACCAATTATAGAGTTTAACCCGAGCCACTACTTATGAGACCACTTATTAGTGATACAGTATATAAGTATATAACAGCTATGTATGTACGTATGTATGATGTCCGTGCGCGTAGCATTTTCCTACCAGCACTAAGCTCCAGAGCATCTGCTATCATGTGAGACAAGCATCCCTGTCATTACAAAAATCCATGTAGCTGCCCTTTCATGGCATGCTAATTCCAGCAACCACTGAGACGCTCGCTATATATGTTCGAGAGCGTTGCAGGAAGGAATTGTTTTGTGCACTGCCCAATGTGTCCTCATCTTATAATATATATAGCGGTAGGGATCAGAGCTTAACCAAGAGCGCCTGGTTGTAGCCCTCGCAAGAAGGTTTTCTAGAAAATTCGAAATTGTGTTTAGATCCTTCATAGGTTTTTCATTGAATGGACTAAAAAAACCGAAATTACATTTAGGACCCTCCATGATTTTTTCCAAAAAATAACCCCGCGGTTCCGCAGATTCGTTGACGACTCCTAACACCTATTTTTTGAAAAAAAAAACAAGATTACGCAGAAAGGAATTGAACATGCGGTTGGACCCAAAAAATCAAAATTACATTTATGTCCCTCACGGTTTTTTCCAAAAAAGGAGTCCATTGTTCAGCGGTTCGCCGACGATTCTTAGTAGCCCATTTTTTAAAAAAACAAGAAAACCAAAATTACACAAAAAAGAACCTGCGGTTTCGTAGATTCGCTGACGACTCCTAGTAGCCCAATTTTTAAAAAAGAACCTAAAAAACGTTTGCAAGTTGATTCCTAGCAGCCTATTTTCAAAAAAACCCTGAGAAAACCAAAATTATGCAAAAAAAGAACCCACACTTTCATAGATTTGTCGACGACTCCTATCAGCTCATTTTTTTTAAAAAACTTAGAAAACAAATTCACCAATAGCTCATAGCTAGCGTGTCAAATTTTACACCGCGTAACATATATAGCATGTGGCCCTGGCTAGTAGCTATGATGATGCAAATAATCGAAGGTTACGTTGAACTAGAGGACGAGTGCTCAGTTCTCTGTCGGTGACGTTGAAACTAAACATCGATGTCATGCAATATCATGTAAACCAACTGTATTAAAACGTGTACAGCTTATTTCAAGCTTTAATTTCGGAAAAAGTTGTCCAACGAATATGTAAGGTAAGCGAGGAAATCCTGAAATGCCAATGAAATAGAGGACTACTTCTTCGATCGATGCTTATTTAGCTAGGTTCCTTGGATATCGGTACGCTATATACATACGTACTAGCTAGCGCACACAATTAATTTAATTTTGTTTGTGCAAGCTAGCTACAGTCAATTTCCGTTCTTGCTACAGCAAATTAACGAGAGGGAATCCCAAGTCGCACCTCTAGGATTGGATCCGACAACCGTGAGATGGAAGGAATTAAGAGAGATGCTATACTAGCTTGCTTAGCTTGTAGCAGAGATTCTCTCATGCATGACGCGCTGCTGGGTATAGCTTGCTAGTCTTCCCTTGTAGCAAAGTACATTGCACCAAATACTTTTGAGATCGAAGAACAGCATGCAATTCGATCCATGCATCTCTTTGCGTTTAATTCCTTGCTTTTCCAATTATATTTCCTGCCTTTGTCTTTTCTCTTTTTTTCCCTGTTCCTTTTTTGTTCTTTGTTGATCAGATTCCTTTGGCTTTGGAAAGAAACCAGGTACTTGCTGTCGTACTAGCTGCAATCATTTGTGAATTAAGCATGATCGTCGTTGCACAATCACAAGCTAGCAGACCAACCAACCTGTCCTATTTTTTAGGCTCCAATGACACAATTAGTTTAAGACCTAATTGGAGGCTGGAACGCCCATAGCTAGATGGCACCGCAATTAACTAGTAATTAATATGCAGGCATATATAATTAACTGCTAAGGGTAGTAATTAAAGCCATACTAGCTAGGTGTCGCAAGTTGATGACGCAAGATTTGGCAATCGTGCTTAATTACTACATTTAGCAACAGCACCACATAATTGTCTACCCGTGACAACCCCAAATTTGCAATCCTAATTAACAACCTTACTTGTTCCTCTCTCCAGCTGCTGTGATTATTAATTGTACTAGCAAGTGCTCGATCCGCTAATTAATTAAACAACAGGCCAGGGTTGTCCATCTGGACATATATATATAGCTAGCACTTGTTCATCACATCCCATGTTCTCCACTGGCCTCCGCTGGATGCACATGCACCCTTACTAGTCCATATAATTGCATGATGTGCGTGTGGCTCTTTGAACTTGAGATGCATATATATATGTCAGCAAAACAACAACGTACGTACGTACCAATACGACAAGTGACAATTGAAGAGGATCGATCGATCTGGTGCGTAGTTGTTTAGCATATGAGGTCTCTACATATATGTACTCCGTCCCATAGAGTTCTCCATCTCATGTTCTACGGGACTATATATGTTGGATCTTCCCCTACTAATAATTGCAACAAGAGAAAGAATGGGACAAGGAACAGATACGTTGGGCGATCTTAATTATTGTTTGGAGCATGCGTGGAGCCAGCTTGTGTAGTGTTAGTGTAGGAGCTTTCGGTTCTTCCTGGCCCATGTGCACTAACTATAAAATAAATAATCCACTGCTAGCTGACACATTCAGCAGTGATCGATGGAGACTTGGTGTGCTTTTGTACGTACGTACGTGTTGCCTCTATGATCGATCCATCCGATCATACTGTGAGAGAGAATTCTGGAAACTAATCCCAACTTAATTAAAGGGCCGGGCAGAAAGAAGCAATAATATTTCTTAATCCATAAACGGAACAATTAAGACATTATATAGTTGCTGGTTAGTCATGTATAACTTGGAATGTACGTAGAGATTTCTTTCACAAGAAACCAACCATTCAAGTAAGAATTTCAGCAATAATCCTGGAAATTTCCACGTTCCAAACATGACAGCATAAAGAAATGATGTTAACTATACGCATGGTTATGACTTTCTAATTTGTTCGCGCGAGATTTTTAAACTTAATGATGTAATAAATATATATATCATAGACAAATTAAACTACTTCAAAATGATCAACATCATTTCTTGTGAAATGTAATGATGTTGACACACACACATATATATATGGGAAGATATCAGTGTAAACCTCTTTTACTGTGAAAACTCAGTGAAATTCACGTGTAGAAGTTTTAAAAATTCTCAAAAAATTATCACATGTAGGAGAGGTGAGCTTCTACAATCTTGTAAAATTTAAAGACCAAACTCAATCACATTTGAATGATATAAAAAAAGATAAATTCAGTCTGAATAGTGATTTTCACTGTTTAGCACTATTCATTTTGCTCTTTGTCTTTTTCTGGATTAAGATCGATCGAGTGAGTAGCTTAACTTGGACGAGGGCATGCAACAATTAATTAAGCTGGCATTGATTAATTCCTTCGTCGTGACGATTGTTAGTCGGCACCGGGAAGTGGCTTGCGTACGTAGTACTAGATCGAATCGATCGATGGTGAATCTAGTACGTTGTCGTGTCAAAACAAGATTGCTGGCTAGGGAACAAGTAGTACGTACGTACGTCAAGGAAACAAACATGTATGGCCATGCCGTATCTGCAAGCATAATATCTACCTATATATGATTCGCAACGTACATATATATACTAGCGATCGAGGTAGCTAATTCATTGTCGTCCTTTCAATTCTTGGTGTCTAGTAATCATGCATCATAATGATCTATCGAAGAAGCCTGCATGCATGCATTCTAATTCATGTGTGTATGCCTTACGAGTAATCAGTGCTTTAATTTACGCGCGTACGCATGAGTAGTGTTACTAGTGTTAATTCTAGTCTAGGATGCTACTACCAATTAATTAACCGCATGTATATATATAGATGCAGGTGCATGCGATGCGTACCGACAATTAACCGGTGCAATATATGAAAGACCAATGCAAATTAAATTAACAAAATCTTGAGCTACGCATACGTACTAGGTAGCTAGCATCAAAATCTTGTGTACGTATCATGTTTGTACCTCTGCATGCATATAAACACCGGCAGATACCAAATCAGAAACACAAGAATTAATACAACGTAGCTTAATTGAACAGATGCATGCATGCGCGCATTTGCTCGTTGCAACAGATCAAAACCATCTAGTACGTACTGTAAGACCTGGCCTGTACATATATGCATGTCGCATGCGCGCACACACACGGCATTTAATTTGCACGTAGTACGACAGGTAGTACGTATATAGATAAGACACACAGAGAGATGTACGTAGTTAGTTCAGCTCGATCGATATATCATGTTAAGACAAGCAACAAACTGCAGCTGACTGCGCGCGCGCATGCATGCATGCATGGTACGTACGTACAGTTTACCTAGCTTGTACGATCGAGGTATAGCTCGACTAATTAGAACTGGCCGGAGTATGTAGACATTCATATATATGCATGCATTAATTACATTGCAGTTGATAAAAGAGTATGCATGTACATGCATGCATGGCTCTGCATTAATCCACAATATTAATTTGTGCCGGCAGGCAGAATCTACAACCACAGGTAGTACTTACTTGTCGCTGTGAAATTAAGCCATAAGTTTTAGAGAGTAGAAAGTCGAATCAGACTAGCTGGAGATGAGCAGAGGTTCGATCGACCGTGTGAGCAAAGCAAAAGCTCGAGGCGGCAACTCATGATCAATTGAGCTGCACACAATTTAATTCCTTTTGCTTTAAGTTGAAGCCATATATATACTGCCATGTGTACATATATCAGGATCGAAATTACCGGCCGCGGCCTGGTCGATCTTACGACCTAGCTAGCTTAGCTAGTCATGAACAAGCAAGCTGCCTTCGGCGTAGACAGAAAGCATGACGTACGACTTCCGGAGCACTCACGAACCAATTAATATATATACTTGATCAATTGGTTGTTACAACGACAACGAACCTATAACGCATATATATGCACTCTAGCTAGAATATATCAATGCAAACATCTGCAGATCAACTTGGTCGCGGTGCAAATAATATCGATCGATCGATCTTGGGGTCAGGAACGAAGGATAATATAAAGAGAGGGTACAGTAGACCGTCGGCAGACGGACACTGGTCGGTCGCTAGCTAGTACCAGAGACGACTAGACGTACAGCTGGCATATATTTCTGGGGATCTTATTCCACACAAGAGAAGGGAAGAGAAGAGAAGAGAAGAGAAGAGATGAGAATTTGTTAAGTTGGGAGATCGCTGGCTCTTTACTAATTGATCTGCAGCACCCAGCTAGTTTAGCTGCTGAAACGAGAAATGGCAGTACTGTGTGTATACTTTGGACTGGTTTAGCTGGAGCGTCACGTGTAGGGACAAGATTAGCTGGATAAAGATGGCTCATATATGTCTAGATCTCCTTTGCATCTTGAGATCTCCTTTCCATCTTGAGAGTGGCTCCTGTTAAATTCGTACAGCACTTGACAGTGCGTTTTATTCGCAAGCGATATATGGGCCTAACCAAGTCGAGATATATATGGGACAATTCAGGGGGGGATGTTAAGGCATGATTTTGTTCGGCTACGTACGATCGGTCCCAATTGGAAAGAAACCTGCAGCAGTAGAAAAACACGCATGCAAACTGTTGTAAAACGATGACGATTGTCCTAGATCAATTCCAGTGCTAATCAAGAATAGACAAACAACAATCACAATAGATGAACACCTCATACTGCAGGGAGATCAACTTTTTTCTCTTTTTATTGATTGTAGATTATTTCTCTTTATTGATATAAAGCGATCAACCTTTTCCCCATAATTCGCCCACCAAAACCCAGAGTCCAGATGTATCTCAACAACTAGGACCAAGAGTCCGGTTATATCTCAATACTCCTCCTCGGACGAAAATTGCGTAATGCGTATGTTTCATCAAAAACTCCTCCCAAAAACCTAGTGAGAAAAAAGAAACGTAGAAAAGAGTATATTGAACCTGCATATTGTGTGATCCTTATTGCCTCATTAAAAACCTTCATATGAGAAAACTTCGCGAAAACCCACTAAGGGGGGAAAAAGAGTGCAACTTATAATCTTCTGGATTAGGGTATTATCTTCAGAATCACACTACGGATTATGGTTCAGGTATTTACACCTCCTAAAGTCTGCATATCTCTAAGTCATTTTATTCCAATGCCATAAACACATCTTTAGAAACTGGGTGTTGGAAAAGACTTATTGAATAAATCAGCTAGATTTTCACATAACTTAGTTTATAGAACCTTTACCTCAACATTCTGCTGGAGCTCATAAGGATAGATAAGTTTAGAGGCAATATACTCCAATGCATTGCTCTTTACGTAACACATTTGCATTTGTGCAACACAATCAGTATTATCTTAGTAGATAATTATGAGGGTATCGACGATGTTAATACCACATGACTTCTGGATATAGCTAATCACACGTCTTAGCCATACACATTCACGTGGGGCTTTATGTAATGCTATTATCTCTAAGTTGTTTGTTTAAATAACTACCAAAGTCTACTTAAAAGACCACAAAGAAATAGTTGTACCACAATAGAGAAACATAAGCTCAGTAAGAGATTTGGCACTATAGGGATCAAACATATAGCTAGCATCCGATCCGTATGTCTCACTATGGTTGAGTCTTGGTCCTTTCAGTAAAATAAACTAAGATCTTGAATACCTTAGAGGTATCTGAGAAAACTCCTGACACTAGTCCAATACCTGGTTGGAACTGCACTGGGTCTAGCTAGCAAACTTACCGCGAATGCAATACTAGGCCTAGTGCAATTTACAAGATAAATAATAAGTGCTCCTACAGCATTTAAGTATGGAACTTCATGTCCTATGACTTTCTTATTTTCCATCCTCGGTTTGAATAGATCTTTATCTAGTTCAAGGGATCTTACTACTATGGAGTCTTTAAAAGATAATATTTGTCTATATTAAATTTTTCGAATACCTTTTTGGTAAGGTAGACTATATATGTACAAAGATTCTTTTTGAGAAATACTCTAGTTGTAAACCTGAGCAATATTTGGTTTTACCTAAATCTTTCATCTCAAACTTTATTATAAGGTAAGAACTTGTTTTATTTATGTCCTCCATCGTTCTGATGATATTTAGATCATCGATATAGACTGAGATAAAACATTATCTATTCTGGGACTTATTTGTGAATACACAAGGATAATCATCATTATGAGAGTAACTCTTCTTTCGAGAAACTCACTAAGTTGGTTGTACCATATTCTCCCTGACTATTTTTATTTGTATTGCGATATCTACATTTTGACGCTATATATTTTGTGATTACTTTTAGTAGGATCCTAAATTTTAACTCCTTCAGGGACTCTCATATAAATATATGTATCTAGTGACCCATATAAATATGCAGTCACTACATCCATCAATTTCATTTATTACAGAAGAGTAAGTTCCATCGTAATCGATGCTGGGTACCTGCGTGAATCCTGTGCTATAAGCATTACTTTATATCTCATCACCTAGTTATTTTCATTTCTTTTCCGGATAAAAACCCATTTAAATCCTACAGGGAACACTTTAGAAGGAGTTGGTCAACATAACCAAATATTTTCCTTTTATTAAGCGAGCACAATTCTGCCTCAATTACTTCTTTCCATTTGACGCACTCATAGCACTTCTGGCACTCGGTCCTGGACTTTGACTCTGGATCCAGATCAAGAGTTTTAGTGATTTTTTAGAAAAAATATATATCAACAATTTTAGTCTTTCTTTTATACAACCCTCCCGAATCCACACATATAACTAGTGGAAACTTTTTCATTTATTTCTTTCAGCTTCTTATGAGTTCTCACAATGATGGAGTCTCGGTGTTTCGACTTCTCAGTGTCAAATTGTGCGCACAAATATTCGTTGGGATTATTATCTTCAAGATAGATCATTTTAGAGATGTGGTTACCATCTTTAGGATGGCTCATGTAACGACCCCTATTTTTGCAAAAATGCAAAAAAAATGGAAATCTCATGTGCATACAGTACTAATCCTATGATCAGTGGCTAGCACGCATATTTACAACAATTGATATCACATCCACACTCTTTATTACAATTAATAATGGTAATTTACACAATAATGTCTTACAATTCAGAATAATGCAATGGAAAGAATCAAGAGTCTTGTAGTATGCTCATCCAACTCTTAGGCAACTGACAAGGCATAATTCCTACAAAAACTCATTGTTAATATTCCCGAATCCTACGTCAAATAAGTTTTCGACGAGCTAGTTTGATTCTTCACCTAAAAACAATAAATAAGCAAGGGTGAGTACTTTCGTACTCAGCAAGACTTAAGGTGATTTTTGCAAATGCGGAAGTGCAAGTCAATTCAAAGGAAGCTTCTACGGTTAATTTGCATAAAGTGAATTTAATTTGTAAAACGAGTAGTAATTGCAAAACGGAATTTTACAAAAGCAAGTTTGACTGATATGAAAGTAATAAATAAGTAAAGTATAAGTAACAACTCACATTCCCCCACGACATGAGCATTGGGTCGTCCATTGCCAACACAAGGTATAAATCTGAAATAAGCACTTTTCAACAAATATTTCCAATCCAACCCATTTAGGAAATATCAAAACTGCTAACTATGTGATGACTTTACCAAGTGTCCATGAGGTGTAAAGCTTTACCCATAAGTTAGTTTTACACTCTGCAGAGGTGTAAAGTTTTACTCACATGTTATGACCTTTTCTTTTTGCCGCATGCTTCACACACCTTTGGCGTGTGGCCAGAATGTTCATGACGAAAACCTTTACATTATCTAGGTGAATTTTGCACCAGTATGGTGACGATATGCTATGGTGGTAAAAGATATTTGTACAGTCACTGTATATGAAATAGTAGGTGTTTGTACATTTGTTGTACGTGGAATGGTGATTTATCCCATAGCATGGCGTACACCTTCAAGCAATCAGTCACTAAAAAAGCCCGTAATACTCTAGCGTTCCAATATGCAAAGTTAAACTAGATAACTTAATTGGTTTAAGGCGGTCTCATACCAGCACTTATGGTTATACGATTATCTTGGCCTGAAACAACCCATAGTTCGATCCTTAATCCGATACAGGCAATAATCTCCCCCCACACTACGTACAAGTCCCTTGTACATCTAGCTATTGCCAATAATTGCCCGCATTAGAAACATAGTTTTATTTTTATTTTTAATCAAAATACCAATAACCATCATCATGTCTCAATATTTCCAAGTTTCATCTTATCAATTATTTTTGCAATTGATTTGTCCCAAGTCTAAAGCATGGCTAAGCATGATTATTAATTATCACATATATCCAAATTGACATCATATATTGTCTAACCTTAATTCTAGGGATGTCAAGGTTCACATGTCAACACTAAAGGAACTTCATAAGACAGTAGGTATACCTACCAGTACCACAATATAGCAAATTTACTGAAAATACGTGCATGCACAAAACATTTGTTAAAATAAATAAAAATTAAAACACTAGGATCAACATGATCAAATGGGATGCTTGCCTTGCTTAATTGTTGTTTACAACGAAGTCGTTGTCGCAGTCGGTGTTGTCAACGACAGAAGTAATGACGTCGGGTTATACATGGCGTTCAATGCAAATAAAGCAAATAACAATCTTTAAGGGCAAAAAAATCAGATGGAAATCCAAATAGAAACAAATCATAGAAAATAGGTGTGGTTTAAGGTTGGATTCCTAAGATTTTACGTATTCGGATTCTAATCGATCTTATATAGTTAGCAATGATACTTATTATTTTATGAATTCATTTTCTTTATTTTATAGATTCAAGAGGCTAAAATTACGTATCTTCATACCTATTATTTTAAATTTTAAGAAATTAAAGCCATAGGATTTAATATTAGATTATTACTATCTATATGGCAAACTTAAATATTTCCTATAGTGAACCCTAAGTATTTTTGCATATTCAAGTTCCTAAGGACTTGAGGGGTCTAACAAAATTTATTTCATTCCATTTGGAGTGCATTTGTAAAAACTCTATGTATGACGTATTTTATCCTTTTTCTTTAAATTTTAAATTCAAAATTTAAACAGAGTTTATTTCCAATATATTTTTGCATATTCTGAATCTACATGATTTTATACAAATTTAGAGATTTTTTCATTTCATTTGGACTTATGATTCAAAAGTTATGCTCATTTGAATGCACTAGGGCTTGGAAAATACTAAAAATCAGAAAATTTGCCAAAAAAAGCAAAGTGCGATTTCGAGATCAAAACACGCTTTCCATTTTTGGAAGGCATTGATAGGGGTGGAAAAATAGCTCGAGGCTCGCGGCTCGGCTCGGGCTCGGCTCGGCTCGGTGCATCAACTAGCCGAGCCCGAGCCTACCGTCTGGCTCGGTGCTACAATGAGCCGAGCCCGAGCCGGCTCGCGAGCGGCTCGTTGGCTCGTTAGGCTCGGTAAAATTCAGATATTCAGAATCACTTTCACTAATCACTAATCATTAATTGATTATCCAAATTACATGAGGCTTAATTTTAATACAAAATTAGCCACATCCCACAGACATTCAATCGGCTTGGCATTCATACAGTCATATTGAACAAGGAACATACAATGAACATACTTGAGAGTTGACGCAATGAGGCGGACCCACATGCCGAGCGGCTCACGAGCGGCTCGGCTCGGCTCGAGGCTCGACCGAGCCGAGCCCGTTTTTCCACTCGACAAAGACAATGAGCCGAGCTCGCTCGGCTCATAACCGACGAAGCTCGGCCGAGCCGAGCTCGAGGCTCGGCTCGATTCCACCCCTAGGCATTGAGTGAGGCTCGACACACCGGGCACTGCTTGGCAACGGCCGTGAGTCGTGCATCTGGTGATTCGCGGGCCCTCGGTGCGATGTTGAGCTTAAGCTTGCTGGGCCAGCCCACATGGCAGAGGGCTGGTGCGACGTAAGGGGCTGAGTGGTGTGGGGCCGAGAAGGCAGTGACACATATGCGCATGAGCGGCTGATCACAGGGACCCGCTCGGCAGGGCTTGAGCGGCGCAAGAGACCGACATGAGGGACCCGCCTGTTGGCGACACGAAGCAGAGGAGGCGGAGCCAAAGGCTACCAGCGGTGAAGCATCGCTGGAGTCAGTGAGAGGGTAGCTCCATGAGCTCGAGGAGGTCCACGCACACTCGGGGGCCGGTGGTCTTTTTGGCGACCAGAGGCAAGGAAGAATGGTGTGCCACTAGAGCCATGCGGCGGTAGCCATGGTCGCCCGGTGGCGGAGCATATGCGAGGTTTTTTGTGGTGTGTTTGCGCCGGTATTGTTGAGAAATTAGACAGTTTCCAGATTAAATTCCGAATATAAATCATGAACAGCATCACAGAAACTAGCATGCATCTCTCTAACACACTAGACAGTACGAGCATCATGATCATCTTGATAGATATAATTAACCACAAGACTAGAACAGATCGGACGTACTGGGTAGAAGAAGATGCAGACGACGGAGCTGGTGCAAATCACGATGTTAGCGTGGACAACGTTGATGATCGTCGTCGCAGAGGCCGCTGGCGCCGCCCAGCGAGCGAGAACAGGAAGACGAGCCGTGGTGAAGATCTTGAGCAGTCGCGCGGAGCGCTTCCCAAAAACCTTATTCGCCCTCTCCCGGTGCAGGATCTCGAAGACGAAGGGTTCCGGAGACCTGCTCTCCCGATCGCAGATGCACGTCGGCGCTCGGGATGGATAAGGTTACGATGGCGGCGCAGCAGCGAGAGGTGGCAAAACCCTAACTCGTGTTCTGTATATCCTTCTACACGGGTGCACGACGCAGTATTTATAGGGATACTCTGGTAACCGTGACCGAACGTGACTCGAAGACGTGCCACGATCGGATCTCATTCTGAGTCCTTATCTCATACTTTACAACCGCGATTTAATCCGAGTAGCAAAAGAATAAAGCGCAAAAGGAAGTGCGTCACGCAAGGCCACGGACCGGATTCGGCGGACCATTCACGCAGTGTCAGACGCCTTGCGCCCTCGCCCGCCCGGCCCGAGCCCGAGCCCGAGGCGAGGCGAGGCGAGGCGAGCAGCGTGTGGGCTTTCTCCTTTCTCCCACATGGTTCTACCATGGTGAATCACACTCCACTATATAAACTAGTGTTCACCACTTTAGGCTAGCAATGTGGGACTATTCATAGTGCACATGCCTCCTCATGAGTGGGCCTTTGAGATTTTCTAGGAATTATTTGTCTCAATTAAGTGGGCCAAGCCCAAATAATCCAACAATCCCCACCGGATCTCAAAGTCCATTTAGAGATTTGCCAATACTCACTCTTGTTTAATATACCAAATAAAGCAGAGATTAAGTTGAACTTACGCCTAGAGCTCTAAGCTACACCCATCCACAACTTGAACAATGGACTACGCCTTGAATTGCAAGTTTTGTGTGAGCAGAGTTTCACTCAAAGTCATAAGCGATACACAGGCGCCAAGAGCCTTCTCATGGTGGAGCATATGAGTCGTACTCCATGGTCTCTTCATGAGCTTACTAGAGATCACCCGAGTCTCATAGATCGCGACTTTAGACAGTCGAGCTCATATAGGTGTGTTCTTTCAAGAATGCTCAGAGGGCAAAGATCTTCGCTAGTTAAAGCCAATAGAAACACATTAAGGCATATCGCCATCCCGCCTTCTGACCTTTTTTGAGAGTGTTGCATCTTCACTTAGAGAGGGTAACAGATTACTCTCCTCAGTTCACCAATAGCTTGTTTTACCCAGGACCTAATTCACGGGATCTCCGATCACAAAGGCTGGGTTACCACTATGGCAACTTATATGGGTCTCATACCCATCTCCCTCGATGCACCTTCTATCACATTCCGTGATAGTCCCTTCAGTAAAGGATCTCGCGAGTTTTTGTCTGTTTGAATATAAGTCACACTTATTACTCCGGAGTTTCTCAATTTCCTGACAGACTTCAGTCGTCTTTTAACGTGTCTTGATGACTTCGCATTATCCTTAGCACTGTTCACTTTAGCAATCACAGATTGATTATCACAGTTCATAAGGATAGCCGGTATTGGTTTTTCAACCACCGGCAAGTCCATCAACAGCTCACGCAGCCAATCTGCCTCTACAGTGGCTGTATCTAAAGCAGTGAGCTCCGCCTCCATGGTTGACCTTGTCAAAATGGTCTGTTTGCAAGACCTCCATGACACTGCACCACCACCAATGGTAAACACATATCCACTGGTGGCGTAGAGCTCATCTACATCAGAAATCCAGTTCGAGTCACTGTATCCCTCAAGCACTGCAGGGTGCCCTGAATAGTGAATCGCATAACTCATAGTACCTTTCAAATAGCGCATTACCCTTTCAAGTGCATGCCAATGATCAGAGCCCGGGTTTGACATGAACCTACTCAATTTGCTCACAGCAAATGATATATCAAGTCTCGTTACCAAAGAAGATACATGAGCGAACCGATAATCTGAGAATATCTCAATTGGTTTAAGCCAATTCTCTTATTCTTTCTCGGTGTCACTGGGATCATAAGGAGTGGGGAGGGCTTGTCTGTCCATAAAGCCAACTCAAGACCTTCTCCACATAGTGGGATTGCGAAAGAGTAATCCCACTCTCATCCTAATAAGCTTGATGTTGAATTACATCGCTTCTCCCGCATCTTTCATATCAAATTTCTTTGATGAAAAGACTTGACCTCATTGATCACATCAATATTTGTGCCAAAGATCGTTATATCGTCCACATAAAGGCACAATATAACTCCTTCACCCCCACCATAGCGATAGTATACACATCTATCGGCCTCATTAATGACAAAGTTCGCAGAGGTCAAAGTGGTGTCGAACTTCTCATGCCATTGCTTAGGTGCTTGTTTGAGCCATACAAAGATTTCAATAATTTACACACCTTGCTCTCTTGACCCTTTACTACATACCCATCAGTTTGCTCCATATAGATTTCCTCATCTAGCTCTCCATTAAGGAAAGCTGCTTCACGTCCATCGATGAACAAGAAGACCATACGAGGCGACCAGGGAAAATAGTACTTAATGGTGGTCATTCTAGCAACAGTGAATAAGTATCAAAGAAATCTTCGCCTTCTTTTGGGTGTAACCCTTAGCCACAAGCCGAGCCTTGTACTTCTCAATAGTACCATCGGGCCTAAGCTTCTTCTTGAACACCCACTCATGACCCACAGTTTTACGACCATAGGGTCGTTCGGTCACCTCCCAAGTCCCATTGGCTAGAATCGAGTCCATCTCATTCGGATAGCTTCTTTCCAATTATGCGCATCCGGAGATGCATATGCCTCTACAATGGACGTGGGAGTATCATCCACGAGGTACACAATGAAATCATTACCAAAGGATCTTTCAATCCTCCTGTCTCTTGCTCTTTCTAGGAGCTTCATTGTCATCCTCCTCTAGGATTTTCTCAAGTGGTTGCTCGAAGACTCAACAGTGTAATAGTCTCGTGAATTATCTCGTAAGAAAATCTAGAAGTGCTATGCATATCTTTCATTGGAAATATATTCTCAAAAATGTAGCATCACGAGACTCCATAATAGTATCAACATACATATCGGGCACATCGATTTAACTACTAAAATCTATAGCGATGCTCACGAGCATATCCCGAAAGACACAGTCCACTGTCTTAGGCCCGAGCTTACGCTTTTTGTTAATCGGTACATTGACTTTCGCCAAGCATCCCCATGTGCGCAAGTAAGAAAGTGATGGTTTTCTCCCAACCCACTTCTCGTAAGGGGTCTTCTCCATGTTTCTGTTTGGAACTCTATTCAGGACATGACATGAAGTCAACACAGCCTCCCCCCACCATGCCTTAGATAAACCAGCAGTGTCTAACATGGCGTTCACCAAGTCAGTCAGCATGCGGTTTTTCCTCTCGGCAATCCCGTTTGATTCAAGCGGTAGGGAGGTGTCCTCTCATGAATAATACCATGTTCCGCATAGAAATCATCAAAGATTTTGGGAAAATATTCGCCACCACGATCCGACCTAAGACGTTTGATCTTTCTCTCTAGTTGATTTTCAACTTCAGCTTTATAGATTTTAAAGTAGTCTAGCATCTCGTCCTTACTTTTCAACAAGTAAACATAGCAAAATCTAGTTGCATCATCAATCAATGTCATGAAATATCTCTTTCCACCCTTTGTCAACACACCATTCATCTCGCCTGATCGAGAATGTATGAGTTCTAGAGGTGCCAAGTTCCTCTCCTCGGCCGCCTTGTGAGGCTTTCGAGGTTGCTTCGATTGCACACAACTATGGCACTTAGAACCTTTGGCAATAGTGAAATTCGAATTAAACTCATCTTTGGAAAGCCGATTCATAAGACCAAAATTAATGTGGCATAAGCGAGAGTGCCAAGTACTTGCATCATCATTAACACTACCACATATATGGTTCACGGACTTATTATTGAAATCGAAAGGAAAAAGCGGAACAAGCCTCCGCGACTCATAGCCTTTACCAATAAATAGTGCATGCTTGGACACAACTACTTTATTGGACTCTAACACTACCTTAAACCCATCTCGCATAGAAGGAGCCACTAACTAGATTCTTGTTGATAGAAGGGACATCTTTGCACGTTCCTCACCGCACGATCTTTCCGAAGTGAACTTCAGATCCATCGTGCGGTGCCATGAACGAAGCATGTGACCCATTCCCCAAGACGGAGGAATCCCGAATGACCGATAAGAAGAGAACATATTGATGTCGAACACACATGAACGTTAGCACCCGTATCAATCCACCAACCGGAAGATCAAATATCGAGAATACTGAAGGTAAATTACCATACCCTGCGTCTCGAGCATTGCTAGCGATCACTGTGTTGACAGCCTTGGACGTCTATCCACTGTTGGCCTTTTTCCCTCGGCGGCCACTGCATGATCGGGGCATTCCTTGGAAAAGTGTCCGACCTCACCACATGTGAAGCGAGCAGCTCAAATTTGTTCATCTTCTTCTTCTTGAAGTTGGTAGTCTTGTTAGGCTTATTTTTCCCTTTGTTCTTGCCGTAGTTCTTCGAACCATGTTGGCGCTGGATCGCCCTCGGCTCCTTTACCATTGAAATCCTTAGCCCGAGCCTTCTTTTCAACATCAAGGGGCGCTATCGGGTTTTCGATGATATCTTTGTCCTCTTATGTTTTAGAGTAGTCTTGAAACTCCTCCACGAAGGAGGAGTTTTGCAATGATGCAACCGCCACAAAAGGATCGGGTAAGACACATTCCTAGAGTTCGAGTTCCTTGACAATGCATCAGATCTCATGGGCTTGCTCTACAACAGAGCGATTATCACCATCTTATAGTCATGAAAATTCTCCATGACATACAGTTCCATCGCCTGCATCCGATGCACCGAACTTGGCGTTCAACAGATCCCACAAGACCTTGGCGTCTGTTATGTGCATGTACACATCACAAAGACGATCGGCAAGAACGCTAAGAATGCATCCCACGAAGAGAGTATTGGCATTCGTGAAACTCTTCTGCCGCTTTCGGCGAGAGATCACCTTCAGCTTGCCTTTACTAACCCGAATACATTCATAGTCAGAAGCGAGCGTGACCTTGACTTGCCACCTCTTAAAATGCACACCGAGAATTTCTCCGCCTCGGTCGTCGGCAAATCCAGCCATTGTTAATCCAGAAATTGTCTACAATAAGGTTTTTGATTGTTGAGAAATTAGACAGTTTCAGATTAAATTCGAATATAAATCATGAACAAAGATCACGAAACTAGCATGCATCTCTCTAACACACTAGACAAGACGAGCATCATGATCATCTTGATAGATATAATTAACCACAAGACTAGAACGGACGGACGTCTTGGGTAGAAGAAGATGCTGACGACGAGCCGGTGCGAGATCTGCATGTTGACGTGGGCGACGTTGATGATCGTGGCGTCGCGAGGCAGCGTGGCGGCCGCCCAGCAGCAGAACAGAAGACGAGCCGTGGTGAAGATCTTGAGCGATCGCGCGAGCGCTTCCCAAAAACCTTATTCGCCTCTCCCGTGCGGGATCTCAAGACGAAGGGTTCCGGAGACACCGCTCTCCCGATCGCAGATGCACGTCGGCGCTCGGGATGGATAAGGTTACGATGGCGGCGCAGAATGCGAGGTGGCAAAACCCTAACTCGTGTTACTCAGATATCCTTCTACGGGTGCACGACGCAAGATTTATAGGGATACTCGTAACGCGGACCGAACGTGACTCAAGACGTGCCACGATCGGAGTCTCACTGAGTCCTTATCTCATACCGCAACCGCGACGAATCCGAGTAGCAAAAGAATAAACCGCAAAGGAAGTCAAGTCTCACGCAAGGCCTGGACCGGATTTCGGCGGACCATTCACGCAGTGCCGCCGCCTCCGCCTCCGCCCGACCCATGAGGCGAGGCGAGGCGCAGCGTGCGTGGGCTTTCTCCCACATGGTTCTACCATGGTGAATCACACTCCACTATATAAACTAGTGTTCACCACTTTAGGCTAGCAATGTGGGACTATTCATAGTGCACATGCCTCCTCATGAGTGGGCCTTTGAGATTTTCTAGGAATTATTTGTCTCAATTAAGTGGACCAAGCCCAAATAATCCAACAGGTATGAGTATCAAGGGACTAAGCAAGTTCCAATTTAACTTTTATCTAAGGGAAAGAGTGAGCGAGCATGGGCCTAACCGTGCGTGGTGGCGGCGAACTAAAGAAGCTCAGGGCGGCAGCTCACTGGGGAAGAGAAGCTTCAATTGAGGATGTTGTCGGGTTGCAGGGACTATCAGAAAGCTAGGAGTTGAATTGATTTGGGTCATATCCTCTGCGATAGCTCAAATCAAGTTTTTCCCTCTTTCTGATGTTCTGCGGAAATGGCAGCGTGGGTGAGCTCCGGTGCAGTTTGGGCAAGGTTCTGGCTAGGAGATGGCTATCGCACTGCACTGGGATGGTTTATACAGCCGAGTATGTCGGTAGTGCACAGGATTTGAACGGAGTTAAGGGCGGCACAGCAAATCTTCTCTGTGGCAGAGATTTTTTGCGTGAAATCTTGCTGTCTCTGAGCATAATCCAGTGTATCTGATGATGTAGTAGGAGCGGCGATGTGCGTCAGGACTCGGGCTGTGAGTTGCAGCAAGAAGACGACAATTCAGGAAGGCTGTGGAGCTTTATGCGCGAGAGAGATCGAGACTAGATAAAGAGCTAGCGGTGAGGGAGAGAAGGAGAGAGACTGCCTCGTGGGGCCAGATGGTGGGGAGAGGGAGGTAAAACAGGTAGCACAGGCTGTCGGCTGGGTCCAGATAGGGTGTGGGGCCCATCTGTAGGTGAGAGAAGAAGGGACAAGTTGCTAGATTTCCTGACAGCACACGATCAAGCCATTATTTATCTTTTGAAAAATTTTCAAAATTTTATATTTAAATTCTATTAATTCTGACATTGATATTTTCAGCTTTATTTGTTTCCTGTTTTTGAATTTTTTTTTAAAAGATCCAAATATAATTTTTAATATTTTTACCAGATGTAGATAAGGTTCTGATGTCAACAAGATCTGCATTGATTTGTTCTCTCATGATTACACTTTACTTTTATTATATTTTAATGGTTCAGATCACATCAAATTTCATAATTAAGGTTCTGGATGGCTCTAGAATTTATTTAGGATTTTTTTTCAGTTTTTTATTGCTTTTGTGTTTTTACCTTTTTAATTTTACCATAAAAAATACAATCAATATACCAAGTCATATATAGATCCTCTATCATAAACTCTAGATATTTAATAATGGATGGAGATTTATAACCTACATAGATCCACAACTTTCGGAACTTTTGATGATGGCCATGGTTGTACATGGTGGTGTGATTGGCTCGTATACGTTGCAGCCAAAATTTCACAAATAGAAAATACTTCATTCTTTCTCATGCACTATGCAAAGGTATAATTTCATGGTATGCAGTTGGTATAAGTTGAATTAATATTGCAATGTGCAGCACTGTGTGGCCCCAATAACTATGGGTAACCTATAATTATACAAGAGTGGCATAGTGTAACATCTTGGAAATTAAAATAAAGTAAAAGATTAAATTTTAGAATTTAATTATATTTATTGATGTTTTTTTTTGGATTTTCCTAAATTTTTCTGGTTTTCCTTGATTTTTTTCTAAATGAAAAATCTTTATAAGTAATAGATAAATAACAATAATTAAATCTTATAACAATAAAATGTATGTGTAAGGCACCCACTTTTGATAATGAATATCAATAATGGGTACCATGTGCATACAATACTAATCCCATGATTAGTGGCCAGTACGCAGATTCATAAATTGGTATCACAACCACACACATATATTATTGCAACAGTGGAAGTAGTTCTTATATATTAATCTTACAAACTAAAATAGACTTTTGCAATGGAGACATATGTATCTTGTAGTATGCCTTTAACCCATTATCCTCATAGACAATTGGCAAGGTAAACTTTAGAAAAACTCGTTATTAACATCCCTAAATCCTGTGTCAAAGTACGTATCATCAAGGTAATATGTTTCTTCACCTAAAAATTTCAACGAGAGCAAGCTGAGTACTTATGTACTCGCAAGACTTTTGCAAATCCTATAGTACATGTAGGCCAATTCAAAGGAAAGACTTCTACAGTTAATTTGCATGAAGTCAGTTTAAGAAAAATATAAATAATGAATAGTAGATTGCAAACAGAATTTAATTAAAAGTAATTTAATACTTAAAATAAGAGTATGTAAGTACAAATAAGAAAATTTACGAACCTAGGTGAGATGACCATGATCACAAACCATTCCATACCAACACATGATAGAAATTAGAGTTTTATAAAAATAAAAACATCTAACTCTGTGATAACTTTACCAAGTGCCCATAACCGCAGGCGCGGATTTTTGAAAAGATTAACCCTCTGCAAGGTGTATAGATTTACCCACAAGAAATGATCATCCTTTTTGCCTGTCCAATAACACACTTCCTTTAGTGTGTCGGTAAAGAGATCATAACATAACCATTCATTACCTAGCCCTAGCTTTGCACAAGTCCGGTGACGTTAAACCCTTGCTATGGTGGTAGAAACACACACCCAAGACATGACAGTAAGTCCCTGTCATTTACACAACAACACATGCAGTCCATCCCTACCACACATGTTTCTCCCCATAGCAAGGCGTAAACTGTTGTATCAACAAGTGTTATTCGCAACACCTCGATGTGGGCGCCCTCTAAGCAAACTTAAACCAGAATGCCTATACTACTCATGCTTTCCAATGTGCAAAGCTAGTTCTAAGTAACTTAATAAGTTAAGGCTGTCCCACACCAGTACTTGTAGTTGT
Source organism: Guadua angustifolia (assembly GCA_036346375.1). Classification (NCBI taxonomy): domain Eukaryota; kingdom Viridiplantae; phylum Streptophyta; class Magnoliopsida; order Poales; family Poaceae; genus Guadua; species Guadua angustifolia. Next base: position 84,915,308 of record CM070504.1, on the reverse strand, counting down.
ACAGTTGTCTTGGATTGAAAACAACACAGTAGTTTAGTCCTTAATCTGACCAGAGAGATAATCTCTCCCTACACTACATACAAGTCCAGCCCTCGCACAACCAGTTATTGCCAATAATCGCCTGTGTCAAACCATAGTTTTATTTTGAGTTTATAACCAAAGTACCATCCATAAAGAAAGGTCATACCCAACATTGTTAGTCATATCCAATATTTTTAAATTGTAAAGAACTTGAGTCTTGATTAAACATGGCTAAGCATGACTACTAAGTTTGAGGACACCCATGTTGACATTATGTATTATCTACCTCGTGATAGGGTTACCAAGGTTCACAAATGCATACTTATCAAGAAAGTTCTATGAGATAACAAGTATAACTACTATTACCCACAATATAGCAGAGTTTAATGAACATACGCATGCAATAAAATATTTAATTAAAATTTGTTGCAAAACTGGGATCAACATGGTCAAAGGGGGTGCTTGCCTTACTCGCTGATTTCAGTCAAGAAGTTAGAGTCAACCGTTACAGACTCTGGAATGTCAAAGTCTATAGTAGTTCAATGAAAGTATAGCAAATAACAACTTTTAATAAGGACAAAAAGAAATCAAATGGAAAGTTAAATAGAAATCTACTACATAGAACAGGTGTGGTTTTAGGTTGGGGTTTCTTGATTGCATGCATTTTGTTATGAATTCAAGAGGCTAAATTTTATTTGGATACAATTAAGATAGAATTCTTCCTATGGTGAGTCATGTGCCTCTGGTGTTTACCATTAAATGCTTATATATTAATTTAGAGAAGAGAAAATAATAAAATAAAATGATTGTTTTTGTACCACTTTCTCAACCCTTTTTATTTTGGCCTAGGTTGGGATACATACATGTGTACTTTATTATTTTATAATTTTATTTATTCATTTATCTATTATTTATTCATTTATCTATTTTTATTTTATAGCTTATTTAATTGTTTAGTTATTTACTGTTTCATTTTATTTTATAACCATTTTTCCCCGGGCCAAGTCTAGCCCACATCTTTGGCCCATGGCCCAACCGACCTTACCCTTATCCTCTAGCCCACATCTTTGGCCCATGGCCCAACCGACCTTAACCTTATCCCCACCAACACCTTCCTCGCCCTCATTGCTCACTTATGCCTGCCCCCTCTCCTCTCACTGCCTCACGCCGCCACTGCTTTCTCTGCACGCCGAGTGCCTATGCTTCTTCCACCTGAGCTCCTCTCCCTCTCTAGCTCTCCCCTTTCCCTTCGGCCCCTTGGCCCCAAGCTCTCTTGTCCTTCCGCCCCCCCCCACGCGTCGACACCTGCGCTCGGGCACTATCGTCGGTGTCCTCGTCGGATCCAAAGGCCCACCTACCAGATCCGGTCCCCCTCGACACCAGCGACACCCTGGCCGACTCCGGTCATCATCAGCACCGCCACCTTCCCAAGGTCTCCCTCTAGCCTCTCTCTCTTTTTCCTCCCCCTTCCTAACCCTTTCCTCTCTCGTCTTGGACCAAGTTACCCTAACCTGGTCGGCTTCTTCCCTACATGCCGAGCGTCGTCGCGCCTCTCGACCCTGAGCACCGACCTCCTCTCTGCGCATCGTGCGCCATCACCTTGGAGCCAGCGACCACACTGATGGCTGCACCTAACCCCCATTTTTTCACAAGCTAAGTTACCGAACCCCTTTAATCCCTCTCTCTAGCATAAATGCCTAATTGTGATGTTTATCACTATACATGTATGCCAACTCCTTAATGGATCTTGCTAGAGTAGAGCATATATGTGTTTAGTCTTGAATACTAGCATTGAGATCTTTCTATGAGCATGATTGCAAACTTTATATGAATGTATTTTCATGCATGGTTGTGCTGGTGATGGTGGAGTGTTATTCAATTTCAAATGTGCATGCTGTCTCATGGGGAAAATTTCCTAGGATGTGATCTTGTAGCTCTATACTTCATATGATTATAGTGCTTTGTTTGAATGCTATGTTATAATGATTAGAAAATGGATCTGTGTGAGGTATTTGTATTATTTTTTTTCTTCTCTAGTAGTAGTTGTGAAATACTGCTATGGAATATCATGCATGCCATTATAGGTTGAGATAGACTTAATTAGGGCGCAACATTTTAGCTTTGAGCTTCAGATCAGATGTATGTGTATTTTGCTTAATCTTTGCTTGTTTGACTGATGGCGAAACATACTCAAGGGCTGAAACCATATATATATGCTTAATGTTGTCAACCATGCGTGCAGAGTCCAACACTACTTAACATCTATTGTTGGCCATAGAGTATTTAGTAGATTCTAGTTAGCTCAAGCTTGTTAGAGTTGTAGCCAGATGGTTTCATATAGCCTTTTTTGTTGGTTTCATTATAGGTCTAAGTTGGGTTGCCTAAATGAAAACATGAGATTACTAGTACGCTTGCTCCTGTGTTTTCTGTTCATAAGAACTGAGATTATTATACATGCAGTCATGTTATCAATCTTTAGCCCCTACTTTTAAGATGACTCTAAAGCTTCTTAGAAATGTTGCTCATTTACATACATGGGTTTTAAAGTAATAAAGTAACTTGTATTAACTTATACTGGATTATGATGAAAAGAATAATAAGATAATACTTGGCACTTTATTGTTGAAGTGAAGGATGGTAGAAAAGTTGGCAAGAGAAAGAGAGGAAGACAAAAGGCTATCACTGACTTCTCTTGTCTTCAACCGAGAAGCAATCGGGGAAAACAATTGGCTGTACTGGTGAGTAGAGTTTTAGATGGTAATGCGTTTTGGTTGTACTGCTATTGATCACTTTTATATGGATGTGAACCAACTTTGAGGGGGGGGTGAAACTGTGGCTGTGCAGGAGATGAAACCGTGGGCTGGAGTGGGTAAAACTGTGGGCAGCAATATAGGTGGAGGTCATGCATCCGCCTTCCTCTCCACTTGGCCATGAGGAGTGGGCAAAAGGGATGGCTGTGGTGGCAGCTACGCATGTATTGCTTGCATGCAGCTCACCACATGCCCTTTGATCAGCTTGCCCTCTACTCCAGTGTGCATAATCGGTAAGAGAGGCTCAATGGGAAGAAGAGACTCAGTTATTCCTGTAGGTTTGGATGGACTGAGTGAATGCAGAAGTGGTTTGGTTTGAATAGGGTGGAATTAGAAGTGTAATCCTATTGTAAGATTTAAATGTAACTCTTGTGGTATGTGAGTTATAGCTTGTATAGAGTGTTTTGAGAGTTGAATCCTTATGTGTATACTAGCATATGATATATGTGCTAAGGTCTCTGATTTTTTTTAGTTATATGATGTAAGTGTATTGGACTGAATGTGGTTCTTTTTGAATGATAATAATAATGCTTGATTTGTGTTCAATTATGCGAATGTGAAACTAGTTTCGATGGAATTGAGATTGTCCAGAAATTTCGTTTAAATATTGATACACCTTGAGGATAATTGAATATGTATGTGTATGTTTGATTTTAACATTTTAAAATTTGAAATCCACTTCCTTTTATTTTGAGGCTGTTACATTATAAAATTCTGGTAATCTCAAGAAATCACTAGAACCTCAATTCTGAATTTTAAAAGTCATATCAAAGTAATTTAATATGAAATGAATGGGAATTAATGATCTTTGACTAGCAACAGTATTATTTTTAGACTTAAATAAAACTAATCCAATGTTATATCGACGTGAAAATTTTATATTATCCTCTGGATAGATATACTTATCAACAATAAAATATAAAAACTAATAAATTCTTTTAATGTTTTTAAAAATTCAAAAAGCAGAAAGTATGAAAATCTAAAAGTAACAATGCTAGAATTTTTATTAATTAAATATAAAATATATGAAGTTGAAATTTTTACTAGAGGATTATATGGCCAAAATAAACTCCTATAAAAAGTTTCAAAAAGTTTTGATAAGATATAAACTTCCAGAAAATTTTAAAAAGAAAACAAAATTTGGAGCACAGTGCCTTGTCAAATTTTTTATAATATTTGTATGTCATATTTTCATATGAAATTTCTACAATATAAGGATCATTATCCAACCATACAGTGTGAGCATCATTATCCAACCATCTCCCAAAAAAAATTCTCAAAAATTTCTTGACTTGACTGGCAACCGATCCATTGAACCTAAGGGTGTGTTTGGTTGCTTGTACCAAGTAGTACATATATGAGATGGTTCAAGAAAAATAAAATCTATGTGTTTAGTTGTTTGAATGTAATCATCCCGTCCTAGACGGTGTGATACAAATTTAAAAAATATTCTATATAGATACTGTCAGCGTATTCCACCTGACAGGCCCGGAGTCTACATACCGGGTTTGGTTCGGAAGGAGGGTGTCTTCGCGGCTGGCTAAATCTAGAGGGTGAAAACCCTAGAGACTCCCACGCGAGGGATTCCGGCGCCTATGAACTAGGGATGACACAAAGATTTTACCCAGGTTCAGGCCCCCTTTTCTTTGGGTAATAGCCTTACTTCCTGCTCGATTGATTTATGGAGTGTGCAAAGCTAGTACCAAGCTCTCAGGTTACAAGTTCTCTCTTAGACTATGCTACGGAGCTCTTGCTTGCTCGTTCTTCAACCTTCGACCGCTCTCTCCTTTCCCCATGCACCCGAGGGCCCTTATATAGGCCAGGCCAGCCGGGGTAGGTACCAAGGAGGGTCATCATGCTTATCTTCATTCATTTATTACCCCTTCCGTGTTGTCCTGCTCCTCGGCCTCATTAAATGCCGGCGCATGGCCGCTGGTCCGCCGGGATGTGACCCCTTCTTGACGGGTTGGTGAGAGGCATCGAGGAATGGGCTTGTAGCGTAAATCCTTGCGCTTGATAGGTTCGACATCATTGCCCCGCCGCCCGAGCAGTGACGACGGGGAAGGAGCCTTCGAGGTGAAGCCACCTCGCACCACCTTTTTTGTCTTGCGGCGGCGGCGTAGCGTTTCGCCCACCGCCGCCGGGCGCCGCGGATCGATCGCCCGGCGGCGGGCGTGCTTCGCCCACTGCTGCCGGGCGCCACGTGGGATCGATCACGGGCGAAAGGCGGGCGTGCTTCGCCCACCGCTTTCATGGGTGCCACGTGGATCTGTCGTGTTGATCGCTTGTTGTGCGGCGAAGAGGGTACCCGGTGTAGAAATACTGTTGACGACATCTTGAACCATTCTATTCACCCAAAACAATAGAACCAAATGGTACAGAACCATCCTATCCCATTCAACCTCATCCTACCAAGCAAACACACCCTAAATCAGCTCAGCTTGCTGCCCAAATCCGGTTCGCGCGTAATGTCTCTGGCTGGTGTGGCGGAAATGTTGTTTGGGACCACACGGCAGCCAGAGCTGAGCATCTTCTTCCTTCGGAGCCCCGAAGCAGAGTTCGAATTTTCCTGTAGTCGCGTCATCCTCCTTGTAGCTTCACGCCACCAATGCATTCGCGAGTCTTCTGAGCCTACGCAGATGTCTCCTCACCGCCATGCGGATGCCTCGGCCGCGAATTCGTCCGCCCTGGCCATCCTTTCCCTGTGCCGAGCCACAAGCCATCGCTGTGTTCCCACTTCAATCAAGCTTTGCTACACCTCTTCGCTAGCTATAAAAGGCGCGATGGATTCATCTAGAGCCGCACTTCATTTCCCCTCTCCTTCCCTTCTTCTCTCTAGCTAAAACGCCCTAATTCTTCATCAGTTCTGCCATTGCCAGAGCTCCGAGAGAATGGGAAGAAGCATGAATCCGCTGCTCTAGTGAACCATGTTCCAATTAACCTAGCCTTTAGCTAACTTATTAGACCAAAAAATAAAGCCCTCATTCAATTTTACCTTTAGTCACCTGTAGCCATGCCACACCTTCAACCCTTCATCTCTGGTACTAGCTAACGGTGGCGGCTTGCCTCGACTGCTCTCCATTCAAGAGAACAGGTAAAATGGATCACTTTAGCTCCACTAATGCTTAAATAGCATGTAATTGAGTTTGATTTGGCTTGTTAGTGTTGAACTCCGACCGTCCGACCTTACCGCCGCATCTTCTTGGTGGAAGCCCTATTGTGTCACTAGAACTCTTGTGTAACCATGTAAGTGCAACCAATAACCTAATTCTGTAGCTCTAACTTATACAAATCACGTTTTATACAAAAATATTTAAGGCTAAGTACTATTCACACATAACACTTTAACTAATGTTTACTTTTATTAATTCAGATAATTTTAGCTTCTTGAATTCCTAAAACAGAAATAAATAATCTATAAAAGAGTATGCATCTATTCTTTATAGTAAGTTTTTATTTGGTTTTCTGTTTGTCTTCTTTTTACCTTTATTAAAGTTTGTTATTTGCTATATTTTCGATAAACGACGTGTAGAATCTAAGATCATTGACTCCATCGTCGACATTGTTCGCTATGACCATGACTTCGTCATAAACAACAAATAAGCAAGGCAAGCACCCCTTTTGATCATATTGATCTCAGTATTTAATTTTTATTTTGTTTATCAAATTGCTTAGCCATGCTTAATTAGTAATGATCTAAATAATCAAATCAAAACTGCTTCTTGAGAATTTAGAAAGATTGGATATGACACTATTGGTTACTGGTATTTTGGTTAAAAATCCAAAATAAAACTAAGGTTTTAACGTAGGTGATTATTGGCAATAGCCAGTTGTGCAGATGGATTTGCACGTAGTATAGGGAAAAGTATCGCCTGTGTCGAATTAAGGACCGAACGTAGTGTTGTATGATCAAAGGAAAATCCGTACAACCAAAAGTGCTAGTATGGGGTAGTCTAACCTGTAAAGTTACGTAGATTTAGCTTTGCACATTGGAAGACCGGAGTAGTACGGGCTCTCCTTTCAACGTTTACTTGAAGGGGTGCCCACACCAATGTGTTGGGAACAACGCTTGCCGATACAATAGTGTATGCCTAGCTATGGGGAGAAATGGTGTTCGACTATTTTTGTGAAGATGGTATCATGTTTTATTTATGTTTATGCCACCATAGTAAGGGTTTTTCGTCACCGAAGTTGGTGCAAAGTTAGGTTTATGTGATGTATGTCATGACTCTATGTGGCACATCAAGGGAAGTGTGCTAATATCAAATACACAAAGAGTCAGTCAAGTCTTGTGGGTAAAACTGTACATCTCTGCAGAGTGAAAATTTAATCGATTAGTTGTACTTGCGATTATGGATAACTTGATGAACTGACACTAGTTAGATGTTTTATTATTTTCAAAATATCTAGTTTTATTTGATTTGCCACGTGTTGGCGAAAACTGTGTTGTGTAATGTTATGAAAGGAATTGGATGATTTGTTACTCACGAAGGACTATGAGTATTATTTATGCTTTACATATTTTTTATTAGATAAACTTGCTCTTATAAATTTCGTTTGAGAAATTATAAATTCATTTACAAAATAAATTTCGTTTATAAAAAATTAACCGTAAAAGCCTCTTTGACATGGCTTATATTTATGTATTTTGCAAATACCACCTTAAGTCTTGTTTAGTACGAAAGTACTTAACCTTGCTTATTTTGTTATTTTAGGTGGAAAAGTTAGCATAGCTCCGAAGATTTCTTTTCGTCACAGGACACAGGAACTTTAACGAAGTGATCTTTTTAGGGATTTATGCCTTATCAGTTATCTAAGAGTTGGATGGGCACACTACAAGACTTTGGTTCTTCCTGCTGCTATATGCTCTGAATTGTGTAAATAGCTTTCACATTAATAATATAATGTATGATTGTGATTCCAATTGTTGTAAATGTGCATACTAGCCACTGATCATAGAACTAGTACTGTATGCACATGAGATTCTCATTTTCGTATTTTTGCAAAAATGAGGGTCGTAACACCTAGCAATAAGTTTTATTTTTTAATTAATGACTCTATAAGGCTATTTTTTGTGTGGACATGAGGTACTTACTGAATGCTCTACATTAATTCATAGAGACATACATTAATCATTGAATGTTTGAGTAAACTCGCTAGCATTGTCCACTCGAATAGATTTGATACTTTCTTCTGAAAGGGAGGCTCTTAATAATTTGGGCAATTAATTTTGAAAAAGTATGGTTCCGAGTAAATAAGAGATATATATGGAATCATCTAGTAGAAGCATCTATTAATACCATAAAATATCTGAAGAAGGCTGACATGGATTGGATATGTCCACATATATCACCTTGAATTCTCTCGAGGAAAATCGGTGATTTTTTATAACTTTAGATAAGAGGGCTTAATTATGAGTTTTCCTTTAGCACCAGCAAGACATAAAAAGCCTTTAGATCTAGGAAAGTCAGTAGTTTTTATGCCATGGGCAGTAAAATTGTTGATGATTTTTCTCATCATATTCAACTCAGGATGACCCAGTCGATCATGCTAGATCTTAAATATTTTTGAATTTTTAAGTATTGTCTTCATCGGAACATAAAATTCAAGTTTTATATATGTGTAGTATAATCCAAAGGAGAAGCAAGAAAGTTTTTCAACCACGTGTTTCTAGCACCCGTTAATCTTAATCATGAGTAGGTATTATGTGCCAATCTCATTTTCTATCTCTATATAAAAACTATTCATACAGATGTCTTTAAAACTTAATAGGGTATGACTAGACTCAAGGTACAATAGAGCATCCTATATTATTATACGAGTACCCATACGGAGAACTGCAATAACTCTTTTGGTGCCAACAATGAGGGCATCTGTAACACCCTGGGCTCCAAACTGAGCCCAAAATGGTACTAACTCCTAAATTCACAAAAAAAATTCGACAGAACCTCCCCTATAACATCAGACATCCACTCAGCAGACAAAGAACATTTCATCATAATAAATATCCAATATGATATAACAGTGATATAAACAACGAACAATAAGTCACAACGTTCCATATTCAGATTATAAACATTAACCAAGAATGATCAACGTATGAGAATATTAACACAGTTTATCGTGGCACTTTGTATTAACTTATCACAAGTAAGATTAGTCAATTCTAGTGTAGTGAAATGACTAGTGGTGCAAATGTGACGCTAAGTTCCTTTCCCACATGCCGCTTTCATAGCACCTACAAAAAAAACATAAAACAACAAGGGTGAGTCATAAGACTCAGCAAGTGCATCCAAATAATTGACAAGCAAACCATAACATAACACATACCGCCGGTCCTTTAGCCATCAAGAAGGGGTTTAACGCAAGAACATAACATACACGATTTCTATCCATACAATGCATCGTTCATACTTATGCATGTCTTAACCCATCTCATTTGATGCATCATGCATGTACAAAAAAACATAAAACACCAAGGGTGAGTCAGAAGACTCAGCAAGTGCATCCAAATAATTGACAAGCAAACAATAACATATCACATACCACCGGTCCTTTAGCCATCAAGAAGGGGTTTAACGCAAGAACATAACATACACGATTTCTATCCATACAATGCATCGTTCATGCTTATGCATGTCTTAACTCATCTCATTTGATGCATCATGCATGTCTCATCTCCTTTTTAGCACACACCGGTATTGCCGAGCACCACCCGTCGATGCATGCCCTCAAACCCATCCATCCCGTGGAAGGGGCCTACCGAAGCAGGACTTGCCCGCTACCCAGTAGTGTGCCCTACACTTCTCTGCTCCCATCCATACCGTGGATGGGACTACAGGGTAGGATCCCGAGCACTCCGGATTAGTCATACATTCCATATGACTTTCTCACCGCCCTGACTCGATGCATTTCATGAATGCACATATGCAAATGCCATTCTCAACACTCATAACCATATTCTCATCTTTCATTTTCACATAGTCACATTTTCATCGATTTCCATGTAATTACCATATTCACAATTTTTAAACTAGTCTCATAACTCCACGAATCAATTTAGCCTATTCATACTAGTAGCATCATCTTGAGTTATAAGAAGTAACAATGTGTCATATTAGCAAGGCACACGTTTCATCAATCAACACACATATCAAACAAACAAGTGATGCACTTGCCTTAATCTTCGGAGATGAAAAAGGGCTAAACGCGTCTGGGAGCGACACCGCCTATACCACAATAGTCATATTATGACATGATAATACCATTGAAAACACAACATTTTTACTCGCTTCCTACGACCCGAAACCCTTGCACAAACAACGAACTCATAATCCAACGGGAACATGCTGCAGAATGCCTGCTTCACACTTTTATAACTATTTTTTTATATTGCACCTAAAAAATATGAAAAATTTATAGTAGCTAGGTTTTGACATGAGCTACAACTTTCATGAAGACAAGAAAATTAAATTCTACTGTTATCCATGCCTAATCAACAGCCCAAAATCAAGCTACGAAATCTGCAGCCTAATCTGGCAGCAGACTTCTAACGGCGATTACTCGCAGACCGACGCTCCAAAAATTCTGAAAAAAATATACAAAATATATCTCGACGTTATCTACAACTTTCTAGTTATACGTTGTTGCAGGAAAAATCATCTAGGCCACGAAATCGCATCTGCAAACCGACTGCTCAAACTGTTCGAACTCAGACTACTCTGATCCGAAAATCAAATCTCCTCCCAGCAGATCCCCTCAACGAATTAATCTCAACCAAGACTTCTACAGCGCTTCTAATCTCCCCTAGCAACAAAAATTAAAGCCCCAAGATTAACCCTCACTTTGAGGACACAAAACGAAGCCGATCTTGGCCGATTCGCGCCGTTCTTCGCGGTAGTCTCGATCCCGGGCAGCAAAAGAACGATTTGGCTGGATGGATCTTGAGTTCTAGTGGCTGAAAATGGCATGGAAAAGGGAGAGGAGGCTGCTGCAGGATTCGGCCACCATGGGAGGGCTTGGGGGCGGCTAAGGGGGAAGGAGAGGTGGGGGTTAGGGTTAGGTTAGGGGAGTGGGCCGGTTGGGCCCAAATAGGTGGTGGCTGCAGATTATTTTTTTTTTCACTTTTCTTATAATGAGAATACTCTCCTCAAAGCCAAATTTTCATTCTTTAATAGCCTACAACCCCCCGTTGATCCTGCAACGGCCCACAAGCCCTAAAACGGCCCTCACGAGCCCAGCAATTTAATTTCGGGTATTACAGCATCGCTTTTAGCAATGATCATAATATTTCCAATTTTCTTAGTCAGTGTCTAGAAATATTTAATTTTTCTGAGAATTAAATTTGTGATGCAACTGCCTACAAGACATATTTCCTCCTCTGCCATCGGATTATACTTTATTATATATTATAAATATGATTTAACAATTAAGCAATTGTTGCATCAAGAACATATTACAAAATATTTAGATCTCCATATGAGTCATAGGTGTCATTTTGAGACTTCTCGAACTCAATAGGATCAAGAACCATATCATCACACTTCTCAGTATTCATATCAGCAACAGATTGAACGGTGAAATGCGCCTCAACATTGTTCCTCTACGTCTTTTTGAATTTTTCGGTGGATCACATGTAAAGTTCTACCAAATATTTGGGGTGCAATAGTTGTGCGACCAATGGTCAATGTATCCATACCTAAAATAAAGTTGTATATGGTTCATGGTCCAAGGGTTAAAATGTAAATATGCTTGACTACTGATCAACTCCACTTGACTAGAAAGGGTTCGCCCGGGCACTAGGATTTCCACAGCCTAGCGCTTGGCTTGAGTGCAGCGGCGCCACAAGCGGTGGTGGCGAGCGCGCCTGCGATGGGAGAGCTGACGGGATCGGCAGTAGCGCTTTGGGAAAAGCAATGGCAGCATCGGGCGGCGCAGTGGCATGGCATGGGCACACGGTGGAGCGGCAACACCACCACAGGACCGGGACGACGCGGCATTAATTGACTCCGTTACGATGTCGGCAGCACGGTGGGCGTGGCTAAGGGGCGCACGGCTGCTGGCTGGTGGCACACTATAGGCACGATGGCGACCGGGGTCCGGCGACTTCGTGTGCCTGCCACCTATACCTTTTAAAAAAAATTGTCCTCTTCGTTAGATTGATTCCCATTGGAGAGATATTTAAATTCACCCATAAAGAGATAGTACAATTTATTGAGTTGTATGTATCAATTAATTTACCTAAAATTTAAGCTGACGAAGAAAAATGGGCAATTCACTTATACTCCAACACTTCCTCTTACAAATAGGCTCCCTTAGATCTAGAACGTGGAATAGAAGTGAGTTGCAATTATTTTTTTAATTGCGCCAACCCGATTCTTAAACTCGAGACTTCTTAGTTCTGATACTATATTGAGTTGCATGCATCAGCTAGTTTACCCAAAAGCTTGTTGAAGTATAAGTGAATTGCACACTTTTCTTCATCAGTTTAAGCTTTTGAGTGAACTGATTGGTGCATGATAACCAAGAAGAGGTCTCAAGTTCAAAACCCGGTTAACGCAATTAAAAAATAATAATTGCAGCTCATTTCTATTCCACACCCTAGGCCTGAAGAGGCCTATACTTGAAGAAGAGTGTTGAAGTACAAGTGAATTGCTCATATTTCCTCATCGGCTTATGCTTTTAGATGAACTAACTGGTGCGTGTAACTCAATACAATCATATCTCAACAACCAGTATTAAGAGTCCAATTATACCTCAACACAAGCCACAACACCACAATGTACATAACGGTTCTAGAGGAGAACGCTCCACGTCAGCTCCGGCCATCACACACACAATGGCATTTGCATTTTAGTCCTCTATTTTTTCACTTCGGCCCCTATGCTACCTCAGTTTCATACTTTCGTTTGAAACTTTTATAGCATGAACCTTAGAGCCAAAAAAAATTAAATCAGACGCCACCCCCAGCAGCCAAATCCTCTCCCCCAACCATCCTAGTCGACCAGACCCCGCCTCTAGAACCGCCAATTTGCTCACCTCCCTACAAAGAGGTGAGGTAAGCACTCTACGGCGAGGGAAGTGCTCTGGCCGCTAGAGTACTACGCTGAGTACCCCGGTGGCCCTGATGTTGGCGAGGAGGAGGCGACGAGGAAGCACTCAAGCAGGCTGGAGATAAGGAATTAAGTACTCGACCGTGTTGATAAGAAGTACTCCAAGGCGGCAGGAGGTGAGGAAGATCGAGCCATTCCCCGCCACGCTGACGCCAAATTTGGGCCCCGCATCGCCGGATTCAAGTGCTCTGACGCTGACACTCGTCATCATCCTCGCCTTCCATCTATCACCATGCCGTCACCCGCCATCGGAGAAGATGTCGAAGATATGCCCTAGAGACAATCGAAGAGATGATAATATTTCCTAATGTTTATGATTTATCATCTTATTTATTGAATAATGTTATTATTATTCGTTAGCAAGTATATATGATCTATTTGTGTAACTCTATATACGACCTTGTGATGATTATTTTAAAAGTTATCTCTAGTCGATAGACATATCAGGACACATATGAATAGACTAACATATGTATTGGTTGATGACCATGTTTTACGGGTTATGGATATAGAGATATCAAATCGATAATATGGACACATATTAGAAAACATGAAGTTAGTCGATGACCTCATAAAGTATACTGCGAGGCATAGTCCATCAAGTTAGAATTTGCCTCTCCATACAACGAGAGATATTTCTAGGCCTCTTGTGTGGTCAGATTCTAAAAATGCATGACCATGCTACCGCGGTTAAAAAGTTAACCATAGTCGATGATTCCGAGTCACGTAATCGAGAAAGGGTGGTCGAGCTAACTAAATAAGAATAACACATATTCGTCTTGAGTTTGACTGATATTATGAGGGAAAGGGAAATGCATTAAGGTTCGTCCGATGTAATCTTTATATATGCTTGAGAGTCGGCATATCCTATTAGGGACCACTACCGATTAATAGTCAAGTAATAGTACTTGGGTAATGTATAAGTATACGTGAACCTATAGGATCGCACGCTTAAAGGGTTAGGATTTAATTCGGATGGTAATCTGAATTGTGATGGACTTTGAGTTTCTAAGAAGCCTTCAATGTAGAGACCCATTATGGAGTATGTGTGTGTATAGGGGGTGGTGGCTTTAGGGCTAGGAGATACTATAGGAATTTAGAATTCTCGAAACCTTAACCACCACATCTCTTTCGTTCAAAACCGTGTAGCCGACGCCATCACTCCGAAACATGGCGTTCCTGCCCTGTACGTATAGATGCTTTGGAGGCGTTGCTGCGATGCTTCAACGCTAAGATGATCCATAACTTACAACGATCACGAGGAGCTGTTGAAGGAAGCACGAGACTAATACGACTACAACCGTACTAACACACTACATCGACTACTTCTATTACAAGGCTGCACGTCTAATAGTAATTTTATAATTTATAACTTACATTGATTTATTAGTTACACGGTAAAAAATTTTAAATATACGCTAGAATAACAAAAAGAGAGACGGGGCAGAGAGACTTTGGTGGGGTGGAGCCTAGCCGCTCTCCTTCAAAAGAGAGACGAAACATAGAGAGACTTTCGTGGGCTGGGCCCGCACACGTGATGATAGTATTGCTAATTCACTTTGCTTTGCAAATGAGGGGAAATCTGCTGCACATATCCCGAGAACATGATGGACAACTCTGATATGGTTTGCGGATCCAGTTGAATCAATCGATAGCCGGATCAAATTATGTTGAAAACATCACTTTTCTAGCTTAGTGTCTATTTTTTTTTAGGTTTGGCCTTATTCAAAACTTAATTGTAAAAATAAGTCTATCTCTAACTATAAAAGTACAAAAAATAGCACATATCATCTTTCGTGCTCCCCTATCGTAGAAAGTCACCGAAGTCCTGTAGACGGCAACGCACCTTATGCTCTACCTAGCCACTACGCGCTCCTCGGACACGGCAACACCTTCTCCAACGCTCACTCATCCGTTCCCACGCTCTCTAGGCACAACAGAGCCAGCTTCCACGCTCGCAGATGCAGTAATGGACAAGCCAGGCCTTGCCAACCACACTTTACACAGTGGAAGATGAAGCCAAATCTATAAATACATTCGTGAGAAGCTAGAGTTGCAAAAAACAAGTATTCCCCTATAGCAGAAGGCCATTGAAGCCCCTAAGACTACAGCAGCACGCCTTCCACGCTACCCAACCGCTACAGCACGTGCTCCAACGCTCACACACCCGTGCACCTTTGCTCCCTGAACACGACAGCATCTACTCCAGCACTTGCTCCCATGCTCCCGGGCATGACAAAGAACAAGTGTCGCCCACTACACCTTTTGCAGTGAAAGAAAGGGACATATCTATAAATACATTTAGGAGTGTTTGATTTTTTAAAAAAAAAAAAGAGGAACAAGGGCTAGAAAAACGATGGCTTCAATTATGTCAGCTAGCAAGCTGCTCAACTTATGTCCCAAGCAAAAGATATGCAAAACAAAATACAAATAGACCACCTGACAGGCGCAGCTACCACTATCACAACTGGAACTCAACTTTGACACCCCGGTAATCCATGTCAATATTTTAGCTTAAGGGTATCCAAAATGGAATATTCGCAAATTGTTATTTTTCCAGCACGCACTTGTCCTTGCAGAATGAGCTGCACAAGATACCTGACAAGTGAACATTTGCATCACTAGAAATATACAATCATCTACAGAGAAGCAAATGAACAAGAGGCTTCAACATTTGATTTTTTTTTCTTCTTCTAACAAGGTGGCGACTGTTCCAAAATCTTTAAAGGGAATCGCACATCTTCGTATTCTCCTTTCATGCCCGCCTAAAAACGGTTGTTGAGCAAAAACAACACATGGTGCACTCGATCAATCTTGGTACATCCCCCTCATTCTTCTCCTTGATGCTAAAAAAGTCTCAATCACAGAATGTAACACAATGAAGGGCTAGCTCCTTGGGGACTTAGAAACCGAGCAAGCAGCAAGACAATCCAATAAATAAAAATCACCAGATATTCGGGTAACAAAGGGGCAGGGAAAAAACTTTACAGACCCTGAATGGCCGTTATCGGGTAAAGACAAGCCTCAAATCCTGTCTTACCCAGAAGCCAGAGATCGATGGTGGCTTGACAATCTGTTCGCTACTGTTAACTCTGGCAGCTGTGAGAAAAAAACAGAGATGACTCCTTGACGCTTCTGCTAGCTCAACAAGAACTTGAAAATATCACTCAGTGATATTATGCCTTCAACACGTTTGCTACCAGCTTCCACAATGAACACACGGCGCACCCCTAAGAACATAAAATTTAATAAATTAACTGAACATATATTCAGGCAGCGCTAGTAGTCAGAAAAACTTACCAGGATTTGTCAATCGCTCCATCACTTTCAGCAAAGTATCAGACCGGAGACACATCTGGCATCTTTGCCCGTTAAAAAATCCAAAAGGTGAATTCGCATCTTGTCCAAGCTGCAAAGCCTGAACATAGCAAAAGAAAAGATCATATGGATGGATCACAGACGCATAATTCATGAGACAGCCCTGTTTGAAATTACATAGCAGAACCAGTTCTCTTCCTGATGTTGTTTCACTATTCAGTTCAACTTCAGCAGGTTTGAATATGACCAGCATTGCTCTGATATCAATGTCTCCTAGTGAAACCACAAAAAGAAAATATTTTGTACTTGGACAAAGGAATAGCCATGCATGGACAAAACACATGGACATGCATGTGCTGCACACACAAGAGGCTCGATTCACCCATGAGTACCATAATCAGGGTTCAAATCCACATGTATTTTTCAGGCCTGCTTAGAGGGGGGTATATGCATACTGTGGGTATCAATACACATTCTCACGTCATGTACAGAAAACAGTGAAGTAATCATAGTTCCAAAAGAACTAACTATGCCAACATTTTTGTTTATTTTCCAGATTATCAACTCTTCTTTGAAAAAGGTTTCCCATACCATATCACAAAACCATTGGACAATTTACTATAAGTTTGTCTAAAATTTTATTAAGATAGGAACTTATATTTACTAGCATACCTGAAGAATGGTCATATCATCTAGGCGAATATGTGTGTAGACCTAGTTACTAGCATACCTGAAGAACGGTCATATCATCTAGGCGAATATGTGTGTAGACCTTGTCTTTTGCAAGAGCTGTGATGTCACTACACAATGGAAGAAACTCAATAAATACATGGACAAAAAGATAGCATCATAGCACAATAACCCTACCCAAAGAATGATATGTGCTTGTGGGTCAAAAATGGTATACCTTCTGGAATATGTGTCGAGCAGTGAGTCATTGTCATCCACAATTGGTATTGAACTAACTCCAGCTGCATGAAACAATTCGAGAACAGAACAATAGTAAGAGATAAATTTTGCAACATTATATAGCAAATAGTTTCACGTTATATGGAATATAAGTGCAAATAGTGTTGAACTTGAACTTCAATAATTACACCAAGAGATGTCTTGGGAAATGACCAAGACTGCCGCGGGAAGAAGCAGCTGAGAGAGACATGAGGGATTGGAACGTTCCCAAAGATTTGGTGTTGGATAGGATTGCATGGAAGTTAGCAATCCACGTAAAAGAACCGTGACCCAAGATCGAAGGTTTAGGGGTTTTATTGACTTTGATTGAGTTTCTTTCCTAGCCTACCCCAACATGTTTAGGACAAAAAGCTTGGTTGTTGTTGTAGAGTCTTGGGAAATGTAAGCAAGAGCACCTTTATTTACTGTTCTGCATTTCCCAAGCATAAGTTTCAGTTGCAGTAAAGCAAACAGAAAACATACCTTGAACCAACATGTCGAGGGCAGAGCTAAGTGATGCATTAGATCGCAACATAGCCAATGGATGGCCATTTGGATCACCAATTTTTGGAACCCAGGTACCCAGTGGAATTGTGCATACTGGCTGGTTTAAAATAGGCAAGTTACCAGTAGAGCTTTTAAAATATCTACAAATACCTGAAAAAAAAGAATGTTACTAAACTTTCTTGAAATAGGTTGCTTATAGCACATTAAGTTCCACTCTTCATACAGATACAGATAGGAAAATACTTACATTTCAAAATTCCAGAAAGGGATGCAAGATGCAACAGCTGTGGAAATGATCCATCTGATGATGATGAATAGATAATTGGAACTGTAGAAACACCAGTTTGCAATATCTTCGTAGCAATGTCCCTCAAGGATTCATAAGCGGTGGCCTAGAAAACAGGATAACTCCAGCATGATAGCATTGCCACATAAATCATAATGAGACTGAGCATAATATAGGGAATCAGGGATGGAATAAGGAGAAGACAAATTTCATGCCAAACAGCTGGTTCATACTTCCCTCAAATCACTCATTTGAGTAAGTCAGAGCTAATTAAGCAAAAATATATATAGTAAGATATGTTTCATCAAATGGTTTTTAACACAGAATGTAAAACGTGTGTAAAATAGTGGGTGGCGGAAAATGCTCTCACCAACTCAAACATCAGAAGTGTCGACTACAACTTGTCAAATCCAATTAAATCAAAAGGCACAATTTCATGTTTCAATGTTATGCAATTAGGAATGCCAAGGTTGAATTCACAATGTCATGAAAGCATAACTGATCATTCACTCCAGATTAAAGTTTTGCCCATCAATCCAATATCTGTGATGCAATAAGGCTGCCAATTCAAACTACATAGAAATTTGCGGTTCAATTCTCAACCAGAAATAGATACCAACTTACATGCACTAGATGCTGATTTGACCTCCAATGGCCATCGTTCTGTCCATAAGTTTGCTGCTTAGCCTCTTTCCATGCAGAAATAGTGTGTGTTTCAAGCTGTTCCTCTGTCAGGTTTGAGCCATGAGTTTCTAGCTGCAACAAAACAAGATATTATAAAATAATTCAAAGAAAATACCTCACACAAATTATTTCAAGAAACAAAACACATGATAAGAATTAATCATGTAAAGGAAACCAGATGGATCATTGACAGCACAGAAGTGCTCCACTTTTTTAATCTTCTTTTTTTTTTACAAAACTGTTATAAACTGTCACCGACCAGGCCAGGCGACCAGCAGACCTGGGGGAATAGCATCAGTGGATGAGGATAACCTGTCAGTGACAATCTAACAATTTCGTACAATAAATAATAACTAAATAGGCACACAACAATAGCCTATTTTCCACAGCTTCTAGAAGTCAATAAGAAGTATGTGATATAGCACCTGTCGCTATGTCCATACGAAGCTGAAAAAATTAAAACAGCAGTCCAACAAGCATCAAGACACAGTTAATATGATATGGGTGTTCTTGATTGTAGGCTCACGTCCCAGGTCGAAGACCTGATCGCGAGGGATGGGTGGACGCCGTGATGACTCGATGACGATCTATGGTAACGGCTGATCGGAGCCACCGGCCGTTTATTGTCGGCGACGCCTAAGACTGAATTTGGTGCACAAAAAGCGTGTGTTTTCTGACCTTCCTCTTTCTCTTTTATTCATAGAATTCTCCTAAACATAGTAACTAGTAAAGATAGAAAGCACTAATAAGGAAACTAATAAGAAGAGATACAAAAGATATTCTCCTTCCCTTCCAAACCAGCCGCAGCCTCCCTAATTCAGCCTCAGCCCTATCCCTAGCGCCCCTGATCATGTTTCTCCCGAAAATAGACCCTATTGGGTTTATCCATATCAATACTCCCCCTCCAAATCAAGCTTGCCCTCAAGCTTGAAATCGGGATATGATCTTCGAAATTCCAAAGCATCTTCCCATGTAGCCGCGTCAAGCTCCTTGCCGGACCATTGAATCAAAAATTGGCGGTGCCCCTTAATAACACGTTGGGCCAATATCTTATATGGAACAGATTGAGCCAAATCTGGCGAAGGATGAGAAATGTCTTCCGGCAAGGCTGGAGTATCTTCCGAAGGAGTCCCTCGAAACGGCTTCAACATGGAGACATGGAAAACATTATGGAGCTTAGCTGTGACCGGAAGCTCCAAACGATATGCCACATCTCCAATTCGACTAATCACCTTGTAGGGTCCAAAATATTTAGGAGCCAACTTATGATATTGATCTGTCCTCATCGATAATTGGCGGTGACTTTGTAACTTCAACCAGACCCAATCCCCCACAGTAAATGTTACCTCACGATGATGAAGGTCATATCTTTGTTTCATTCTATTCTACGCAGCCAACAAATGATGTCGAGCTCGATTCAATAAATCATCCCAATCTACCAATTGGCAATCCACAGCATCCACCAGAGTCTCTCCCTGATTGTATGGCACCAATGAAGGAGGTGGCCGGCCATACGCTAATTCAAACGGGGTCATCCGAAGCGCAGAATGATAGGAAGAATTATAACAAAATTCCGCCCAGGGCAACCATTGCACCCATGACGAAGGCCTTTCAGCCGCCAGGCAACGCAAATACATCTCGATAGTTCAGTTAACCACTTCTGTCTGACCATCAGTCTATGGGTGGTATGAAGAGGAAGTAAGAAGCCGTGTTCCACATCTCTTGAAGAGGTCCTGCCAGAAAGTGCTAGTGAAAACCGGATCCCTATCCGAAACAATAGACTCAGGCATACCATGTAGCCGGACAATCTGATCAAAGAACACATCTGCGACTGCCGCTGCTGTAGCTGGACGCTTAATAGCAATGAAATGACCATATTTAGATAAACGATCTACCACCACCAATAGAGCCGTTTTACCGTGAGATTTAGGAAGACAACACAACAACAACAACAACAAAGCCTTTTAGTCCCAAGCAAGTTGGGGTAGGCTAGAGTTGAAACCCAAAACGATCCGCTAACAAAGGGAGGAAGAGAGAGATGAGGAAGTAGAACAAAGCTTAAAACTATACCAAAAGGGGCATAAAGCCTAATCAAGGTTCAGGCACGTGGATAGCTGCTTTCCACGCACTTCTATGCAAAGCCAACTCTTTCGATATATTCCATCCTTTTAAATCCCTTTTGATTGCCTCCTCCCAAGTCAAGTTTGGCCGGCCCCTACCTCTCTTCACATTATTATCGCGTCTTATGATGTCGCTATGCACTGGTGCCTCCGGAGGTCTCCGTTGTACATGTCCAAACCATCTCAACCGGTGTTGTACAAGCTTTTCTTCAATTGGAGCTACCCCTAGCCGATCACGTATCTCGTCGTTTCGAACTCGGTCCAATCTTGTATGACCACAAATCCAACGCAGCAGACGATCTCAAATGACACTTAATTGCTGAACATGCCGCCTTTTAGTAGGCCAACATTCTGCACCATACAACATTGCAGGTCTAATAGCCATCCTATAGAACTTGCCTTTTAGCTTCTGTGGTACCCTTTTGTCACAGTGAACGCCAGATGCTTGACGCCATTTCATCCATCCCGCTTTAATTCTATGGCTAACATCTTCATCAATATCCCCATCTCTCTGTAGCATCGATCCCAAGTATCGAAAGGTATCCTTCTTGGGCACTACCTAACCTTCCAAACTCACATCTCCCTCCTCATGTCTAGTAGTACCAAAGTCACATCTCATATACTCGGTTTTAGTCCTGCTAAGTCTAAAACCTTTCGACTCTAGGATCTGCTGCCACAACTCTAGTTTCCTATTTACTCCTTGGCTTTCATCCACTAGAACTACATCGTCAAAAAAGCATACACCACGGATATCTCCTTGAATATCCTCGTGACCTCATCCATCACCAAGGCGAAGAGGTAAGGGCTCGAGTGACCCTTGATGTAGTCCTATTTTAATCGGAAGTCGTCTCATGTCACCATCATTGTTCAACACTAGTCACAACATTGTTGTACATGTCCTTGACGAGGGTAACATACTTTGTTGGGACTTTATGCTTTTCCAAAGCCCACCACATAACATTCCTTGGTATCTTATCACAAGTCTTCTCCAAGTCGATGAAAACCATGTGTAGATCCTTCTTCTGCTCCCTATACCGCTCCATAACTTGTCTTATTAAGAACAATGCTTCAATAGTCGACCTTCCGGGCATGAACCTAAATTGGTTCATGGTGATACGCGTCATTCTTCTCAAACGATGCTCTATAACCGTGAGCTTTAGGAAGAGCCACCACAAAATCCATTGACACATCAGCCCAAATATGTTGAGGCACTGGCAAGGGTTGTAAGAGACCCGCAGGGGCCGAAGTGCTTGACTTATACTGCTGACAAATCAAGCAATGGCGAACATATTCTTCCACTGAGTTGCGCATCCCTGTCCAAAAGAAACCTTGTTTAATCCGATGGAAAGTTTTATATATCCCCTCATGTGTCACGTCATGGTAAGCAGCTACCACCTCATAACGCAATGGTGATGTTGCTGGAATATAGAGCTTGTCTTTGTAATAAAGAAGTCCATCCCGCACTGCCCACAGCCCCTTGCTCTCCTCATTAGCGACTGACTCCGCCGGCTGGGGCGATGTAACTTGTTCTGGCAGCCGGTTATCAAGTCGCAGCTGCTGTCCAGCAGGCTGCAATTGCTCACAATGCTACTGAATTTCCGGATCCTCCCGCAGTGCTGCCTCCCAAGTATCCCGGACCATGCCCGCAGGAGCTGAGATAGCCGCACAACGGCTCTCATAGTCATGAAGACGTGATAAAACATCAGCCACCACATTTGCTCGTCCCGGTTTGTATTCAACAGAAAAATCAAATCCCATTAACTTGCTTAACCAATGTTGTTGGGGAGGAGTTACCAAAGCTTGCTCAAGGAGATATTTTAAGCTTGCATGATCTGTCCGCACCACAAAAGATCTCCCCCGCAGATACGGCCTCCAGTGTCGGATGGCCTTGGACAATCCAATAAGTTCTCGCTCCTAAGCCGCGAGCTTCATATGTCGGTCTGCCAATCTCCGACTATAATAAGCCACCGGGTGACCTTGCTGTAACACCGCCCCTATGCATGTGCTGGAAGCATCACATTCAACAACAAAAGGAATGGAAAACTTTGGCAGTTGTAACACAGGGGCCGATTGCAAAGCCTTCTTCAAACGCTGGAATGCATGCTCAACCTCTGCCGACCATTGAAATTCTCGCCGGCGAAGAAGATTAGTGAGGGGTTCCACAATTGATGCATAATGATGGATAAACCTCCTATAATATCCAGCTAGACCTAAGAAACTTCGTACATCCGCAACAGATAAAGGAATGGGCCAACGATCAATGTCCTGTACCTTGTTAGGATTTGCCTCCACCTCATCAGCGAAAATAACATGCCCGAGATAACTCACCATGCTTTGAGCAAAAGCACACTTAGATCTCTTTAGATATAATTGATGTTGGTGGAGTTGAGCTAAAACCAACTGGAGATGCTGAAGATGTTCCTCCCAAGTGGAACTGTATAAAAGAATATCATCGAAGAAAACCAATACAAATTTGCGAAGGAACCGGGCTAATACCTCATTCATAAGAGATTGAAAAGTCGAAGGAGCATTACATAACCCAAATGCCATAACCAATGATTCGAAGTGACCATGGTGTATACGGAAAGCCGTCTTTTCAATATCCTCTTCACACATGCGGACTTGGTGATACCCAGACCGCAAATCCAATTTGATAAAGAATTTGGCCCCATGCAATTCATCCAGCAACTCCACCACTGGAATTGGGAATTTATCCTTGATGGTTCTCGCATTGAGTTCCCGGTAATCAACGCAAAATCTCCAGGAAGGCAGGAACCATCCTCCTTGCGCACTAGCAATACTGGCGAAGAGCATGGAGACCGGCTAGGCCGGATAATTCCCTGAGCCAACATTTCTTCACATTGTTTTTCAATTTCATTCTTTTGGCGATGGGGATATCGATACGGTCGAACAACAACCGGATCGGATCCTTCCTTCAAGCAAATGCTGTGATCACAATGGCGGGAAGGGGGTAAACCTTGCGGTTCCCTGAATAGGTCATCAAATTCATATAACATATCCTGCAACTGACCATCTTCCACTTTCCCAATAGTGCACACCTGCCTCTCCACCCTTTTGTTCTTTCTCCATGCAAATTCAACTTCTGCCCTTCCAAGTAGAAGGTCATCTGAAGTGAATCAAAATTCCAACTTATATCTCCCAGTTCTTTCAACCACTGAAAAACCAAAACCACATCAAAGCCCTCTAGAGGAATCACCATGAAGGGTGCAGCAAAAGAATACCCCTGGACAGTGAACGGCGCTTCAGGAATCCTTCCCAGGCAAGGCAGACGAGCTCCGTTGGCCACTCGCACTTGCTGTCTTGGAATCGGCAATTGCTCCACCTTCACCCTGGAAGCTGCATGGCTGCTAATGAAGTTATGAGTGCTGCCACTATCGACCAATCCCACCAGCCTCTGTCCTCCCAATTCCAGAGTCACCTGCATGGTGTTTCCGAACTTCAGCCCACGCATTGCTAGGGCTGACAGTGCTGGTTCATCCTCTTGATCCCCAACTTCCTCCTCATCTTCACTGACAACCTCCAAGTGAGAGTCTTTTACATCGATGTCCCCTAGAGTATACCTCATCACAGTTATAGCATAACCCCTTCTCCCTCCGTTCCGCCATCTCTTCCGAACTGAGTCGGCGACGATATGGTGGCGCTACAGCTGAAGATGCTACTGCCGACGCCTGGGTTGATGATGATGGTGCAGCCCGTCCGCCACCTTGGCTTGCCGTGGGTGGTGCTGAAGATAGCATGCGCGAGCCGCTGGAGCTGCTGGCTAGAGTCGCACCTGGTCCAGGAGGCCGCGCAGACCCCCCTGTCCAAGCTCCCCTAGGCACCGAGCCGCTAGGTGAGTTGCGACTAAACCCCGGGCGAGGCCGCACCCCTTGCACCACCTGTGTCGCCCTGGCAAGCCATATATCCTCCCTTCTTTCCGCCTCTCGCGCCAATCCAATGGCATCGGCCAGATCACGTGGACGATCCCGAGCACATCCGCAGCCAAGGTCGGAGATAGACCGGCGGTGAACAATTCAATTTGATTTCCCTTGGACATCCTCGACGTCCGCACAAGAAGGCGCTGAAAGTCCCTCGCGTACTCATCCAGCCGACTAGCACCTTGCTTCAAATTTGACAAATCACCAAGTGGTCCTGCGGTCGAATGACGTGTGAACCTTTGTAAGAAAGTCTCATGGAACTCATCCCATGTGATGTGCTCCTCCTCCTGTTCCCAATTATCCAACACCTCCTGGGCCTCTCCCCGCAGATGCATCCCGGCCATCTCCACCCACTCCACTGCTGGCACCCCATGCAAACGTCCAAAACGTTCGCATTGCCGTAACCACAACAGAGGGTCTTCCGAACCATCACATATCGAGGGGTTTGCGACACCCATCGCCACCGCCCGCTTCACCGCTGCACCATCATCTTCCGGACTCAAAGACGCCTAGCGGACCGACTCGGCTGCTTTTCCTCCCCACACTGTCATGGAGTTCCCAAATGGCCCAGCTTGCGGCGCTTGCTGCCTTCCGGCCACCTGGACGAAGTCGGCAACAGCCTTTCCTAACTCAGCCACGGTGTCTGGATTCCTTCCACCGTCGATTCCATCCTAGCTCCTCCACGAAAGCCATGGACACAGAACCGATCGGCTCTGATACCATTTGATATGGGTGTTCTTGATTGTAAGCTCGCGTCCCAGGTCTTCGACCTGATCGCGAGGGATGGGTGGACGCCGTGATGACTAGATGACGACCTATGGTAACGGCTGATCGGAGCCGCCGGCCATTTATCGTCGGCGACGCCTAAGACTAAATTTGGTGCACAAAAAGCGTGCGTTTTCTGACCTTCCTCTTTCTCTTTTATTCATAGAATTCTCCTAAACATAGTAACTAGTAAAGATAGAAAGCACTAATAAGGAAACTAATAAGAAGAGATACAAAAGATATTCTCCTTCCCTTCCAAACCAGCCGCAACCTCCCTAATTCAGCCTCAGCCCTATCCCTGGCGCCCCTGATCATGTTTCTTCCGAAAATAGACCCTATTGGGTTTATCCATATCATAATACCATCCAAAGTGAAACAAATTCCAACACAACGTATATAAACCAACATTGGGCCATCGCTACATCCTGCATTCAGCAATTCACACTTGTTCTGGCACATCTAAACTAAGAAGATATATAGGAAAAAAGAAATGCTAATGTGTTGTCACAAAGTTTTTAAGCTATATATAATGCAATTGGGTCCCTATAAAATTGGCAGATATTTGTCCACTTCTACGCCCATCCAGGCCATGTTCAATTGCTGCTACTAACAAATCCCTCTGAGCTGAGCTTCTCTGAGATCTTCTCAGCTCCATATTTCCACATCTAATTGAGTTAACAAACTTCCTCAAGACTAAGATAAAGAAAGCACTCAGAATGCCTATGAACTAACTGAGCTCAAAACAAGCTTGACATAAAGCAATTGAACCAAACAATAGGATAGGAATGACTTCCAGGTGTTTAAATGCAAGGACTCTCATAATGCTTTAAATGCACTAGTGGTTCTTTCATCTTACATGAGGATGAGCATCCAAGTCAATAGTAAAAATCAAACAAAGTTATTGAGGTGCTTCAGCTAAAAAAAACTGCAAAGTACTGATTTGCAGTGCTACTAAATTGTCTTAGTGGCAGAAAAACAGTAAACCATCACCTATAACAATTTTAATGTAATACACATCAGGGCCATTTTGCCTTTATTAGAGAGTACAAGAAAGACACACCACACGAGCAAAGTAATCATAAATATGATAAAAACACTAAATAAAACTAAGACCAAAGAGTAAGTGCCAAAATAAATTACCTCTCTCAATATAAGTATAAAATCCAGTGGGCTCAGAAGGCCAACAAACTGACCCCTGAACGAGTCCCACAGAGGAGCCACGGGAATTCCCTGCAAGGTAGACTGTTTAATGTATGTTCTCGCAGCTTGGAGAATAACGAAATCAACTTTAAAAGAATCTAGATGACAGCTAAGGAAGCATCAAAAGTACACTGGACATTTAAACACTTATACAGAAATGCTGGAATGCCAAAACAAAGGAGGGAGAAGAAGAATCTATACGTCTAATCATAGGGGGCAGAACCCAACTTTCAACTAAGAAAACTAATTAACATACAAAGCATGAAATGATTCAAAACACTACTACCTCCTTTTCACAATATCTGTCCAGTACACACGCCAAGGAGGCTCAAAATTTAAGTAATATTAAATGAAATTGTATCATACTTGCCCCTATTAGATAGACATAGTGCTACTCTATCTAATAGCGGCAGACATGGTCCAATTCCATTAAATATTACTTCAATTTTGTGCTTCCTTCGTATACGTACCAGACATACTCTGAAACAGAGGGAGTATTAATTGAAGTCATTTAGCGAAATAAGATAAATTTAGAAATTCCCCAGCAAAGGGGTAACCGTTACTCACAAGCAAGATGGTAATCATGCTCACAGTACTGGGTTGTACTATTAGCACAATATAGTTGTACATTTTAAGAAATGAGGTTGTAATTTTCTGCTTCCATTCAATTCCTTGGAAGTAATTCAGCTTAGATGAATTCGAGGGGCCATGGAACCGGACAATGTGCATGACCATATCGGCATTTGCTAAAATGTATGTCACTGTTCTCCCAAATTTACTGTCCAAACTCCAAAGCCATTAATAAAAACAGAGGCCAAAGTGATCATATGTTTCGAATGTTGAATTTTAAGATATAGCAAGGGCAAGCAGTAAAAGAACGAAGTTCTATAACCTACAGTAGGAGCAACTAGTTTCTTTTTGTATTGTTTGTGCTTTATTTTTGGCAAGTAAATCATGTCAATTTAGGTAGGTGGTGTAAAGCAACGAATTGAAGAACAATTTAACATGTCTCCAACAATACAGATCTAGAAGCAGGAAATAAGGTAGGATTGAATACCTGTTCGTGCAGAATATGAAATGATTGCTTCACGGGTAAATTAATGTCCAGAGCAATAACCTGGATTTGAGAAGGATCATTTTGTTAGAATAAAGCTTTCTATCAATAGAAATATAGAAGTCATATAAGAGCAGCTGGTTTTCATACCTTGCCAGAATCTGGAAGTAAATCATAGCCAGTATGCCCATTCAGATACTCAGAAACACGACACCTAGATATCTGTACAGCAGCCTCTGAAATCCTCGGCGGACCTTCCTGAAGGGAGCCATCTGCCAACGAAACCTGTTTGGTGAAGACAAGGTCATTCTCACCTAAAATTTTATCTCACTATTCCTTTTACCTTATATGAAGAAAGTTAGTAGAATCACAAGGCAGAAAACTAACATATAGCCACCATTGCAGGGGCACATGAACTTTCAGGCGCAGGTAACAAGACATATTTGAATAAGTATTGCTTTCCTACAAACTATCCAATAAAATAAAGGACAGAAAACACTTGTCTCTTGCACAGACACATTGATGATTACGACTCCACCCTCCTCTTCCACAGAAAAACATTTGTCAAATGGTCACAACACTGAGAAGGTTGTATATGTCATCATACCATTTTTATTATCAGCCGCGAGAAACATTACAGCAAGAACAGGTGTACCACATAATGTGGCTGTTCACTCACAACTCAATCAGAAATTAGCAGTTATTCCATCACAGTATTCTTAAAGTTCAAGCCAAGGTAAAGTGATACTTACCGTACGTTGAAAATTGTCGTTGTCCACATCCATGTTCATCCTGCTTCCAGGTGTACTAGGGCTCAATACCGTATTTATTTGGTCAAATTCCCTTGTCAAGTACAAAGTGTTAACTACCCCATAGTCGCCTCTTATAGTAGGTTGCCGTTCATCATGCCGCCATTCCCCATCCACAAAGAACTTGTACTGTACATCAATAATCAAATAAGGAGGTTCTTACATTAGATGTGACATCACACAGATGGCATGCACAATTCATTCACAAAATACAAAAGTATATACATGAGAGCAAGGATAAATTAGTCAGATATACAAATGCAATAAGAGACAAGAATGTCCACGTCAAAAGAAAGACATGTGAGGGACATTAAAGCGGCACAAAAGCATTGCACTGGACGGAAAAGCTGGAGATAGAAATACAGAGATTTCGCCGCAAGAAAATAAAA
The DNA here is from genome assembly GCA_036346375.1 of Guadua angustifolia. Lineage (NCBI taxonomy): Eukaryota > Viridiplantae > Streptophyta > Magnoliopsida > Poales > Poaceae > Guadua > Guadua angustifolia. The sequence goes on along the minus strand of CM070504.1, from coordinate 84,886,347 downwards.
TAAACGTGAGATAATAAAATATGTTAGATAGCAAGGTAAGAGCAGGACAACTGAGATAGAAATACAGAGATTTCGCCACAAGAAAATAAAATAAACGTGAGATAATAAAATATGTTAGATAGCAAGGTAAGAACAGGACAACCGTAAATAGCTTGGGATAAAGAAGGGCACCTGATAAATCCCTGGAGATAAACTGCAGATAGCTTGAAATACGGTGGAACAGCCCTCAACAGGAGACATTGGCAAATGCTCTGTCCACCTACGACAAAATTGTGGCATAGTAAGGACACATCATGGGAGCTAAAGGGTCAGTGATTGGGAGAAAGACAGGGAACATATCCCCTTTTTTTTCTCTTCGGGAACTTCCTGTTTCTGTGGGTGCTGCGCTCCTTGGTTGGCTGGGTGCTACCCGCCGCTCTCAACCACTGGAGTGGTAGCATATCCCTCCACATGTACCCATATGTGAACTAATAACTAAGATAGCCTGCTGTTCAAGGAAACTGAATTGCTGGAGGAGAAAGCCCTAGGGTCCTATCATGCATGGAATCAAAGATGCATCATAATACATATGTTGACCATAGAATACATCCTACAGCTCCCAGCAAGACAGACAGCAAACAGATAATCTATACATCACTTACAGAAAAGAAGAACACAAGATTGGACTTTAGGGCATCAACTCGCAAGCATATGTAGTAAGCAAAGTGTAGGTGCAGTGAAACGAAACTGCAATGCATGCGACGAGCCGCAAACTAGCTCCGAGGACACATGGCACACTAGAAGTAACACAGTTCAAACGGTTATGAGCAGCAATCCCTAGCGAGCGAGCATAATAATTGAGAATAAATACAGTAGGCGAAGGAGAAGAAGAAGAAGAATGGTAATCACACAGGATATGATAGGATCATAGGAGTATAAGATGTGGAGGTAAGGTAATAAAAATAACCAACCTCGTAAAGGAGCCCGTTAAGAAGACCCTCTTGCCACCATAGGGCCAAACGAAGCGCGTCGGGACGACGGAGCCGCCAGTGCTGACGCCGACGCCGACGCCGACGCTGGCATCGTGGGCGGAATCAGCTCCGTGGGAAAACATCTGTCTGCGCTAGCCCTCGTGGGACTGAGAGAGAGAGCAAGCGATCGGAGACGACGTCGAACCCCCGTCCCTCGCGAACCCTAGAACGGAGTACCGGGGAAAAGGGTCCAGCCGCGACGGTGGGCTCCCCGCGTGAGAGAGATCACCCGCGCCGGGCCGCACAGGCCCCGCCGCAGAGTGGCATCCCCGAATCCCGTACGAGTCGGGGCGGGGCTAGGAGGCGAGATCGAGGGGCGATAATGGCGAGGCTGGTGGTGGAGGGGAGGCGAAGGGGATCCGGAGATGCGAATTCGGTGAGGAGAGTCAGGCAGCCGCAGAGCAGGAGACGGAGGAAGAGGAATCGAGCAAGGAAAAGGGTTGAAAACGAGACCTAGCCGAGGATCTTCTGCGTCGCCTCGCCTGTGTTCGCTTCGTTGGGTTGGGTTGGGGATCCATCGATTATTGTTAGGCTTTAGAGCTTTAGATTTGAGGTTTATTTTAGATTTAGAGTTTATAGGTTAAAATAGAGTAAATTAAGTTTATATTTTTAGTTTAAAATGTAAATAAGATGGTCCATCTAAATAATTTTAATGTATCTACAGTTTCAACTCTATAAATTTCTAGAAGCTAGGAATACCATGCTTCACGAACTTCACGGATCCATCAATCAATCACGAATGTAATTAGTTCTTCCTTAGTTCTGCGGCACAAATGTTCGCTGCAACAGTTTTACTATGTACTCTATGCTAAATCGTGTGAATAGGGCAACATTAATTAATATAGACATGTGCATGAAATTACATCATCACACATAGTATTTAATAGCTATAGTTCATCGTTGGGAGAAGTGTTTACTACGCGAATGCAAACTAGACAAGGAGAGTGTCTTCTCTGGTATCAAATCAAAACCTCGTCTCTACCATTCGCATTCTGACTGACTTATCGATGCTTGCAACAAGAGCTCTAGTCTTTGAAACCGCTACGCAAATCTCATTATTTGGGAATGGTTTCTCTCTCACTCACACACATATATATATATCTCATTTTTCTCCCAATATTTTAAAGGTATTTCTCCAATTATCTAGATATCTTCGAGCCTATCAATTATTTTTTGTATGTCATCTTTTGTCTTTATGTCTCTATACCAGTTTGGAGCAAATGATTGTAACCTATGCATTCTATATAAGAATTTGTTATGTAATAATCTTCTAACTTTGTTTTTATTACAAGAGACTGGCAACCTTTTCTATAGCAATCTTCTCTATTTGCAGTGATTGCGGTTGTAGTTCCAGTTCTACCACGCTTACGCACTTCTGGAATGTGCAAAGGGATATGAAGATTTTAATGGGACAAATCTATTGGTAAGCATGAAATTTGTAGGAAAACTAAGTAACAAAAGCAGAACTAAATATAAAATAAATGTAGATGATGTAATAGAAAGTATGCAGACTAAAGGGATAAATTTTATGAGCCCGTTAAAAATTATATCTGAAGAAAGAGCAGGCAAAGAATGGAATATAAGTGAACTTGTGGAAAGTAAGACTATACAACAACCTAAAGATTATATTAATTATCAAGATAATAAAGGTGGAACTAAAATTAGGTTTTTAGATTATAGAGCAAGAGCAACAGATGATTTAGACTCATTAGTATATGAACAAGATAGAAGAAAATAAAAGGCACAGTATTTCAAAATTCATGGAAAAAAAAAGATATAGATTCCGAGATAAAATATTATAAGAATAAGTTAGAGCAAATATATGATGAATATAACAAAAAATGACCCATGAATGGCCTGCCTTAAGAGATAAGGAATTATTTTATAGAGAACTATCAAGATTAAGAAAGTCAAAAAGAGATAAAGACATAGCCCAATATAATATAGAGAGAGAGGAGCAATTAAATAATAACATGGTAATAGAAGGTCCTAAAAGTGATAAAAACAAAGCAAAACAAATAGAAGAAGAAATAAGTATTAGTGAAGAAAAACAATGTGAAGAAAACGAAAGATTATATTTAGTAAGTTATGAAGAAGATAACTTACTAAATGATATAGATGGCGAAGTTGGACTAATAGATCCATCAGAGGAATATGATAGGTTTATAGAATCCTTGGATGAAGTTGGGTTGCATAATCTAGACAATGCAATGGAAGCTATGGATATAGAATTAGATGGTAGAAAGAAGCGAAAATATGGTGAAAGTTCTATAAAAAATGAAGGAGCAAGAGAAAGGCAGTCAAGAGTCCTTGGAAGATGGCCTCCAGAAAGAGAAGAATATTCATATAACTATATACCAAGACAGTATAGACATATGGGATCTAAAGGCAAAGAGTTTGAAAAAGCAGTGCAATTTCAAAATCATAAAAACGATGAAGCAATATTAAACTTAGTAGCTCACAATCCAATAGATTGGCCAAATATTATAAGTATACGGAAGGGATTGATAGTCCAAAAGTATATGCAAAATCAACATAGTATAGGAAATAGGGTAAAGCATATGATCATATATTTGGAGACATTTCTTGGAGAATAGGTAAAAGTCATATGGGAACAATGGGTAGAAGGTAATCCAAAAGGCTATGAGTTATTAAAAAGAGCAAGAAATAATCCTAATAATTTTGCAAATATAATCTCAAACATTATAATAGCAAAAAATCTAAAGTTAGGGTATACCACGCTACAAAATGAAAGGTTGAGAGAAATTGAAAAATTAACAATAACCAGTTGGAAAGGCATAAAACAATTTTCACAGCATTATTTATATAATGCAACTACAGCCGAGCAAGGCTATAATAAAGGAGTTGTTGAGAGATATTTTAATAAATTACCAGACCCATTAGGAAGCATGATATTTGAGGAATATAAAAAAGAGACTGAAGGAGCAGTCATAAATATATCTCAAGCTATAACATTTGTTTTCAAATAATTAAGAAAAATCTCTACTAGCATACAAGCTCAAAGGTCTATGAAACATTCCGATTATAATATTTGCAATAAGATTGTGCAAATCCCTCTATCATATGTAGAGGAAAAGGTAAAGAGAAGACAGTTTTACTAATCATCAAATATGAGCAGAAATCCTATAAGGACAAAATGAAGATACTTCCTTAGGAGGTCAGATAATAAAGCCCCATTCTTACATAAACGAAATGTAAGAAGATATGATTCCAAGAAAAACTATGATAAAACATGTAGATACTTCATACGTAATTCGCCTGACCATTTAAGCAAAACATGCCCAAATAAAGATTAGAAGAGGTATTCTAGTAAATATGAAGAACAAGAAAGTCCTAATAATAGATAGTGTGAATGAAAATATATTAGTATGCGATAATGAAATCAAAGATGATGAATCCATATATTCAATCATAGAAACAGATGAAATAGAAAATATTGAAGATGAAGTTGAGTCTAGTGATGATGAGGTAGATTTAATCAATGACTTAACACGATTAAAAATCGAAATGATGAATCAAACGAATTGTGAACATGATTGGGTCAGAGGAAAAGGAGATTACAATATAAAATATGCATATTGTAAATATTACCCTAGTCAAGAAAATAGAGGCACATGTAAGGTATGTTTAAAACAAGTATGCTTGAATGTTTAAAGACACATAGACAAAAATGAAGAAAAGAGATAAAATTAGAATATGATGAAAAGATTCTAGCTAGTAGAGTAAGAACATCAAAAAATAGAATCAACAAACTAGAACTAGAAATTGAAGAGATCAAAGGCATAGAAATAAGTGAGTTTTCAGACGATAGAAAGGAACAAACATTAACATTAAAAGATGATAAGAACCAAAAGGTGCTTCAATTGAGAGAAGCAGTATCTAGTTTTGAAAACAAATACATTATTAAATTACCATTTAAAGAGATATTAGGAATACGAATATCTATTAAAATAAAATTAAAACCAAATATTACTTACAAGGTGCTAGCACTAGTGGATACTGGTTGTACAAAGAATATAATCCATGATAAATATTTCACAAGATGCCCTGAAATAGCCCATACCATAGATGATGACAAAGCAGAGATATCAACTGATATGTCAGGAACAAAAAAGGTTCATAACCAGTTAGCTTATAATCTTGAGCTATATATAAATGGCACTAAGTATATCATAGATGAAATCACAATAAGAGATTTATCTATGATCAATGATGAAATGATCATAGGGCTAAAGTTTTTACAGCAATCTGTCCAAACTACCATTATATATGAGCAAGGTATTACATTTATTCCGTACCAAGACAATATTTCATACATTTCAGAAGTGCGAAAGTGTTGTGGAACTGGAACTACAACCGCAATCACCGCGAATAGAGAAGGTTGCCAGCCTCCTATAATAGAAACAAAGTTAGAAGATTATTACATAGCAAATTCTTATATAGAATGTATAGGGTTGTAATCATTTGCTCTAAACTAGTATAGAGACATAAAGACAAAAGATGACATACAAAAAATAATTGATAGGCTTGAAGATATCCAGATAATTGGAGAAATACCTTTAAAATATTGGGAGAAAAATGAGATAGTATGTAATATAGATATCATAAATCCAGAATATATAATCAAAACAAGCCTGATAGAAACCTCACTTAAAGATATAGAGGATTTTAAGATACATACAGAAGAGTTGCTAAAATTTGGAGTAATAAGAGAAAGCAAAAGCCCACATAAGTCGACAGATTTTATAGTAAGAAATCATTCAGAAATAGTAAGGGGTAAATCAAGGATGGTCATAAATTATAAGAGATTAAATGATAACATAGTAAATGACGCGTACAACATCCCAAATAAACAAGAATGGATAAACAGAATACAAGGAAGTAAGTATTTCTCAAAATTTGATTTAAAATCTGGGTTTTGGCAAGTTAAAATGGCAGAAGATTCTATAAAATGGACAATATTCACATGTCCTCAAGGACATTTTGAATGGTTGGTAATGCCTTTAGGCTTGAAAAATGCACTTTCTATTTTCCAAAAAAAAATACAAAAAAATATTTAACGAACATCAAGATTTTATGCTAGTATATATTGATGATATTTTAATATTTTCAAAAACCTATAAAGAACACATTACTCATTTTGACATATTATTTAGAAAAGTAGAACAAAATGGGTTGATCTTATCTAAAAAGAAAATGGAAATATGTAAAGAAAGGATTAAGTTCTTAGAGCATGAAATAGGAGAAGGTAAGATATATTTACAAGAGCACATAGCTAAAAAGATCTTACAATTTTCAGATATTATGAATGATAAAAAGATATTACAATAATTTTTAGGAATCATAAACTATGTAAGAAATTATATAGAAAATCTAACAAAGTTAGCTAGTCCTTTATATGCTAAATTAAGAAAGAATGGTCAAAAATATTTTAACTCCGAAGATGTCAAAATAGTGAGAACAGTTAAAGATAAAGTAAAAGATCTCAAACCATTAGATTTACCTTTAGAAGATAATTACTTCATTATAGAAACTGCTGCATTTAAAATATGTTGGGGAGCTATATTAAAGCAAAAATCTAACAAATACTCGCCAAAATCTGAAGAAAAAATATGTAGGTATGCTTCGAGAAGTTATAAGCTAAAAAAGGTAAATAATATGAACAGAGAAATTTTGGCAATTATATATGCACTAAATTCCTTTAGATTATATTTAGGATTTAAAGAGTTCATAGTTCAAACAGACTATGAAGCTATATGCAGGTATTATAATCACATTAATAGTAAGAAGAGATCAACGAAAAGATGGGTGTTGTTTGAATATATAATCTCAGGAAATAGATATAAAGTCAGTTTTGAGCATATAAAGGGTGCTGATAATAAATTACCTGATATATTTTCTCGTTCGTCTATTCTACAGGAATGAAGAAATCAATGCTTCCAAATGGAGTAGAGGCGTACAATTTTGGAGGACATAATAAATTAAGAATATTTCCTCCTAATACATTTAAATCTAAACCTAAAGACCATATTGATATCAATGAAGTACAGGAATGTATAGTAGACAACTTTTGATATCAATATAATGTGAAGAGGGAAGATAAGTGTTATATGCTTTCAATATTAAATAGTTTGGCAGAATATTTTCATATGATAAATAAGATTATTTTGCCAACAACAGAAACACAAAAAATAGTAGAGCCTAAGCCATTATATGATATTTTTGAAGGTCCTAAATCAAAAATGTATATATCATTTGAAGAAGTTGTAACGATTAAAATAGACTCAAAATTATATGGAACAATATGCTGGAAAAAATATGGAGACATTGATAATGCGTTAAAAAATACTAGAAAAATATTAGGTCCTAGTTATTATGTGGAACCAATAGCCAGAGAATACATGACGAATTATAGAAGAGCTAAGAATAAAAAAACAGTTCATACGGCAACAATAATAGACCTAAATGAAGATGAGAAGGTAAAAAAGAAGCCAACATACAAAGAATGTTTAATGAAGACGTCGATCCATTAGATGGAGAATATATAGATTGGAAGATAGAAAAGAAATTTGACACAATAACACCTCATTTAAAACCAGAACTAAAGAATGAGGTTATGGAAAGAGCTAAAGAAGGATATAGAAAAGAGGTTTGAAGAATTGAAGAAGATAATATATGATAAATTTGAAATCACTCTTACAGAAGAAGAGGATATGGATATTGCTGGTCATGAGCAAAAGAAAAACATGGCTAATTTGTCTTGAAGAAAAATATAGCATTATGCAAAGATATAAAGGAAAAGTCTATACTATATGGGGAATCCTACAAGCTACTTTCTCTTGTGAAGCATAAGAAGTGCACATGAAAAAAGTGGCTGCCACAACACCAATAATTGAAGTGGTGCGGCCAGAAGACAAATAATTGAAGTGCAGTAGCCAGAAGACCAATTATTGATCCTCTACAGGAGGAAATACAGGATCAGGGCAATAATTCTGCAAGGCCTCGTCACTACTGGGTTTGGCTATAAAAAGAAAGGCCTCTCCACTTCAAAGAGACACAAGCAAGAGCATCCGAAGTAGTAGAAGAGAAAACTCTGCCACTCTCAATCTTCTCCATCCACAATACCTCTAGCATAAGCTTAGAAGTAAGATAGAAGTAAAAAACCCTCCGCCGCCTTGCTACTCCAAACTCCCCTTAGTAGTATAGTAGTTCCTAATATTAAGCCTTCTAGATATATTGTGCAAAAGCTTATAAGCAGTAAGGTATTATAAGGTAATTCCTCTTTATGCTAGAACGTTCGAGGCTCCCGAAAGAGAAAACCATATGTAAATTATTTTGTGAAATGAAGTTATTTTTCTGTAATACTCGGACTTTCAATCTTGGTTATTCTAGTTTTATGGTATACTTTTTATGCTATAAACCTTAGAGGAGAAAAATTCTCGGGTGGTTCTTGTTTGGCTGAAGTGCTGTGTTAAAAAGAACATAAATCCTGAGGTAAATGTTCCCTTCGGGTGGAACTTTCTGAGGAGACGATAAAAGTTCTACCATAAGTCTCTAATAAAAATGATTTAAAGGCTGATAGAATGGATTAGTAACTTCACAAACAAAGTAATGAGAAATATGGTGAGTACCAATTAGGATTTTACAAAATCGTTGGCATCTAGTAAGGTAGATCGTTGGTCTAGCCAACCGCTAAAGATCCTAGTCATAATTAAAATTATTAAGAGTTACTATTCTATACTATTTAATACTATTCTTCACTGTGCTAAACAATATTTCTAAAGGTATTAATATCTCTGTTCATTACTGTTCAAATTTAAAAATAAAATTTTTCCTTAGTTTGCCTACTTGCCCGCACCATACTATCGGCCCCAGAACCACATTCGTCCCGCATCGTCGTCCTACTCACACCACACTTTTTCGTGGTCACATTGACGCCCGCTAGGACTAGAAAAATTGGGTCACCGCTTGATGACATATTGTTGGTGAACATTCGTTCCAATTCTTGAATCAGTTAGCAGTAGCTGAAGGGGCAAGCATATCTGGAGAAACAAAGCTTGTAGACCTTGGGGCCGATTCGCTTGACACGGTAATCCATTAGACTAACGAGTCACATATAATTCAACATCATATGAATCCCATGGACTGCCCGTATCAGTGTATTTTAAAGAATTGGATGTTCTTGGGATACATCTTGACTTGAATGGCTTCTCTTCTATTCAGCACCTCTCCAGGCATGTGATTGAAGCGAACAACAATTAATACAGTTTGTGCGGATGCTGCATTGCAACAAACATTTATAGTCATTGCATAATAAAGCTATTCATCTTCCATAGTGGAATCGAGAACCAATGCCATGTCTTGTTATTCTCTTCCCTCAGGAATGCATACTGCTTGTAATGACCATGATTAGTGTTGGAATCCATAATGCATAAGCCTGTGGCAGTGAAGGATGGTTAAGGCTTTCATCTCGTGTTCTGTCTGTCTGATTACTTCTGTGGGTTGGGTGCCGAGCTCAGCTTTGTTGTTGTACTCTAAATCTAAACGGGGTCTATCGGCTATGATTCTTCTTCTCTTGGCCGAAATTAGTCAGGGAGGGTTCTCTTTACGTATGCTTTCCCAGATTGAATAAAAGAGGGAGGGGGGAATAGTTCTTTCCACGAGAGACAAGACTGTATTCTATTCATGTCACTTAAGAACACTGCCTGAGATGTGCCTCCGAAAATGCTGAATTTTGATTCTGGCACTCAACAAGAGGAAAATCTGTTGCTATTTCCTTCTGCTATTAGGAGAATCTGATCTGATTTTGCCACTGAATTAGCTTCCTTTGCCCATTATAGAATTTAGAGACTAAAAAGCAAAGGGTCACCATTGGAATTTTCCGTTCCAAAACAGTAGCTTAGCAGCGAGTCCGTCTGTTCGTCATGACACAGCTATCAAATCATATCAGGTACCATAACCAAGCCTCAGAACGTCACCATGAGCCGGACTAAGCCAAGCTAGACTACTGTTCATGTATTTGGTCTCGATGTTCCAATGGCTCATTCGGTAACGACGTTTCAGGGATTAAGTTCTAAAAGTACATACATTTGATTTGATTCCAACGTTCCAGCAGTTCGTCGATGATATTCAACATGTTAAAGTTGTATGTCCCATGTGTTTGATTTTGATGTCCCGCTGGTAAGGACGGGAGGAGCTGAATTAGCCATGTGAGAGACAAATCAAGGTAATTAGCCGAACTAAATTAAAATTTTAATACAACAGTTGTTAGCATGGAACTACACACTAAAGTGAGGCACTGTTACTAGGGTTTACATGATCGATTTAATCTTAGAAATGCCCCTAGCCGGTACCGACTATCAACATCGATTATCAGTATTTTTGAAGGGTTGTGAAATCAAATTTTTTTAAAAAATATATCAATTTTCACCGATAATTGATCAATATTCACCGATAATTGGTCAATTTTCTTCGATAATCGACCGACCAACTGAACCCTTTTGGCGACCGATTTTTTAAGTGATTTTTATAAAAAAAATCGCTCAATTTTCACTAATTTTCAACCAGCTTAAGAAACATAAATTTTTCAAAAGTTGCTCAATTTTCACCAGTTTTCAACTGGCTTAAGAAACATAAATTTTTAACTTTTTTTGAATTGAACCAGTTTACAGACCGGTTTCAAATGCCGAGCTGACTCAATTCAGTCGATTATCGCGATATTGTTAACCTGCATGTTACTGCAAACTGGAAAGAAAGAAAGAAAGAAAAGAGAAAAAAGCGACACAAGTGGCGTGAGGTTATTAGCATGGAGTAGCGCGCGCTGCAGACGCCTCGTAAATGGGCTGCGCATAGCATTTCCGGCAATACAAGGCATCGCATAATCAATCAATCAATCAATGGGGGCATAAAAAGCGCAACAAATTCACGGGGCTATCCTTTGGAAATGTTGTCAATCCTCCGGTGAACAATAATGTAATAATGATCTTGTAGACACAGCACAGACAGGTGCAGACCGCAGAAGCGGTGTGAAGAATCCGTTCTAGGTGAGATGGGGGATTACAACAGCACAAAAATCTAAATCATGGCTCAACAGGTGGCTTTAGCCTAATCAACCTCCGGACTCTGTCCTTCTCCGTGTTCTCGAGCAGTCCCTGCATCAACAACAAACACAGCCGGTCAAAACATCGTAAGGGTGATATAGGGGCCCAAGAAAACTTCTTTTTACAGAGATAATCACCACCATAACACCAGGTCCTCTGAATTTGACCAGAATGCAAGATATTGGAGCATCGCGTGTACGGAATGACCGTAAAAGCAATTGTAAAAAGAATTTTAGGACAGGCAGGCACTGAACGGACACTGCCATTATCAGTATCCAATAAGTAAGTCCATGGTGAAGAGACATGGAAATGTTATGCAACCAGAAAATTAACTCGAAGCTCTACCTTCCAAACAATCTCATCAAGGCACAAGCAGATCCGCCCGTATTTGTCAAGGAATAGGCGCTCGGCAGGAGGTTTTCCACAGACATCCTTCACTGCTGATGTGATGGCAAAAATCACCTCGGACACTGCAAACAATACATAGTGCCAAGCACAAGGTAAAAGTGAGGTAAGATAGTAAAGGCTTGAAATGGGACAACATTTAACGCCAAGAATATCAGAAACTCAACACTCACAAGCAAGCTCATCATACTCATCCTTGCCAACAATGTACAGGCAGACGTCCCCAATCATTGTATAAACAATAGAGACCGACCTGGGAAAGTGTCAACAATCAGTTATTCTGGGTGAGAAGAATTTGGAGAGGACAAGCATGATTCAGTAACACAATATACAACAAAACTGAAGCCATCGTATGGGACTGGAATTCAAGATGCATACATATGCTGTAGCTCACTTCCTCTAGAATATGGTTAATTCTAACTTCTAACGATGCCGGAAGGCTAAGTTCAAGAATCCAACATTGTGGCTTGCAATTTACTGGTTCAATATCAACAGACAGTAATGCAAACAACAAATTGAGAAGGTCAGTGATCTATTTGGAATTCTGCAAACATGTATCGAGTGACGCTAAGAATGATGGGCCGGCATACTAGAGAGCAAATTAGAAAATGATTGACTTAGTTTTTGTATAACAGATTTTCAATAGGGGTTCTAGTAATTTAGACACATATCAGCGAGCAGTGGTATTATGATATTACATTGCTGCTATTGGGCAGATACAACAACAACAAATGAACCAACGACTGACACTGACATGAAGGTGTATACCAAAGGTGAAACATAGTCATAGATAGTTCGAAACTGATCTGGGAAAATGGACCAGTATTTCACATATCATAGTAGCATCACATGAAAGTAGGCCTGAATAGTTGTTCATTGTTGAAGAAAGTTTCAGTGATAAGGAAAAAAATGACAGTCTTTTTTCTTCGTATATTCTAATCAGAATGTTATACTTTCCTGGAGCTGTCAATCAGCTGTTAAATTTGTTGAACAACATTATGGTTAATGAAGATGGAATTTTTCAGAGCCACTGCCACAATTATTAAAACTTGAAAGAGCAGAAACAAAGCATTTTTAAAAAACAAAAATATAATGCAAACCAACAGAACAATATGGATTAGCTTGAGTACAACAATGAAATATTAGGGGGCAGTAACACTGACACATAAAACTACGTAACGCTATGTCGTTTTCCTCCGAAACATCGGTGTAACACCCGTTTTTCGATCAAGTCCCCGCTACGATCTTGGCTGCCATCAGATCTTATCCAAACTAAAGTCACGTGAGCCACTCAAACCAAATCAACCCATCACTCTCTCTCTCCATTCCCCATTTCCTCCTCCTAAATTCAACAGCACATTCTCTCTCTTCATTCCCCATTTCCTCCCCTAAAATTCAACAGCAGTGAGCCAATTAGTCAGCGATAGCAGCGGATCAAGCCGCCGGTAGGCCTAATCCACACCTCGAGCTCACCGTTGTTTCTGCCCCTTTGGTTTTCTTACCAGATTTGGTGCTCGATGACGGTGACGACATGCATAGGCGGGGCTATCGCATGAAGGTGAGAGGGGCGGTGGGGAGCAGGCTCAACGATGGCACCGGTTGTGGGTACGGTAGTACTCCTCTCCATCTCTCTCCAGCCTCCCTCACCTCTCTATCTCTCCAATCTCGACACGACCATCGACCTTCACGACAGCAGCGACCAACAAGGCGGCAGAGGCCAGCGGGTGGCAACTGGCACTATGGAGACGACGCAGCATGGGAAGGAGGATAGCTACCGGCATGGTGGAGGTAGCAATGTGGGAGCAAGACGTCGTCGACATGATCTACTGATCCTGCTGTCTTCCTCCTCGCCAAGGATAGGATCCACTGAATCCGGCCATCTTCCTTGTCGACGGTGACAGGCTACGCTAGATCCTGCGACCCTCGCCTACCTCCTAATCTAGGTCACAGAGCGGTCGTCTGTTGAAGGCTAGTGGGTGGTGATTGGCAGTACGGAGGTGGCGTGGCGTGTAGAGAAGGGCAGCTACCGCATGGTGGAGGCAGCATGGTGGGAGGACGTTGGCGACGGGATCCACTGGATCTAGTTGTCTTCCTCGTCACTGATGACCGGATCCACTAAATCCCACAACCCTCGCTTGCCTCCTCATCTGGGTCTCAGAGCGGTACAACGTCGGCTCTGCCCACATCACCTCATGGCTCAATTTCACCACCGCGCTCATGGGCAACTTCGAGCTCTAGCTTCACCCCTTAGGCGAGCAAGGGGAGGAGGCGGTGGTGCTAGTGAGTGGCAAGGGTGGGATGGTGGCCGCAGGTAAGAATGGGGATTTTTTTGATCTTTTTTGTGTTGTTTTTCTTATAAAACTTGACGAAATCTATTGAAACTTGCTAAAACTTTTTAAAGCTTTTGGGTCGAAACTTATTGAGACTTATTGCAAACTCATCAGTTGAAACTTAGAGTTCCAAAACCTGAAACTCGTTGAAAATTTGGCTTGGAATCTTCTAGAAATTTCTAAAAATGAGCAAAACTCAATGAAACATGAAGGCCCTGTTTGGCAACTAGGTTTTGTAAAACTATAGTTTTGTAAAACCATGGTTTGGGAATTGTCTTGACATAAAAAACATGATTTTATCAACCCTATTGAAACCATGGTTTTTCTTGGAACTCCCAACTGTTTGGCTACAAAGTTTTTGTTGGCTACAAACCCGTTCGCTCATTTGTTCTTGCTGAGATTCCTCAGCTGTATGTTTCCTCTTTGTTGCGTTTCTCTTGGCTGATGGCTTTTATTGGGTCCGTTCGTTGGTTAGCAGATTCATCTTCTCAAGCAACATCAGCTCCTTAAGCAGCAGAGGGAGCGGCAGCTGGCCGTTGCCGCCGCGTGGGGCGCCGCTCCTCTTGACTTGAGTCCGGCGGCGTGGCCTCCGCTGCAGAAGCCGAAGCAGCAGCAGCACGCTCCGGCGCCGCCCGAGGTCGGCATGCACGCCGTATTCCGCACCCCACCCGGTGCCAAGCGCGAGCGCACCGACATCGACGTCTTCCTCCCGCGCCCGGTCGGCGCCCCGGCCGAGCCAAAGAAAAAGCCAAGTGCGTCCTTCGTAACACTTGTTTGGCCGTTTCTTTGCCTATGGATTCCTCTCAAGTGGTGTTCCTAGGCTAAATATTCTTCTCGTCTGGTGTTTCGCACGATATGCAGGCTGCTCGACGGTTCTTGTCCCCGCCCGCGTCGAAGCGAGGCCGAGGCCAACGCCCAGAAGCGAGTTGTTTTGGCGCCAGCGCTCAGAAAATTTTGCTCAAGACCAAAGTTTCCAAAACAGAGAAAAAACCATGGTTTTGTGAAAACCATGGTTTTTAAAACAGAGTTTTTTTAAGGGCTACCAAACATCTCTTGATTTCTAAAACAGAGTTTTTCTCTAAAACCATGGTTTTGTCTAGAAACTATGAAAAAACCTTGTTGCCAAACAGGCCCGAAACGTTTCAAATGTCCTCTTGAAACTTACTAAAATTGTATGAAACTTGTTGCATCATTGCAATGGTATACTATGAATCACCGATCCTTCACGAAGGTGTCGTGCTGGTATCGGATACCCTGATCCTGGATTGACAAAGAACGGAGAAATTCAGCATAAAAAATTAATTAAAAAAGTTTTGATCCTTCTTCGATACTCCGTCATCCTCCCTGATACTTCCAAGGCCATAACACAAAGCCCAAATAAAGGAAAAGCCCATTCCAGCCCATCAATCAGAACCCTAAAAATTTATCACTCCCTCGTAGCCCCCTTCTCCTTGTCGCGCAACGTGAACACTTGTGCAGCATCCAGCTCCCGGCGCTACAAATCGCTACCGCCTCTCCCACAAATCACCACCGCCTCCTCCTCCTCTCCCACCAAGAATTGCACCGCCTCCCTTTCTCTACATGGCACACAAATCCTACCGCCTCCTTCTCCTGTTGCAGTTGCAAATCCCGCCACCTCCCCCTTCTCTGCCGGCCACCTCCTCCTCCCTTCTATGGCACCTCCCCCTTCTTTGCCGCTTCCCCCTTCTGTTCCACCTCCCCTTTCTGCAGTTGCGGCCAGTGCACCTCCCGACAAATCGCCCCTAGCCCCCTCTATAGTCACCAACTGCTTTGCCGCCTCTTCAACAAAGGTGAGTGTAAGTCTATTTTTCTTTAGTGCATCCCATTTGTTTTTTTAATTAAGTTAGCCTTTTGCTTTATGGATGGCAAGTGAAAACTCTCAAGTTCAAAATCCGCAAGGAACTGGTAGTGGCAATGATAGTGTGAACTCGTTTGCAATTGGTCCACGAAATGAGAATGCTAGATTTCCTCTATGAAAGCATGTTACAGGTATGAAATGAGGTATGAAGAGGAACCGAGTTTATGACCAGTGACAACTCTTACATTGTCTATTTCATTTATTTGCATGGGCCGGGGTATAAAGACGAGGAAAGGAAGCAAGGAATGTATAGTTTTCAACTTTTCATCAAGGTAATCAACTAACTATTGGTCTATTTACATTTTAAAAAATTAATACATATATACTTGCCGTATCACCAGATTCATGTTTTTGAAAAATTGTGTATCGCCATATCGTTGTACCGGTATCGCATATTGGTGATACATAGATGGTATACCGTTCTCTAGTCACTCCCTTATATTTTCTGGGGAAGATAACAAGTCAGGCTAATGAGAGAAATAGCTAGTTTAATCCAGTTAAACCAGCTTACACAACATGTCTCAGCCAGCACAAACTAAATCACCAAGTGTGCGAACTCTACATTTATTGTTTCAACTGGATTCTCAACAACTAAATGGCATGATCTTCATCTAGAGTGCGTCGATACGCATTTGGATTACATGTAGTTGTAATGAAATAAATCTCAATCAGGGCAAGTAATTCTAATTCCCATCAGTGCGTCACATTGACCATAACAAAAAGACCAGCAAGCTAGTTTTGCTTCTTGCGCGGTGAGGTAAATATGGTGGACGGTGATACATACTTGTGCGAAGCAACCAAGAGCTCCTCGTTCTTGGCCCCTTTGAGGTTCTCGGATCCCAACTTCACCAAGAAAGAGCGCCAGTGCAGCCTCTCCTCCGCAGGAACCCCATGGAACCTATAATTTCCAAGCCCAGAAGATCACTTGTCAATTCAATTGGTATGGCAGAGCAAGAAGAGATTTTGTCTTTGGGCAGAAAGTGTGCGTTAGGTATGCAGTACTGATCGACCTCACGAGGCGAGATCTTCGGGTTGCAGGGCATGGGATGCTCGAGGGACAGGACGGGAGGGGGGGGGGGGGTGTGGTTACCGCTCGATGAGGATGTTGCCGTCGGAGTTGGCGAAGAGCACGGCCAGTATCATCTTGTCGCCCTCCGCCGATCTCCTCCTCTGGCTCTCCCTCTCTTCCCCGGCTCGGCTCGGTTGTGCCGCCTCGTCTCTCGACGTCCAGGCGAGCATGGGCCGAGAAGATCCAGTCCAGGCCGATAATAACAAAAACTTGGGCCATTCCACGAGGAGAGCTGGTCGACACTGCAAGATTAGAGCTGATTGACAGAGCTAGATTTTAGTGCCTGTTTGGTAGAGTTTCAGATCTCAATTTCATCTGAGATCTGAAATTTATAGGATAAAATAAAGTGAATTAAGTTTATATTTTGGTCTAAAATATAAACAAAATGATCCATCTAAACACTCTTAGGGGTGTTTGGGGACTCTAGCTCCACCAAAATCTGTGGAGTTGGTGGGCAGTATTTCAACTCAGAAATTTATGGAGTGAAGTTGTGAGTACATTAACAATGTTTAAGTAGATCATTTTGTTTACATTTTAGACTAAAATATAAACTTAATTTACTTTATTTTAGCCTATAAGTGTCGATCTGAGGAGGCGAGCTAGAGCTCTCCCAAACAGGCCTTAATGTACTCACTGCTCTAGCTCTCGGATCTGTAGAGCTAGAATATCAGCTCCACGGATCCACGGATCTGTGGAGTTGAGCCTACCAAATACACCCTTAGTTTCATTTGAGATCTAAAATTTATAGGTTAAAATAAAGTGAATTAAGTTTATATTTTTGGTCTAAAACGTAAACAAGATGATCCATCTAAACACTCTTAATGTACTCATAACTCCAACTTCATGAATCTGATGAAACTAGAATTTTTAGCTTTTGAATCTGAATTTCTGCCAAACACACCCTTGGACCGATTTTGCTACACATCATAGAGCTTTGTCCATTCCACATCTACATCCACAGGCAACGCAACCAGCAATTTAGCAAAGCATGCTATCAAAAATCAGTACAATAAAACAGCTCGAATTTGCTGTAACTCAAATCACGGCAACAACTGCCCTGTTTTGGTAGCCTTTATGCATTCAGCAACCTACCCTGAACTTGTGTAGTATCTGTTGACTGGGATGAAGTCAAGGAGCTCTTGCCCTTAAAAAAAAGCATCCCTGGCATCAGCAGTTCGTCCCCTCGCCTCCACAGAATTACCCGGCAGTTCTCACTCACTCACCATTAGTAAACTCCAGGACCTCACCCACCCATTCTGATAGCTCAACCAACATCTACTTAACAAAACATTTTGTCCATACTCCAGCAGAAACACACTAGTCTATCTATTATTGGACAGAGAGAACGAGTAGCCAGCACGCGGTCACATCTGTTCTTCTCTTGGAGCATCGTCATCTACGTCCCCTACAGTAACCAATAGACATCTCCTGCACCAGAAGATTCATACAACTCTTCATCCCGCAGCTCCTTGCTTAGCTCTGCAGGGAACAACACAGACCAGATGTCTAGTGAACAAATATCAATTGCAGCAGGCAAGCACAGTATATCGAAACGAACGATTTTGAGGCCGTAGTTTTACAGAACCTACTAATTTCTTATAACAATTAACCCCCGCTGTTATGACAGTTTTATTACATGTTACAAAACGCACAGCAGAAATATAGGATCAAAGAAACAAAAGATACAGATTTAACGTGAAAAACCTTTGCAGAAAAAACCACAGACGCACAAAAGCGATCACTATATGAGAAAATATTTACGATGAAACTCTTGCTTTTCCTGTAGACTACAGAGATATATTTATAGAGGTATATAGTAGACTCCGCGTAGGAGTAGATTTGAGATAGAGTAGGAAACAAATTTGAATCATGCCCCACTTCAACAATCTCCACCTTAAGATAAATTCCTCTTGTAACCAAAATATAACGCAACCCTCTCATCAAAATAAATCATCATGAACACTTTCTACCTCGATAGTCCAATAGACTAATCTGAATTAGAAAGACTGGAACAGTCTAATCCAAATGTTTCTCATGAAGCCAAATTATCACCTGTGACACTTGATAAATAGTGAAGAACTCACATCATATATATTTCATATACTTCACATGGACACAAATTCAACAAACAATGCAAACTGCAGAGCAACTTGCACGTATGACTTTCACATACTTCAAAGGTAATTAAATTCTATAACATGTTTGAAACTACTCCTACAAAACTATCAAGATAAAAGAAACTCTCGTGCTGTCAATGAAGTATAAAATACAGTAGACCCCTCATATCAAGCTATGACAACTGGATAATGTTATAGTATCCACGCAGAAGCAAACTCCTTATACTTCAATCATTCATCTTAAACTGATATTGGAGCAAAACCTTGACTTTAAAACAATAAAACTCTAAAGGGTATAATGCTAGCTACAATCAAGTTGTCATCAAATTTTGAGAATTATTGTTGCTAAAACCTCAATGGTTGTGCAAGCGATCCAAAATTACAATATATTCAAACGGTGATTGGACACCAAATTCAGTTGTCTTCTCAACTAACATTATTTTTTTCAAAATATTCTCGATTAAGCATAGCCCAAATTAACTCACTGTGTTTGAAAATACCTACAACTCTACCTTAGACTCTATACGTGAAGATCTTGCTGCGATAACCCATAGTAGACAACAGATCGTCGAAGAAATCACTAATGATTATTCTCGCATTGATGCCACCAATAATAGATACAATGGACCGAATTTGCAATGAAATCCACCTTCAATAAAAGCAATTCAACGATAGAAGATTGTTGGTAGAGATGGCGTAGAATGACGTCTAGATATGGCGCCAAACAGCGAGGGCAATGATGTTAGCGAACTTTTGGCACTAGAACATGTCAGGAAGAAAGCATGAGTCTACGCTCAATATGAAGTCGAGTCATAGAATGAAATTGAGGCAAGTCGAAATCACTACTTGTGAGGCTTCTGAATCTCCTGGTAGATTCTTTTTCATTCTTTTCTTTTTCTCTATTTATTCTCTGTCCTGTTTTCTTTGCACAGTCGACTGAAGTTCAACGAGCATGGACATGTACTGCACCTCAACGTCTCCCTTTGCTTGCACAGCTGCCTCGGGAGTAGTCGTCATACTGTTATACGTAACAGTGGCGAAGCTAGGATAAAAATAAAGGATGAATTTAAAGTATTAGCTAAATTGAGATAAGCATAGTCTTGTACAATTCAAATTCATCCATGAATAAAAAAAATTATCTATTATTGTAAATTTATGAACAAATGGTTTCGTCACTTCATTGAAAATTATCAACTAGACAACAGCCAAATACCAATTTCGTCAACTGACAGCACCTCTAAGGCTTGAGGATCAAGGTGGTCCAACTCTAGCCTAGGGCGGTGGTGACTAGCAACACCATGGCCCGTGGCAGGCTAGCTCCCTTGCGACTAGCGGAGACAAGGAGGTTAGGAGTTCCGGTGATGATGAAGGATCAAGGATTAAAATCTTGCCCAAATTTCATAAGATCTCGCTATGATCTTAGTTTCCAAACATGAATGAATTTTGAAATGCCGGCCGGAGAAAAAAAATTAAAAAAAAAAATAAATTGCTACAGTATCTCAGAAATCTCGCCAAATCTCACCGAGATCTCAGGATTTTTGACCGGTTTTGATTTTTTTTAACCATATTTGACCAGATTTTGTCCAATAACCTCTAAAAAAATCATCTCCTATGAAAATTTATTGAAAAACTGAATTTTTGAGATATTTTTTAAAAACTATAGAAACACAATTGGATTTTTATAAAATTGTACATATTTTATCATGAGGTGAAAATTTTCTGGTATTGTCACAAGAAGCGTAGGATTATACACTAAAAGTTCAAAATAATTGAACATCATTTGTTATCTTTAAAAAATAAAAAATAGAATGAACATAATTAGGACAATAACTTTGCCAGAATTTTATAAATTTTATAGAGTGTGATCATGATCCAAAATTTTTATGAGAGCTTAATAATTGCCTCATTAAAATTATATAAAATTTTTAAAAAATTTAAACTTTTTTGTTTGCTCAATCAAATCTATGTATGTATTGAATTTCATTTGTTATATTTCAAAAATCAAAAATAGAAAGAACATAAATGGTACAGTGCAGTTTTAAGAATTTTATAAATTCACTAGAGTTCAATAATGATTCAAAATTTTTACGAGATCTTAAGCATTTCTTTAGAACCCTTCTAAAATTTTTTTAAACAATTTAAACCTTTTTTGATTGTTAAATCAAATCTATGTATTGATCATGAGGCTTTTATAGAAACATTAATGATACATTACGAATATCAAAAAAATTAAAATTTTTAACCTGGTTTACACTATTTTTCATTTGGTTGAAATTTACCGGTATGGCTTTTATCAGGACAATAGAAATATCCAAATTTTTAAAAATTAATAAAGCATTACAATCATCTAAAAATTTTATGAAAATATTAGTGATGCATCATAATCATGTACAAAATTTTTTAAAATTTTATAACATGGTTTATTTTATTTTTCATTCAGTTCAAACTTGTCGGTCAACATTTTATTAGGACAGTTGCAATTTTTGAATTTTTAAAAAATTCTCAGATTTGATAATCATCTAAAATTTTTATAAATACATTAATATATGTCAGGAACCTACACAAAAAAATTTAGAATTTTTTGACATCGTTTGATATATTTTTCGCAGTGCAATTTTGCTGAGATCTCGGCAAAACCGGTCAAAATTTTGGTTTTCTCGGTAAAAAAAATCCAAATTTGAATTTTTGTTTTTGCATTCCATCAGAGATTTGTCCAAAATTTTTAAATCTCGTCGAGATTTTGCTCTCCGGCCATGGATGATATTTAGAGTAAAAACAAGATTTCAATCCTTTTGAAGAATAGGATCGAGCCTGATGGAGGCTTCTCCTTGGATTCGGATGTTGCAGCCGTACAAGGCGTTGCATCGCTCGCACAGCTGCACGTCCTTGGTTTCAAATCTCATTTTTGGTCGACATCTCAGAGGTGATTAGAATATGAAATTTCGCTGAGATCTCAGAATTTCGGACAAAATACAAAAACAAAAATACAAATCTATTTTTTTAGCCAAAATTTTGAGATTTCACCCGAAATTGCCAAAATCTCGGTGAGATTTGTTAAGATTTTGGTGAAAATGAATCGAGCATAAAATAGTCTAAATGATGTCAAATTTTTTTTAAATTTTTAATAGAGGGTTCTAACACATCATTAATATTTCCATAAAAATTTCAAATTATTATAAAGTGTGAGGAGTTTTTAAAAATTTAGACAGTGCTAATGTTCTGATAAAACACTGATCGACAAATTTGAACCAAATGAAAAATAAAAAACCATATTAGAAAATTTTAAATAAATTTTGCATGGTTCTAATGCATCAGTAATGTTCTTATTAAAAGCCTTACCAGCAAAATTCAACCAAATGAAAAATGGTTTAAACTATGTTAGAAAATTTTAAAATTTCTTTTGAATGGTTATAATGTATCATAAATGTTTAGATAAAATTTGTAGATGATTATCAAGCTTTAAGAATTTTTAAAAATTCTGACATTGCTACGACTTGATAAAAGCCTAATGATTAATACATAGATTTGTTTGAGCAAAAAAAAGGGTTAGAATTTTTGAAACTTTTAGATAAGGGTGCCCAGGAAATTATTAAGCTCTCATAAAATTTGAATGATGATCACATACCAGTGAATTTATAAAATTCTTACAATGGTATAGTACCATTTGTGTTCCTTATGTTTTTTTATTTTTGAAAAATAACAAATGAAGTTCATTGCATCCATAGATTTAATTGAGCAAACACAAAATTTTAAGGGTTATTATGAAATTATTAAGCCCTCTTAAAAATTTTGGATCATGATCATACTTGAGCAAATTTATAAAATTTTAACAAGGTTATTGTCTCAGTTTTGTTCATTCTGTTTTTGATTTTTTAAAGATAACAAATGAAGTTCAATTTTTTTAAAAAGAATTCTATATGATTGGACACTTCTAAAGACAGTACCATAAATTTTTGTAGAGTATGATCAAGCTTGCATAATTTTATAAAAATTTAACAGCGTTTTTGCCAAAATTTAAAAACATTTCAAAAATTCGGTTTTTTCAACAAATTTTCATATAAGATGACTTACTTAAGGGTTATTGTGCCAAATCCAGTCAAATTATGATCTAACTTGAGATTTCTAAGATTAATATAGCAATCAGAATTTTAGAGCCTGTTTGGACTAGAATTTGAGACCTCAACCGAAATTTCGCCCTCTTGTGCTGCTGCCGTACGGGAGCGCTTTTCTTGTGAAACAAAAGCACATGGACAACTAGCGTATGGTGTACTTGCCTTCCACTAATGCCGAGGCTAAAGTAATTTGGATAGCGGTTAGCAAATCCTCTCTAATTATTGCTAACCAGATAAAGCAATCTGGGACGAACGACGATCGTGCTGCGGCACACGCGTCCGCCCTCCGCAGCAGTGCCTGCCGTATGTACTGACGCACGTCCACCGCCGTGTAGCACGTTCACGTCTTCTTGCCAGCTTGTAGCCGCAACGCAAGCACGTCACGCCGTTGTTTTCTTCTCTCGAGTTTGCTGCTGCCCTCCCTCCTGGGCTGGGTCCCCGGATGCCCGCCGCGACGTGTCGATGATGACCGCCCGAGCACCCTCCAGTAGGGCTGGATATCGAGTTTAATGTATTATTATCGAGTTTCTTTCGAAATTGATATATATTGATGTAAAATTATTTTATGTATCATTTAAGTGGTTACATTAAATTCGAGCTAACGAGCCATTATCGAGTCGAGCCTCGTTAATTTTTTTCGCTCGAAATTAGCTTATTTCAATTTTGAACCTATCAGCTACTGTAATTGAAGAAATTTTGATTCGAGCTCTAACGAGTTTTTTTCCAGCCCTACTCTCCAGCCCCGCCTCGAGCACCTCCACGGCTCCACGGGTCTTGTATCCTGTGTACCTGGTTGAGGGACTTTAAATTTTGTTATTCTCTAACTATTCAAAAAATACATATATTTCTATTTATGTTTTATTTATATATTCTACTTTGTTTACTAGCATTTCCAAAACTTCAAGAGTTGTTACGATGCACTAAATTTGATATGGACTATTCATTTTTCGATCTAGTGGATCTAATTAAGCATGCCATTAAATTAATTAGTAGTTTCTCATGCCATTAATTGGTGGCATCCAATTGATCAAGTTTAGTTCGCTCTAATTTATTTTACCGTGTGTTGTTTTTGTGCTGAAAGCAAACAAATTCTCTTCTTAATCTTTTATTGCTATCTTGGTCGGTTGCATGATCTTTGTGTAACCATGTTGTTAGGACATTGTCGTGCCACTTCAATGCTACATTGAGCAATCAATGCTGCATCGTGGCCCCATGAAGGTATCTGTTCCAATTTAGGGCCGCGTCAACTTAAGCTATTCCATGCGACTTTTATGTTGCGTCTAAGCGTCTCTCAATTTGTTGATATATAGCATCTCCGTTCTTTTTTAAGTGACGTCCTAGAATCTGTGTTATCAAACTTAGTAAAGTTTGAGCACTAACGTATTTAAAACTATGTAGGTTGACAATATAAAAAGATTATATCATTAGATTAATTGTTAAAAATGCTTCTATAATATTATAATTTTATTAGTACATAATAAGATAAAATTATAAAATGTATCCGTCAAAATTATATCTTGGTAACCATCAAAAGTCAAAAATGTCACTTAAAACAAGAACGGGGAGTAGCTTAAAGAGATTGTGCTTCATTTTCTTGGCACTAGATGTTTCTTTTTCAATTTGTAATTTCTTTCTCCTACTTATAGAACCTAATCCCAATTTTACCACAAGGCCCTCGATATTTCTGGTATGGCATTATATAGTAGTAGAAATATGCTTAACAAATAAATAACTAGATCCGATTTCTATAAAATTTCTCAACTTTGATCCATCCCCGCATAGAAATCCTAGGACGATTTCTCACATCAAACAGTCGTCAATGCTTAAATGATCTTCACGGCGTCCATGATGTTCTTGCCATCCAGCTTGCTGGATAACACGAGCTTCACGTAGTCCTCCACGCTGATAGTCTTGTAGCGCACCTCGTCCCCTCCAACGATCTCCTCCAATGGCCCGTAAGTCCCACCGAACTTGGCGACGTGGAACGCAGCGACGGACATGCGCTCCTCGTGCGCGCTAACAACTGCCCTGTGCTCGATGCTCTTGTACTTGCCATTGCTCAGAATCTGCATCATCGATGATCATACAGTGTACAGTGTATCCAGGGGACAGAATTAAACGAAATTAGAGAGAAGAGGAGATGATCGATGAAATCGATCAGTGAATTCTGCTGGCTGATATCGATCGATTTGCTCATGCATGATTGATCGGTTATTCTATTCGGTTACTAGCTAGCTAGGTACCTCGACGACGTCGCCGATGTTGGCGATGAGAGCGCCGGGAAGGGGGTTGACAGGGATCCAAGCGCCCTTCCTCCTGATCTGCAGCCCGGCGACGGGGTTAACCTGCAGCAACAGCGTGAGGCCGACGGCGTCGGAGTGCGGCGATAGGCCCAGCACCCTGTCGTGCGCCTGTGGGCAGGGCGGATAGTAGTTGATCCTCATGGACTGCGACCCAGCGATCCTCGTCATCCTCTCGGGCTCTTGGACGCCCAGGTTCCTCGCCATGATCCGCAGAAGCTCGGCGGCCACTCTCTGCACCTCTGCAGAGTAGCACTCCAGGGAACTCCTGTACCAAGTTCGGGCGCGGCGGCAAACATCCATCAGTTGATTATATATCAGGAGAGAAGAGAATCAGAGATACGTGAATCAGTTAGCACTTATACCTTCAATTTAATTTGTGCATGCATGCATGATCGATTCATATGTAGTCGTTCAAATTACCGCGCGCGGACGTACGTACCTGAAGGTGGAAGGGTGGGAGGTCCAGAGGTCGAGGTTCCGGTACTGCGGCGGCTGCGTAGAGAGGAAGTACATGTCTCCCCAGTCAAGCTTCTGCTCCTCCGACATAACGAACGCCTGGCCGTACCCCTCGATCCCGCCGGGTGCCTGCGCGAACGCCTCTCTCTCTGCCAGAAGGAGCTCGAAGAAAGCCTTGACGTTCCTCTTCATCTCCTCCACGACCTCCTCGGGTATCCCGTGATGCACCAGCTGCACGCCACTCGTTTGGTCGGCACGAAATTAAGAACAAACTACTGCAGTAATTAATCAAGCATGCAGAAGAAGAAATGAACATGGTCCGCTCGATCGCTGCGGCACGAGTTACTGGCCTGGAAGAAGCCCCAGTCCTCGCAGGCGGACCTGAGCTTGGCGGCCTCCTCCGTGGCGAGCTCCGGGTCGAGGAGGCTTCCGAGATCGACGACGGGCACGCCCTCCTCGTCATGACGAGCGTCGTCGAGAAGGCCGCTGGGCCCGGGCCGCAGGTAGCGGTGGAGGACGGCCGGCGTGAGGTGGTCGGGGCGGGCGGCGAGGTCCTGCACGTTGGGCACCGGCAGCGAGCCCCCCAGGTCCCGCGGCGGCTTCGCGTCGTCCATCGATTGATTACTAATTATTTGCTGGCTTACCTACCTTGTCACTTGTCAGTGATTTATATCTTTTGATGTGTGTTGTTAACTTGCATTGCCAGCATTAGTAGTAGCTAGCAAATGATGGATGCAGTGTACAAGTGATTAATTAAAGCCGGCCGGCACGTTTGCCCTCGTGCGATTGGCTGCAAGTGCACGCCTTCACCGGCCGGATGTCGAGTGCAAGTTGTTTGCGCCCTGCCTGCATTTGACTTGATCGCAGCAAGAAGCCAGCCGGAGCCCAGGACGATCAAATTAACCAAAAAAAATAATCAAGATTGTTGTCGGTGTATTTTGCACCGGGGTACCCTCTCCACCACGGAACGATGGACCCAAGAAATGATCTGGCCCAACGAAGCAGTCCGGCGGGCAGGTGGGCGATCACGCCCTGCCCATCGGGCGAGGAACCCGTGCGGCCCCCTGGCAGGCAAGTGGGCGATCACGCCCTACTCGCCGGGCGATCACGCCCTACTCGCCGGGCGAGTATGCTGCGTCAAGGCCATTAATTGTGGAGAATTCTGCTATCGACATGACGACAGCCCATCCCTCTGACGCCTCTCATTAAACCCGTCGCAGGAGTGTCATATCTCGAGCGGACCGGGCGAAGCCATGCAGCGGCATTAAATGGGGCTTGAAGGACAAGGCTACAGCGACGAGCGTAATAAATGAGTCATGGGTCTGTAAGATAAGAGTCGAATGATGGGTGCAATTAATGAGTCATAGATCAGTCTATCGTCATCTTCTCACCTGCCCAGGCCGGCTCGTCTATATAAGGATGCCTCGGTGCATGGAGAAGGGGGCGAACGAGAAACATAGAGAACGACACACACGCAGGAGCACAAGACTAGCAGAACCACTGTAATTGCCTACACCTTTCCTCAACAAAGATCTAGCAGGACGTAGGGCTATTACCCGCGCTGGGGGTCTGAATCTGGGTACATCGCCGTGTTCATTGATTTGCCGATCCCCGGGATCCATCGTAGAGAGCCGTTAGGGTTTCCAGCCACGAAGACGCTCTCTATCGAACCATACCTTCCATTCTGGGAGTAGTCAACCCTATTCGTTAACGGGGTCCTATCAGGTGGAATACGCCGACAATTGTCAAGCAAGGGCTTTGCAAATTAATGGTGCAACAGTACTCCTTTCTCACCTAACATTGTGTGATGTTGACTCGGCAGCCACCACCAAACCGAGCAAGGGCTTTGCAAATTAGGGTGCGTTTGACAAAGTTTATAGCTTCAGCTTTCTCATGAGAAGCTGAGAAACTCTACCAAACAGAAAAAAATTAACCAGCTTCACATAGGAATTCGAGAAAGTGATTCATGTTTTGTGACTTGTAGTCTGAGAGCCAGAAAAACCCGCTCCCCACCTGATTCACAACCTTCTAGTCATAAACCTCCCCACCAAGTTCTTAACTATTTTTTAGACAGAAATTATTTCCACCAGAGAATCGATTCTATAAAGAATCAGGATCTGAAGCTTTACCGATCAGACTCTTAACGGTGAAAGAGTGCTCCTTGCAATCACCTAACCTACCTAACATTTGTGTGATGTTGACTCGGCAGCCACCGCCCCCCTCTCCTTTTTTTAAGAAACCGCTGCCATGTGGAGTAGCTGAGCTCGAAAGCAGGTTTCAGGCTTGGCAAACAATAGTTGGTTAGTACGTTGTTTGTTGATGCTACGTAGCGGAGCCTGGAAATTTTAGTATCCTCCCCTAATTAAAGATCGCAAGGTTCCGGGAAGGATAGAGGGTCCACGCGTCACCGTAGCCACTTTGCAAAAAAAACCCCGAGTTCCTCGAAATTACGAATAGGTCCCTGTAAATTACGGATAGGTCCTTCGCAATTTTTTGTGAGGGGAAGATTTTCTTTTCTGAATCGCGTTTAGGTCCCTCGTGCGGCGTTTTACGGAAAAAACCTCCCGTTAAATTCAAATCGCAAACCAGCCCTTTTCTAATTTTTCAGGATAGCGGACAGGTCCAAAAACGTAGCATTTAGGTCCTTACTCTTTACGTCTAGGTCCTTTCTCCGTTTTTCCCGGAAAAAATGTTTTCGTGCTCCGTTTTTCCCGGAAAAAATGTTTTTGTGCTCCGTTTTTTCTCCGGAAAAAACGCAAATTCGTTTTTTCCCGGAAAAAATGTTTCCGTGGTCTGTTTTTCCTTGTTTTTCCAAAAAAATATTTTCGTGCTCCGTTTTTTCGCCGAAAAAAACACAAATTTGTTTTTGTTCACACGCGCGGCGTGCCGCCGCGCTTCCTTATCTAGTAGTCTAGACAAACCTAAGTAAGCCTACGCGCAACATCGGCTATTAGCGAGAGCTTACCTGGAAAGATATCGAAACTGGCGACTTTCATGATGCCGGCAGTGAGCGGAGTGCTCACTGTATGTCGTCGGTGAGTCTGGGCAATCAAGCGCTTGCCCTACTCGGGATCGGAGCTGTCTTCGCCTCTAGTAATGTACATAGGTGTGTCTATTTAAGAAGGTACTGTTTTAAATTGTGATTTTCATAGCAAGATCAAAAAAGCTATATATAGTGCTAATTATTTACCTATTTTCATGGCATAAAAACACCCGTTTTTTTTTCCCGAGGATGAAAACACCCTTCGTTCATTTGTAAGCGCGTACTAACGTAAAAAAAAGTATATTGCAGAGTTAAATTTCCAAGAAAAAAAACACGGGAACATTGGATATGAGAGTACTTGATGTGTCAAAATAAGTAAGTCGCAAACAATAAAAGAGATTAAGAGCACTTTTCACATGTCACATATATATATATCCAGCCATGCATAATCATACTCGCTCATACGGTGGTATTAGTTAAGGGGAAAAAGAAACGAGCTAGATACAACTAGCTAGCGTTAGCGTATACGAGTATTAGGCCCTGTTTGGCAGAGCTCTGCTCCCAACCTGGAGTGAATCGTGGAGTTACGCTAAAATGCCGGTTTTCGATAATTGCTCCCGGGTGATTCTGTGAAGTGATTCTCGAAATGAACTAGGGCTGGGAGTTGAAAAAAATGCTTCTCTGATTCACTCCCAACAAAGAGTCAGTTTCTCCATAGAGTTTATCCTATGGATTCGTTAGAATCACTTTCAATGACGAATCACTTCTCTCGGAGAATCACTTCTAACAGAGAATCGAATCGAGAGAGCTCTACCAAACAGTTCCTTAGATCGGCCTTGCGGCCATGCACGACCTCGCCTCCAAGGAGCAAGCGCGCTTGATGGACCCACCTTCGGAAAAGGTGGATCTTGGGCTCTCTGACCAAGCCGACGACTTAGTCCAAACCCAATGGCCAAAGACGACGACGACTCGGGGCTTTTAGATCTTAGTTTTATTTGAGATCTAAAATTTATAGGTTAAAATAAAGTAAAGTAAATTTATATTTTTGATCTAAAATGTAAATAAGATTATCTATCTAATCACTCTTAAGGTCTGTTTGGTAGAGCTCTAGATTCTAGATTTACCTGAAATCTGAAACTTGTAGGCTAAAATAAAGTGAATTAAGTTTATATTTTTGTCTAAAATGTAAACAAGATGATCTATCTAAACACTCTTAATGTACTCACAGTTTCAGCTTCATAATCTGGTGAAACTAGAATTTTCAACTTCACCAGATTCACGAATCTGGAGAAGCTGAATCCCTGCCAAATACACCCTTAATGTACTCACAGTTCCAGCTCCACCAGATCCATGAATCTAGTGGAGCTAGAGCCCCTACCAAACACACCTTAGTCCAAAACCCACCTGAGGGCAAGTACAATAGCAAAGTTTATTGTTGATTAATAGTAAGTTAAAAGTCAGCTTGTATAATAACTGTCTCTAAAAGTTGTCTCTAGATGTTATGCAATAAATATTTTTTCTCTGTTGTACATAAATAATCTACTTATACTTCTGTGCAAAGCTGATTACTAAATAAGAGTCAGCTCTCTTCTCTCTCATCTTTTCTCACTCTATCACGTAGACCAAAACTAACATATACAGGCTAAAAACCAACTGAAGTGTCACACTGTACATGTCCTTAAACTGCATGATAGGAATAGCTCCACCCGAACTTACAAACAACAGCCTAGGAAAAACATCTATGTCTCCATGCTTGAGACCCGTGTTGGCTCTTGGCCGCTTCCTTGTTGTTTGCTTAGCTTTTTCGGTTTCTTCGGTGGTTTTTCGATTGTTCTTTTCAAACTCTATGTCTCCATACTGTATCGCTCTCTTTCTTCTTTAATGCAAGGCAGAGCTCCTGCCATTTCCTTTAAAAAAAAAAGAGGAATAGCTCCACCCGCTGCCGTTACTCCCGATGGCATCTTTGAGAGTGGAGAATGCAGCAAGAGTCGGGATTCCCGCTCCTCTGCATCCGCCTTGAAGCTGTTGGACAAGCGCACCTTCCCGCCTACATCCATGGAATCATGCAAGGCGCCACACCCAGGCGAACCAACCACTGGAGTTGTATATATACTAGATAGTGTAGCGCGCTATGCCGCGCCGCGTAAACCTCACTCCGGAATTTTTTGTTATAAAAATGGTAGAACTTAAATGTAATTTGAAATATTTCGAGCTTAAAGAAATAACTGGACCTAAACGTAATTTTAAATTTTTCTGGTTTAAAGAACCGGCGCCCGAGTTGAATTTGCAGAACTGTGGGGTTTTTTTGCAAAATAACCAGTGGAAGGATCTATTGGTGATTGGAGATTTTCTGGAGGGCTTTTTTGCAAAAAAATATACATTGTGGCCTAGTTGGTTTCCAAATCTTTAGACACAAACAATGAAGAGACATTGGCTACGGTGAATACAGGAGACAATGCTTCCTCATAGATAGATATTCTCTGCCTAATTCACTAAAAGATTAGGATAACCAGATATGTCAGTATGTACCACGCTTAATAGAACAGACCTAACCTAGTTCATGCAAACGGCACCTCTTATAAGTTTGCATAAAGCATATATAAGGTGCGATTATGCGAAGCTGCTCGTCTGTTGTCCATGAACATTTTGCAACACAACAAAATGAATATTTAGCGATCATGTGGTTTTTAAGGACAACACGATTCTGGTTCAAGTCAAGAACCCATTGGAATGTGTAAAATCTTCAGTGGGCGATAATCGCAATGCAAGATCTTTGGACCATGCAAATTGGGAAATAAACCAAAACACCATGGTTTTGTTAAAGGGAGGAGGTGAAATCTACCCCAACATAAGCCACACGGGGTTGGGATTTGGCATTTGTTATCCTATTTTTTCCTCGCTTGCATTAATGAAATGCATCTAAGCCTTTTTTTACTTAATTTTATTAACACCCATGTACCCTTCCAATTTACATCTCGAAGACTGGAACAACAAGCTATATGTTGAACAAAAGAAAGCAAAAAACTATTCCTAGAAGTAGAAATTTGGAAAAAAAGCTCGTTGAAATTGGCTCGGTTAGCTCATTTCAAAATTGCTCGATTACATTCATTTTTCTTTTAAAATAAAAATTAGTTAATTTGGAACAATGGAAAAAAAGCTCGTTGAGCTGGCTCGGTGGCTCGTTAGGCTCGGTTCGAAGTTGGGTCTCAAACAATACAGGAGACTATAATAAATAAGAATAAATCAGTGTCGAAGAAAGCTCGAAAAAAAGCTCAACTGGCTCGTTTTCCACCCCTACCTAGAAGTGAGATATGAGTTATTAGTAACCATTCATTTCAATTAAATATCCACAGGGACCATAGATGAAACACTGCAGTAATTCAAGTAGTAAATAAAGTCTATTAAACTTTACAACCTATCGGAAGAAAGCCATTCGAAATAAATAAATTTAGTAGTAGTAGCATTACTCACCCCCACGGAACATCGCCAACCATCATCGAGTCTCCATCCTTGTCCTCATAAGTGAGCACGATTCCAGGCCCATTTTTAAGATCCATAAATAGACAATCAAATAATCCCTCTCCCAGATTTCCCATCTGATTCATTATGACATACAGAAGCATAAAACATGATAGTAAAGGCACGTTGGAAACATTTCGACAAAGAACAAGCGGATTGACGGAGACTTCGATGTAAAACAAGTCTAACTCAAGTTTGTAACTAACAAGGATGAATAAAAGGACAACACATTTATTAGCATGTGAACTCATTTCTCGGATCTCACAAGCAAAAGCAAGGGCATTTCTAACTTGTTGCAATTTCAGACACTGCGTGAAAGAATACCGTGCATAAGTATAGTTTCTGTTTCATAATAGGAAAGCAAACAATACAAAACCCCTAGCTCCACTGTGAGGCTTCCTGTTCTAGCCAAATGACATTTGCATTTTTCATGGAGAATCAAAGACTAAAGAGGACATGCTATTTTGCTTAAATGTGTGCATCTTCCGAGCTCTCAACATGACAATAGACAACCTAATGGTAACTAAAGGTAAGGAAGGCTGAGTAATCCAATGTTCAAGAATTCAATAGATTCCTAAACATACCTCTCTTTGGATGCAGATTCTGCGCTGCAACGTGCATGGTGGTCACGCCGAGATGATGCGAGTGGAAGCTAAGGCAATGAGAAGGGCAGCTCAATCGTCGTCGCGGAAGAGCAGCTATATAGGATATTCTTTACTTCGTGTTGGTGTTGCTCTACTCGCCCAAATCAATAACCCTACTCCCCATCTTGCACAAAGCAAACCCCAAATTGAGAGAATGAGTAGATGGAGAGGGGCAAAGGGGAAAGAACTAACCGGGGAACTGGACGATCGAAAGGCAGGACGCACAGGAGGACGCCATCGTTACCGTAAGCCATTGGCCCACCGACGAAGAGGAGGCTGCGAGGGCAGAAGAAGCGCCTTCATCACGCGGACGGGCACTAGATCGGCCGTGTGCGGGTCTGCGATGGGGTGCAAATGCATCCCACCGAGAGCAACTGGATTTGACACATCGGATGGCGAACACAGAGGGGAGCGCGAGGCGGCTCGTCTTGCCGACGAGTCGCGGGGGAAGAAGCAGAGCGACAAGAGGAAGGCAAGCGCAACAGGAAGGGGCGCGGGTAACCAGCGAACCACCGGAGGCTGGGGAACGGCGGCGAGGCCACGATCGATCAAAGCGCAGAATAGATCCCAGCAAAGCGAGTGCCAAAAGAATACGAAGCGAAGGGGAGCGAGGGGAGCGGTGGTATTCGCTCAAGAAGACGGCGACGAGGGAACCGGCGCGAAGCGGATCTTTGGGGCGGCGCAACTCGCGGGAGGTGGAGGCTGCCAAGAAACGCACCGAAGAAGACACCGACCCACCGAACCGACGCGAGGCGAACAACGCGAGACGACGAGGCCACGAGGAGAAACAAGCAGCCGGACGGGCAAACCAAGATGCAGGCCGAGCCTTCTCGAAGAAGCAACCAAAACGCCGAAGCGAAGATGGCGCGAATCCAGGAGCTGCTACCAGCCATCGCAGCGACGAACGGCAAGGGAAGCGACACAGGCGCAATGGAAGGACCTAAAAGCGATTGCCAGATTTACCGGGGGGGTTTTCGCAAAAAAACCGACGTGGAGGCCTGGTTGCGCTCGAATTCTTGGCGCTATTATATAGTAGATATATGTATACACGTTTGGTAGTAGCTTTTCAATACAAACAGAGATGCCATGTATAAATTGGTAGTAGCTTTTCAATACAAACAGATGCCATGTATAAATTGAGGATGTGCGGCCAATGCTACTTTGGATTTAGCTTCGGATTATAAATATATGCATATGAACAGAAAGAAGAATACAATAACACATAAAAAGAAGAATATTTGTGCTGTGGCACAACTAACCCCTTTTTTATTTTCTTGTTCTTATTTTTCTCGTAGCTTACAAGCAATCAGTGCCTTAGTTATATAGTGCTATTACTAACTAACCTACTAGAAAACGAATTCCAATTAGAAACTAATCTATTTCCTACTTGTACAAGATTAATTATAGCATTCACCTCTTAATCTCGCAGCATCAACTAGATCTAATTTCTGACATAACTCTAATTTGTTAAGGTAGTCGGTTTCAAGCACGATTTACCTAACTTTTACTCGACACAGGATAGTGAACACATCTCTTCAACATCCTAGACTTAACTTCAACTGCACTGCACTGCACGCACAATAAATGTTCACAATACATCAACTTCTCTTGGACAACTCCTGTATGCACACACACACAATTAGGATGGCGGTCACAACTCCTCAACGTTTTGGATTTATCTTTCATGCAACAACTCTACTATATGCATGCGCTTAGCTATTCTAGTCACATCCATCTCTTGGCACACGCAGGGGATTCCTCTTAATCTTCTCGTGCAGCATGATCTCCTCTAATACGTACAACATCTCTGCAAGAATTCACACATGTTTATCTTGTGCACATAACTTGTACAAGAACTCATACGATCACACATAATATCTTACGGGCAAAACTGACAAGAGAATGCGTAGCTTGGGCAGCTTTCTTGATAAGACACGAAGATGTCTACCAATGCCAATATTGTCACGCTGGTTGTCGATGAAACTCATCAATAATGAGTATAGAGGAGACACGCCTCCTCTATCCTTTCATCGTTGTATCTTCTCATCGACCCTTCTCGTCCGTGACATAACTCAACTGCGACTTGAACGATAGCTTGCTACCTCATCGTGGAGCCACATGCACTACCGTAGCTGCATTCAATGCTCCGTTCAATGCATCACCGACGAGATCATGCTTTGCCAAGGTAGCTACGTAAGTAAGATACTCAAGCTCTCAGGCATGGTTGGGTGCAACGCTTGCTTGACACCCATGGAAAACCCACTGAAGCTAAGCAAGAAGGACAGTGGAGTTGCTATCAATCCTATCAAATCCGGATTGTGCACCTTCCTTACATACGTTGCATGCATCCCTTTGACTATACATATACATATACACATATATATATACATACATATATATACATATATATATACACATATACATATATATATACATATATATATATATATATATGTATATATATATATATATATATGTATATATATATATATATATATATATATATATATATATATAAACCACTCTACAGAAAACTCCGTAAAACCACAGTAAAAGTTACGAAAAATTCTCAAAAATTACCATATATATGCTGAATTTGTCTTTTTCATATCTTTCAAATGTGATTGAGTTTCATCTTCAAATTTTGCAAGATTGTAGAGGCTCACCTCCCCTACATATGGTAATTTTTTG
The DNA here is from genome assembly GCA_036346375.1 of Guadua angustifolia. NCBI lineage: Eukaryota > Viridiplantae > Streptophyta > Magnoliopsida > Poales > Poaceae > Guadua > Guadua angustifolia. The sequence continues at coordinate 84,850,708 of CM070504.1, read as the reverse complement.
AGAATTTTTCAAAACTTTTACAGGTGGTTTTCACGCAGTTTTCACCGTAAGGGTGGTTTGCACCAAATATGCCCCCATACACACACACACACACATATATAGCCCCGGCTACCCTTTTAATATAAGACGATTATGCATGACAATCCGTTTATCACGGTATTAGACTCCATAGATCCTGTGGACTATAGCTTCTACTACAAAACCTAACCCTAATCCTTCCCATGGCCGACGATACCGCCTGCGACACCCTCGAACGTGAGGCTACTGCCGCTGCAGCCTGTGAGGCCACAGCTGCCACTGCTGCCCATGACCACGAGGCCGTTGCACGTGAGGCCGCCCGTGGCGCCGCCGTCGCCACTCGCGCCACCTCCAACACCCAAGCGCGCGTGCGCGCCACCGCCACCACCTATGCCCTTGAGCGCAAGGCCGCCACGGCCCATGCTCGCACCACCTCTTTCGGAGAATATGAGGAGACGCCTCTTCCTGACAAAGCTCCCACACACACCTTGTACTACGAGGGCGTTGCGGTTGCGAATCTTTATGCTTAGGCAGAGGCCGTGCAGAACATCAAGGCCCTCGTGCTGGTTGTTCTTGACCCTCTCTCGCCGCAGTACAACAAGTGGCGTGATCTCATTCTCCTCACTCTCGGCCGGTACTCCCTCACCGATCACGTCCTCTTCGATGCTACCTTTCCCGATATTCTCGACTGGCATCGGATAGACTGTATCATCCTCTCTTGGCTCTATGGCACGACCTCCCTTGAGCTCATGGAGGTGGCACGGATCCGCAACAACATCGCCTGCACAGCCTGGATCGGCATCAAACAATAGTTCCTCAACAACTGGGAAACTCGTGCGTTGCATCTCAACACCGAGTTTTGCAACTTCGAGCAGAGCAATCTCTCCATCTCCGATTACTGCCGCAAGATGAAGGGCATGGCAGACGCCCTCAGTGACCTTGGAGAGATTGTCCATGACCGTACACTCGTTCTAAATATCTTGCGTGGACTGAACGAGAAGTACCAATACATGGTTGCTCTCCTCAAGTGGCAGCGCCCCTTTCCACCCTTCATCGAGGTGTGTTCTGATCTACTCCTTGAAGAACTAATGATAGTGCCCCGGCCTTCCTCGACGCCATCCATTGCTCTTGTCGCCACCACCCCCACTACCGCCAAGGGGACAGGTGGTCCTCTCACAGTGCCCAAGGATGGCACGCCGACCCGCCCTACCGCACCGCTAAACTGGCTGACCAGTGCCCCCTCGTCCTCCAGATCCGGTCACCACTGTGGAACTGGTGGTAGCAGCAGCAAGTCCAGCAACGCCGGAGCCTCTTTCAGGTGGGCATCCTTCTACAACCCCTAGACCGGCACCAACCAGATGTGGCCTGACCCAACTCCGACGTCCGGGGGCAACCAGTCGCGCACTGTTCGCCCCGGTACCATGGTGCCCAAGGGCATGTAGCAGCAGCAAGCCCTGTTTGCTGCGCCCGGTTTCTTCGGGTACCTGCCACCATTTCAGCCAGGCCTCCCATACCCGGCCACCTCGCCCCCTACTATCGTCACCACTAGTCCAACCCATCCAGGCATCGCCATCGACTCTTTCATGGTCCCCAATGTTCGGTCTTGGCTCGTGAGATCAACAGTCATTGGCCAACTCTTTTAACACCATGACTCTTAATCCCCCTGCCACCGACTGGGTGATGGACTCCGATGCCTCCTCCCACATGACACCTGATGCTGGTAACATCTCTTTGTTCCATCCTCCACGTTCCTGTCATCCTTCATCTATTATCGTTGGCAATGGGTCTACTTTACCTATCACTTTCACTGGCCATACAGTTTTACCCGGTCCCTTTTACCTTAATAATATTCTTGTTGCTCCCAACATTATTAAGAGTCTTATTTCTGTTTACCAATTCACCACTGATAATAATTGTCCTGTTGAATTTGACCCATTTGGCCTCTCTGTGAAGGATCTTCGTTCCAGGAACGTGATCGTCAGGTGTAATAGCTCCAGACCTCTCTATTCGTTGCACCTTCCAGCATCCTCACCATCATCTACCCTTCTCGCTGGCGCTACTGCCACTACAATTTGGCATCATCGTCTTAGACATCCTGGCCATGAGGTGCTTTCTGAACTTGCTAGTTCTTTCGTCATTCCTTGTAATAAAGGTGCCAACGACACTATCTGTCATGCATGTCAACTTGGTCGCCACATTTGCTTTCCATTTGCAAGTTCTTCTCAAGTTCTCAAGCATTTTGACTTAGTTCGTTGTGATCTTTGGACCTCTTCTATTGCCATTGTGTCCGGTTACAAGTATTACTTGGTCATTCTTGATGATTGCTTACACTATCTTTGGACGTTTCCTTTACGTCTTAAGTCCGATACTTTCTCCACTCTAGCTAATTTTTTTTATCTTATGTGGCTACCCAGTTTGGATGCATGATCAAGAGTATCCAATGTGACAACGGATGCGAGTTTGACAACTTCTCCGCTTGGACACTCTTCCTCACACACGGCATCACTCTTCGTATGTCATGTCCCTATACCTCCTAGCAGAACGGCAGAGCCAAACGTATTATCCATTCTATTAACAATATCGTGCGTTCCCTCTTGTTCGAAGCCTCTTTACCTCCTTCCTACTGGGTCGAAGGGCTCCACACGGTGACATACCTTCTAAACTAGCTTCCTACTAAGACCCTAGGTTTGCCACTCCTCATCTTGCGCTGCTCGGCAACTACCCCGACTACACTCACCTTCGTGTCTTCGACTGCAAGTGCTACCCCAACTTGTCAGCCACTGTGCAACACAAACTTTCTCCTCGCTCCACCCTTTGTGCCTTTCTTAGGTATTCCTCGGATTACAAGGGTTACCGATATCTTGATCTCTCCTCAAACAGAATCATCATCTCTTGTTATGTTATTTTTGACGAGTCGTCGTTCCCCTTTTTCGAGTGACAATTGTCCTCGCTTGTTCATGTTTTTGACTTCCTAACAGGTCCTGAGACTGGGCCGGTCCCTATTGGACCACCTAGTTTATCTTCTCCCACTGTGGTCACTGCGGCCCGCAATGACGTGCCCACACCGGATGAGTCTCAGGAGCCGCGTGCGTCTCTGCCACACGCGGCCCCGGTCTGAAGCGCCACACGTGGCCACATCGCACGTGCTACGCGCGGCCATGACTCCAGCGTCGACAACGCCCGTGTCTCACGTGGACACGTTGGCACCGCCTCCACCCCCCTCACCGTCCTGCATGCCAACACGGCCACGGCAACGTCCCCACCCTCGCTGTCCCACGCGCCACACACGGCTCTTGTGATGCTGCCTATTCCCGTCGGGATTGTCCCGGTCACTCCGGTTGACAACGCTCATCCGATGATAAATCGTGGCAAGCTTGGTTACAGGCAGCCCATTCAATGGCTGAATCTCCATGCTATTGTTCTGTCTCCGATTCCGAAGACTTATTGCAGCGCTTTTGCTGATCCCAATTGCCGCAGTGCCATGGAGGAGGAATTTAGTGCCCTACAGTCCAACAACACCTGGGATTTTATTCCTCGTCCATCTAAGGCCAATGTCGTCACTGGGAAGTGGATTTTTCGCCAAAAGTTCAACTCCGCGGTTCCTTGGATCGCTACAAGGCTCGGTGGGTTCTTCGGGGCTACACGCAGCGATCTGGGATTGACTATGATGAGACATTTAGTCTGGTGGTGAAACCCGCTACGAATCATACTGTTCTTTCCTTGAGACTATCACAGGACTTGTCCATCCGTCAGCTTGATGTTGAGAACGCCTTCTTGCATGTTACCTTGACTAAGACGGTGTACTGCTCTCAGCCCACTGGCTTTGTCGATGCCTCCTGTCCAAATTTTGTCTACCACCTCAACAAGTCCCTGTATGGTCTCAAGCAGGCACGCGTGCGTGGTATAGCTGTTTTGCCTCTTACCTGATCATCCTTGGATTTGTGGAGGCCAAGTCAGACACTTCTCTGTTCATTTATTGTCGTGGCACCGACACCGTTTACTTGCTGTTGTACGCGGATGGTATCGTCCTGACTGCCTCCTTTGTTGATTTGCTTCATCGGACTATCTCTGCCCTCGCGTGAGTTTTCAATGAAGGATCTTGGTGAGCTGCATTATTTCTTGGGTATCACAGTTCAAGAGCATTCTGGTGGGTTGTTTCTCTCTCAACAGCAGTATGCACTGGACATTCTGGATCGTGCCAGCATGGCAGATTGCAAGCCTTGCAGTACGCTTGTTGATACGCACCCCAAGATGTCTGCCACTACTGGCTTTCCTGTGAACTACCCCACTCAGTATCGCAGTCTTGCTGGTGCACTTCAGTGTCTCACCTTCACGTGGCTGGATATCTCATATGCCATCTAGCAGGTGTGTCTTCACATGCATGATCCTCGGAAACCCCATCTCACTGCTGTTAAGCGTATCCTGAGGTGCTTTTGTGGCACGGCTTCTCATGGCCTTCTCCTTCACCGATCTACACCCTCAAAGCTGGTTGTCTACTCTGACGCTGATTGGGTAGGTTCCCTGGACATACGCAAGTCTACATCAAGCTATGCAGTGTTCCTCGATGCCAACCTCATCTCTTGGTCATCAAAGCGTCATAACACGTAGAAAAGAAATGTTGCAGCGATCTGAATCGACATTTCTACTGTTATCGAAGGAAAATGTTTCACGCGTATGAAAAAATATTACAACGTCCGGAAAAATCGGACGTCCGGCTTCTAGCAATTCTGGTGTGAAAAAGGTAAAGTCGGAGCAACATAATTAGGGGATGATTTCGCCACTTATCCTACTCATGTTTGTTAATCTGTTTGGTAGTTAGTTTGGATAAGTATGCATGCTAGGTTGAGTTAGTTTGAATGAGGCATGTAATCTAACTTTATTTAAGAGAATAAAGGTGATAAGAAAAGGCTGCGTGAGATGCTGTGCGGCGACAAAAAAAAAGGGCTTCTTCCAGCGTAACTTTGTTCCTTGCGTCGGCTCCGTCTCCTCCAAGAGCTCATTGCCTACAAATGCTTCACAGAGCTCTGAAGGCAAGATTCCTCGGACTGGCGGCGCTAGAATGGTCCGGAAGACGCCAATGTTGGCGCATCACCTGGCTCGAGGAAGGTGACGCAAACACAAAGTTCTTTCATTGAAAATTTTCATCCCGGCGCTGACGAAGAGCTCGGGCGAGGTTGCAGAGTCACGCATGAGGAACAGGAACAGATTTTGCTAGAGCACCTCTCAGCGGCAGCGGGGGAGAAACATGTACATTGATTCAACCGTAGCTACTCTACTCACCATATATTCTTGCCCTACGTAGGCGTATCAATCAAGCATGGATACGCAAAGCAACCAAGGGTGAACAAAAGCAACATACTGTTTCGTTTGAAGCCAACTTTAGTGTTTACACTAAATATTTTTGCTATAATTTTTGTGGTAACAAAATTCAGCGTCACAAGTACAGTAAAGTTTGGTAAAAAAAACTGAGTCCAGTTCTATAAGGCAAGTACATGGCCCCCTATACGTACAGCACAAATTGTTTGTATTCTTCAGCGTCTGATGATCCCCAGTATAGAAAACTAACTACACCTGACATTGATACGCCAACTCCAGTTGGCTCCACATCTGTTGATCACTCGATCCGACTTCCTTATGCCTGCCCACATTAAATGGAAACAAATTTGTAGATGGTAGTGTGATTCAACTGGTGTCGTAAAATAGCATTGTATATATAGTTACAGGATTATTAGCAAGAGCCTTCAGGTGAATTTACAATCTTTTTTTCCTCTGAAACGCTGCTCAAGATAGAGATACTCCTTCCCGTAAAAAAACATGTCGTATTGAGATACTTGTGGTCAAACTTTTGAAATTTTGGCTATCGATATCTTTTATAAATATTTAGATTGGATATATAAAAATTATATGTGTAGATTCGTCTTCGTCTCGGAAAATATTTTTTAATAATACTATAATTTTATTAGGTTTTATTAATATATTAGATAAAAATTAGTGGTCAAAGTTGCGTTTTGGGGACTATAACGATATCTGAAATGATGTATTTTTGTGACCGAAGTGAGTAGATAACTAACAACAGGTCTTTTTTTTTTCCTCTAAAAGGAAATAAAAACTTGCGACTGGTCTTTAGGAAAAGAATGATGCTGTTTGTTCAGCAGCTTCCCTCTCTATCATGTAACACTGAAAAGATAGCGCAGGAGTGTACAGATAATGCAAAGATAGAAAACAAACCTTGCTTGTGATGTTGGTGGAAAGCCATTCCAGCCCCTCGTAGAGGCCTTCTCCTGAGGTTGCACAAGAACTCTGAATGTACCTGTGGAGTTAATAGCAAAAAAGAAAAAAAAGATGCAAGAATGAATAGCAAATAGAGGATTTGATCTGGTATATATAAGATCACAACTCAAGAATACATATATATATATATATAGGTAGATAGTAATAACTGGAAAGGAAATTAACGGGACATGCAGAGACCATCTACGGTGTTGAAGGGACTGAAGACCAAGCTTGTCGATCATCTCTGCTGCACTCATAGCATTGGGAAGGTCTTGCTTATTCGCGAATACAAGCAGCGCGGCATATCTGAGTTCGTCCTGTGAGTTATCATTTAGACAATTGTTTCATAGCGGATTAGTGTATATATGACCAATGATATCTCGAACTGTAAATGACAACCACTCGATTGGATTGAAATGCAATGCAGAATACGCACGCGCGCATACACAGTTACCTCAATCAGCATCCTGTTTAACTCATCCCTGGCTTCAAGGACACGTTCCCTGTCGTTACTGTCAACGACAAAGATCAAACCTTGGGTGTTTTGGAAGTAGTACTTCCATAACGGGCGAATCTGCAAGGAAGATCGAGAACAACCAAGAGTAATCGGTGCTCATGATCGACGCTAGCCAGCTCGTACGTAGCCGGAATATATATTTATTTGGCCTTAACTGAAAGAACCGATGAGTGGCTATGTACATATTATACCTTATCTTGGCCGCCGACATCCCAAACGGTGAAGTTAATGTTGTTGTATTCCACCGTCTCAACATTGAATCCTACGAAAGCAAGCAATTAGTTTACTAGTTCCGATCCGTTGATAAAAGATTGACAGGAAGGAAGGTCATATATATATAGGTGTAGGCTGTGTAGCCAGGTGTCGGTAACGTACCGATGGTTGGGATGGTGGTGACGACCTCGCCGAGCTTGAGCTTGTAGAGGATGGTGGTCTTGCCGGCGGCGTCGAGCCCCACCATGAGGATACGCATCTCCTTCCTCGCAAACAGCCGGCTCAAGCTCAGCAGCCGCCCCATCGCCAAGCCCATCCTCGATCAACTTCACCTTAGCTAGCCAGCACAGCCCCTTGTTATCTACCAGCTGACAGATGCTACATATGCTAGCTGAAGCCGGCCAGCCTCAGGGAATTATATACGGCTACTATCTGGTCTGGACTGCCAGACTAGATGAGGATGCATGCTTGAGCTGTAAGCAAGCAACGGAGAATGTCGCTGCCGTGTTTATCCGTCCGTCCGTCCGTCGGCTGTACATGTCACCAAGTTTGCCTCCCTACAAAGCAGCGGGCGCACGCACGCGGTTTGGCATGGCCATCGTCAGGTCAGACAGTCTCGATCGTCTGTCTGTCTACTTGAGCGCTAAGCAAGGCTCAATTATACTCAGGCAGAGAACTTATTACTGTTTATACTTGCGGGTTTCTTCTGTTTCACCGTCAATGCGATGCGAGTAGACACCGTCCAATCCAGCAACATGGGCACCATCGCTGATGCTCCTTACACGAGATAACAACATACATACAGACGCCGTATCACTAAACAAAGCGGCTGCAAAGCACCGTTCCTGGGATTCCTGTCGACAAGACAATTCTGTCCAATCATATCATAAGCACATACTCGACTCGGTGCTCATTTCCAATGTCTTGGCATGGCCGATGGCAGCCGCATCGTGTGACAGGTAAAAATGAATAACGGTAGCAGACATGCGAACAGTGGTGCACCCCAAAAAAGATTAGTTCCACGTTACGAGATACAGTAAGAAGCGGTATGGTATGGCAAGGGTGCCTCTTAAGGAGGAGCTGCCTGCTGGCACAGGCAAATCAGATTTCGTAATTCCACGTGCTCTCCGCTATTAGCTTTGGCACTTTGCTTTGATCAGACAGATCAAACGTTGCTGCAACCTGCACAAAGAGAGCACAACACAGTCAATATTGAAAACGTGAGCAAATATAACCAGAGTACACGCCATACAAACACCCAATGAAGGTAAGCAGATGCACAGAATAGGAAATACTGTCACATTAACAACAAACCAACATATCTAAGCCAAATAATCGATCTTCTTTGATCGCAAAAACACAAGTCATACAACACATATCATAGCACGTGCGAGAGATTCTACTGTAGATGCATCAGAATAAAGTCAGCACCCTTCAGGTTCAGTTAACAGTCAATCTGCTTCAGCTCTTTCATAGTGCTTGGACTTTGTGGTCCGGAGAACAAAAATCGCACTAAAATCATAAAGCTAACCATTTTATAGTTATCTCCATCGAAATCTTTAAAAAACACCACCCAAAAAAATAATAGAAGTTGATTTCTTCCTACATAACTGCTAGTAAATCCTTCAAGTCAGTATATCTGTATATAAAAATATTTATTTACTCTGGCAACAATCAACCTTAAAATCATCGAGTAACTAACTTTTTATAGCATTTGTACTTGAGCTTCAAAAGGTAAACCTCTTATGCCAAGTTTACCAAGGATTTACTGGACTTCAGGTTCTCTATACCTTATACTGTAGAGAAATTTCCTTATATGCCATAAAAAAATTACCGGACCCCCAAGCTTTTGCTGCTCTTCAGGTTCTCTCTAATTGCTCCGATGGGCAAGTGCAGTTGGAGGGGTAGTGTGATGGCTGGTAGTGAAACAGCATTGGATCTGGTGGTAGCCATTGGCTGGAGCAGGAACGATAATAGGAACAGGGAGGAGGAGGAAGAGAAGGTGGGGGCGGAAGGGTTCGCAGACCACTTAACAGCACCCACACAGCAGGCTGACATAAGTGGCAAATAAGGGCAATGTTTTGAAAAGAGGTGGCACTGATGGAAGAGAAATATTTCCGGTGGCAGGTTGAGGATCCGGTCAACTTTCGGTGGCATATAAGGAATTTTCTCTATATTACATGAGCTGCAAAGTCAAACATTTGATGGCTTTATTCTGGGATTTTTGTGTTCAATAGGACATAATTTCCTGGCTATCTCATCTAACTTGGGCAGTATGAGTTGGACAACCTTGAAATCTGGGCAAATCAGCAAACAGTCCACACACCACCACTAAATTTTTAACTAAATGGCTATCACTTTTCCCACACAACAGGTTCTGCACCCAATCTTGAAATTAGAAACCTTTTATCAGGCCCAGATATATCCTTGTGGGGCCTCATCCTGCTTCCTCCCAGTTCATCTGTCCCCTCCTTCCAGCCTAGCTCCTACTTGGATTCACCAATACTAAAGTGAGCCATACAAAATTCTAAGGATTAATTGTTGGCAAGGAACTCGTTAAAAAAGAAAGAAGTAATAGTCATTGAACTAAACAACCTAAAACTTGTTCTCTTGAGCATGGACAGCCCCAACCTCTTCATTAAATTGCTTACGTAGTTTTTGAGAAACAAGGCATCACACCCGCAGTTTCCAGTTACACAGAAAAAAAAACCCCCAAAGTCTTTATACAATGCTCTTAACATACTCATGATAACTACCCAGATAATGGAACTTTTGGGACACAGGCACACAGCCATTGGGGGAAAAACACCAGAAAGTACCCCCAATCGCATAAGGCAATATAAAACACTGAAGCACAGGAATGGATTTCTTTATACTAAACTATTCCCAAGATGCTCACCACAAATCACTTAATAGTTTTGTAGGGTGAGTTCAGAAAGATTAAAGAAACTAAATTTACACAATATGCACGGTTATTCATGTTGCTTGGACTACTTTAGGATTAACGAACCAAAGTTATCACTCCATTCTCCTTCCATCGCTATTCTATTTCCCCAACCTGACGCCACTACCAAATCCCCTCTCCCCTATTCACCTGTACTCCACAGTCCACACTGGACCTCCTATTGGTCCAAGCACTCAAGATCGGAACACTATTGAAAAGTGAATTACTGAAGAGATGCACAGGTTGAAATACTTCCCTCGGGAGATGCTAAATTGAAAAGTAGTGACTTGGGAATTGGGATTACTATTGGATGTGTGTGTGAGAAATCGGCACTTCAATTCCAACACAAGAAATTGGCAATTCCTTGTCTGGTTCTGATTACGACCGCAGATGTGGTGGGCAGCTAGCAAGAAGTGTAACGGATGTTCATGTCTAGCAATAATGAAGAGGTTCCAGGAATACACATGTACCAGGCTACTAACGGAATTTTTAAAATCTTCCATTGTTTTGAAGATCAGTTCCATACCATCTAAAAGCTTTAATTTGGTTCTAGTCCTAGACAGGAAGATCGGTTCCATGCTATCTTAAAGCTTCAATTTGTTTTAAATTCTGCATACTAAGTTGTTGAAAACAGAAATTTCACAATTCATTGGGGTTTTTTGGTGGTGGTGGTGTGGGGGGAGGGGGGCACCTTGAAGGATCCACCAGTCTTGGAATCCCTGTTCCACTCGAGGCCCAGCAGCTTGGTGGAGGCGTGGTAGGTGCCCTTGAGAGCATCCCCTGTCTCGAACTTCCTGGTGACGGCGAATTCCCAAGAGTTGTTGGCGGAGTCGAAGCAGGGCTCCATGGTGGTGAGGCGGTCGACGCCGTGCGCGTAGGTGTACTTGACGCGGCAGCCGGCGGAGCCGAGCGTGTGGCTGAGGTTGACCTTGTTGGCCGGATCGAAGGTGAGGGTGCAGTCGAGGCCGGTGCGACCGGGCGGCGCGGCGGGGGGCGGAGCGAAGCTTGTCGAGTGCGTGTAGGTGAGGCTGACGCGCTTGTCGAGGACGAGCGCCGAGTTCATGAACTGGAAGCGCACATCCTGCACACGGCATCTTTGTTGGTGAGTGGTGACCGCGAGGAGGGAGGGCGGAAGAATGGTTAAATTACTTGGTTGTGTGGCTTGAGGTCGAGGAGGAAGGCGCCGGGCTTCTCGAGGGTGAGGGTGAGGCCCTTGAGGGAGGGGCCGTTGGCGAAGGCGGCGTCGGTGGCGGAGGCCTTGAGGCGGAGGTCACCGGCGGCGGAGAGAGCGAGGGTTCCGGTGGCGGCGGGCCTGTCGCCCTCGTAGCGGCCCTTGACGGTGGCCTTCATCTCCTCCTCCCTGTTCCCCTAGCCCTAGGTAGGGTGGTCGTTCTGAGTCGCCGCCGCTTCGGTTCGGTTCGGAAGCGACAACTTTTCCTGCGGCGGCGACTGCACCCTACCCTTGCTCCAGTCGTCGTCGTCGTCGTCTTTTTCAACCCACAAACGAAGAGCTACTGCTCCTCCATGGGCCTTGACTCTGATCCCCCGTCACCTTCCTGCTACCGGTACAGCGAATTGGGCCAAAACTTTGCCATTGGAGGTAAAAAAATCGATTTGCTTAGCCCAGGTTCGGAAGACAAGAGAAGACAAGAGAAGAGAAGAGAAGAAAGCATGGAAAGCAAAAGAATGATTTTTCATTCGTTCGTTCTGCAATTGCATTAATTCTCGACAGATCCGCAAAGAAACGCCATTGGGATTTCACTCATTATTATTCGTGCACGCCGGCGCGGTTCAGACGACCGCGGCGCTGATCCACACGGGCTCCACGTCCACCGCGTGCCCGCCAGCGATGGCCACTGCCGTCGTCTCCCCGTCTCCCAGCGAGAACACGCCGATGGCGTGCGGCACCATCATCTCCACGTCCCGCCGCGCGAAGTACACGCAGTTCTCCCGGACCCCCGCCGCCGCCGCCGCCACCTCCATCGACGCCACCGACCCCACGAACAGCGCCCGCCCCGGCAGCTCCTTCACCGCTTCCCATTTGCGCTCCTGCGGGCGGAACCGCCAAACCTCCAACTCCACCTCCACGGAGTCCCGCCACACGCTGTACAGCTTCCTCACCACCAGCAGCTCCCCCTCGCACTCCACCAGGTACAGCCGCCACTTTCCACCCGCCGGGTGCTGCTTCCCCCGCAGCTCCGACACCGCCGCCACGCGCGCGCCAAGGTTCGCCCGGTAGCCCAAGATCGCCCCGTCGTGTCCCAGCGCGCACAGCCGCCCGCGCCAGAACGCCATGTCCTGGAACCCTCCGTGCTCCGCTCCGACGTCGATCGTGATCCAATCGGCGCCGGACACATCCGGCTGGAGCAGCACGATCGTGCCCGACCGCCCAAGCACGGCGGCGACCCAGCCGGGGGAGGTGGGCGGTGCGGAGAGCACGATCTTGGCCACTGGGAACACCGGAGCCCGAGGGACGGCCACGGATTGCCCGGAGAGGAGGTTGCAGAGGGCAATCGCGCGCTCCTCGTCGAAGGCCATCGCGAGCCAGCCGCCGATGTGGCCGCAGCACCGGCCGGCGCTGAGGCGGCCGCGGAGGGCGAACGGGAGGATCTCGCGGCGGTGGAGGCTGAAGAAGGCGAGGCTTCCGCGGGGGCCGGGGCGGCGGATGAGGAGTCGCGGGGCCTCGAAGGGGAGGTCGGCCGGGAAGGAAGCTCGCGCGCACGCGCGCCAAGAGGAGCAGACGAGGCGGATGGCGGCACGGCCGACCGGCTGGAGGAGGCCCATGACGCGATCCAGCAGCTCCGGTGGGAGATCCGGCCAGGCGGACTCCTGCCTTTCGTCCCGGCGGTGGCAATTGCGCGGGGAGGCCATGACACGGCGTCCTCCCGTGCAGCTGCAGCAGCCCACAGAGGACAGGAGCGGAGCTCTCCTCTCTCTGGCTGCTCTCTCCTTGCCTTTCTCCTTGTCTTTGTTTTTCTCTGTGCCTTTTTCTTTCCTACTCCATTTACGAGATTATAGGGAAATTGTGAATGAAACTGGTTTAGCCTCCGTCATACATTCATTGGTCACGTCAGGCGGAGCGGAGCCATGCCGGAGCACGCAGGCAGCAGCGAGGAAAAAAGAAGGGTTGTTGTTAGGCGTGGTGTGTAATACTAGTATTATTATTAGTTTAGTTTAGTGTGCCGTTGAATTGATACGGGTGGTGCGGACGAGCCTGCCAACTGGAGTATTACTCTAACTCTACCAGAGACAGTATATATACTACCCCAAGAGTAAGAAGACATTGATGGCGGCCGGATGATTGAGAGGTAGACCCGTCGTGCTGGAGTGGATTGGATTGGATTGGAGGGCATTAAAAAGATTACTACTACTGGCTTAGCGAGCCATGGGCCGTTTGTTCGATTTGGTGCAGAGCTCCTGACAAAAGTACTACTACTTCCTCAGTTCAGTTCGGTTTGGTGCAAATCACCTGAGAAAAATGTAAGACTTCACGCACACTGTTTTGTCCATGCTACTTATTGTAAGGGAGGTGTCCTCTCCGAGTGCTGTGGTGGCGTGTTCTTACGACATGTGTAACGTCCTGGAAAATGTAAAATTTAAATAAAATATAAATATGAATTCTAATTTCATTCTGAGTTATTTTTTTAATTTCTGCGATTTTCTTGAATTTTTGTTCTTAACAAAAATAAAAAATAAAGCCAAAGACCATTTTTTAGTTTATAAAGACCAAAACCCAAAGATATAAAATTCACCTAAAATTTATCCAGACCCTAGGTCACTTCCTGATACTGCTGAGCAAGTCTCAAAGCAGTGTGAATACAACTAATTGCGAAAAGAGATTTAAAATAGTACATGGAGACTAGAAATAGTACTCATGTCAGAACTAAGGATGTGTTTGGCAGGGATTCAGCTTCTCCAGATTCCTGAATCTGGTGAAGCTAAAAATTCTAGCTTCATTAGATTCGTGAAGCTGAAGCTGTGAGTACATTAAGAGAAATTAGATAGATCATCTTGTTTACATTTTAGACAAAAATATAAACTTAATTCACTTTATTTTAGCCTACAAATTTCAGATTTTAGGTGAAGCTAGAATCTGAAGATCTACCATCACCATTTGAAATTTTTTATGTCATCATCCTCAATGCCTTTGGAACCGACCTAAAATTTTTCATAAAAAGAAAAGCTAAATTGCTATGTTGGAAAAATCAAAATCGGAAAAAGGAAATTACTGACAGATCATTATCGCAATTCTATAAAAATTTCTAGAGCTGACCATCTTCTGAAAATTTTATGGAAACCCTAAAATATTCATGGGGCCATCCATAAAAATTTTAAAATAAAATAAACTCAAATTAGACATTCAAAAAATCAAAAATAGAAAATGAAAATTGTAACAGTCGCATTGTCAGAATTTTTAAAATTTACACAGGACTAGTCATGAGCTCAAATTTTTATAGCAAGGTGAAAATTGTCTTTAGTTCACTTACAAAAATCTTCAAAAAAATTTAGACATAGATTGACCCCTCATTTAATGTGAAGACTATGGTCTATCTAACAAAGGGAGTAAGTGGGTTTCCCCTTTTTCTGTCTCTACCATGTGGGACCCGACTTTCAGTGACACAAAGCCAAGCGCAGCTGACATCTCTAGCCCACAAGCCAGCCACCCAATTCTTTTTCTTTGCTTACCCTATTTCTTCGTCAACTTCATTCTGCTGAAGGCTTGCCACGGCCCACAGCAGACGATTGGGCGCCAACTCCTTGCCTTGGCAAGCGTTCGTGGAGGGCCACACAAGGACGCTTTGAATGTAAAACACAATTTTTCCTTTCCGGTAGCCACTAGTACACAATAATCATGTATTAGTCTATAATAATGCCCCTAGAATTAAGCAATTCTATTTTCGCAGTACGCCCAGCAGGGACAAGGAAATAACCTATGTGCCTTCTACATTTGCCATAACATGCGAACCCTCATCGGTACAAAGAAGATCAGCATTACAACTATGTTGAAGAAGACCCATCTGAAGGCAATTCGAGAACACATCTCTGGCTTTTTGATGAATGAGGTCATAGCTCCAAATAGCACATTTCATGTTGCCTAGTTTGTGAAACTTGAGCATTCTATTGGTTAATTTGTGAAACTTGATCAATTCTAATTGTGCATTCTATTGGTTAATATAATATTTCGATTGATTTCTAAAATGGTGATGTAATCTGTGATATGTTAGTTAATATAACATTTAAGTTCATTTTTGAAGTGGTTATGTAATCTGTCATATGTGATCTGCTTGCGATATAATCTGCTTGTGATAATCTTTATAATCTACTTGTTTCAGAGAGCATGACTAGCATTTTCTGAGGCAAGCCAATAAATAAAAAATATTTAGCAGTACAAACTAATATCACATATGATTCCATATAAGGAATCGTCTGTGATATATCACATACCACAGACGATTATTTAATAGAACTGTTTGTAATGTGAGATCACAGACGGTTCTTTACCATAACCATATGTAATGTGGAGTACATCATAGACGGATCTTTAATAGAATATTAAATAACCATCAATGATGTACTCCACATTATAGACGATTATGGTAAAGAATCATTTGTGATGTGAGTTTTCACTGACGGTTCATGAACCGTCTGTGTTACATCGTTGTCATCACTAACCCATGTTTTCAGACGGTTTACAAAACTGTCTATTGTAACATTTTAGAATCGTCTTTGATGACTTTGTCTGTAGTAGTGCAGGAAAATACATCTCAAGATTACACAGAGTCATGATCACCTTGCCCTACAGAGCATTTAGTTCTTCAGGATCGATGACCTTCTGAGTAATTGTGTTAAAAAAATAACACAATCTAATGATTCTATTAGCAAAATATTACAAAATGCTATAGGAAGCATCTGTATCATCAGCACATGACAAATTGACAATCACGAGATTTCATGCCAGTTAATTTTGAATCTTGTATCAAAATAAGTCTCTTTATATTGGAGGAGTAACCCGACGAAACTTTCACACCATGCAAGCACTGGCACAGTTCAGTTCTCTCGTCCTTGGACAAAGTGTAATAAGTAGGTTTGCAGTACATTCGGCCTTTATCAGTCTCTTTTGGTGCTAACTCAAGTCTGATGCCCATATCGACCAAGTCAAGCCATGTGTTGATATCATCATTTGTTTTACCCTTAATGTTCAGTAAGAAACCAATCAAGCTATCATATATATATTCTTATCAATGTGCATGATGTCGATGTAGTGGCGAACTTCTAGGTGCTCCCAATAAGCTAGATCCTAAAATATCGATCTCTTCTTCTATGTGCTCCTCTAACGGGTTCTTGATTTACGTCCCTTTCCAAACACAACATCCATAACCTTAACCATATCATAAACAGATCTCCCGCTTAAAGGCCTTGAAGCTGAATTATCTTTGTTCCTTCTTTGAATTGTTTCTTCATCTTGTGGTATAAATGATATCTCCAAAGGAACCTACAGTGATGCATATACATAGTTTTGCACGAATGATTCAGCCACACACTCTTGGTATCATCTAAGCAGTGAGTACATGCTTTTGCTCCTTTTGTTCTCTAGCCCAACAGGTTAGCAAAGACAAGATAATCATTTATTATGCAGAACTACAAGTAATGCAAAGTGAAGTTCTCTCGTTTACATGCATCGCATACCTATACCCCAAGAATCCATAGTGTTTTAAAATCTTCCACCAATGGTGCTAGGTTCACATTAATATTGTTTCTAGGTTGCCTCGACCTTTGGATAAGTATGGACAACAAAATGTATTTTCACTTCATAGACAACCAAGAAGAAAGGTTGGAGATAAAGATATTCACGGACCAAGTGCTATGTCAGTTGCTCATGTTACCAAAAAGATTCATTCCATTTATACTCAACTCAAACCTTATATTCTTCAGTTCCGCACCAAATTCTACAAACCTCCTATCGATGTTTCTGCACTAGGAAGAATTAGCAGCGTGTCTTAGCATTCCATTATTCTTATGCTCCTCCGAGTGCCAATGTAGCAGTTTTGCCTCCCTTGGGTTCGCAAATAAATGCTTCAGACGGGGAATTATAGGCGGATACCACATCATCTTAGTAGATGATTCTTTCTTCACCTCGATGCCCTCGCCGCCCTCATCTGGTTGATTCTTATGCTTGTACCGAGATTCGTTGCGCATCAGACATACATGCAAGTTTGTGTACTTTTTACGGTAGAGGATGTAATCATTCGGACATGTATGTGTTCTTTCTACTTCCATTTTCAATGGACAAAAGATCTTCTTGGCTTTGTAGGTTGTCACCGACAACTCGTTAACCTTCGGAAGCATGTCCGTTAATAGACCTAACAACGCCATGAAACTCTTGTCAGATCAATCATTGCTTGCCTTCAATTTCAGCAGTTTAAGCATGGATGATAACCTTATGTATTTCAACTTGCAACTTAGGAACAAAGATTTCTTCGAGTCATCTATCAAGCCTCGAAATTTACCATACTCTCTCTCATCACGGTTTCATTCTGCATCACGCAGCATCTGATGCAGATTGTTATCGTGCAACATGTCCTCGTTAGAAACACAATCGATATCATCTGGTATATCGTTGACTTCATTGGCGAAGTTAGTATTCTCTGCTTCTTGTATAATCTTCTCTTCACCGTGACTGGTCTAACATGTGTACCCCCTTTTGAAACCCCCTAGAATCAAGTGTACTTCAATCTAGATTGAGTTGCCAAACATCCTCAGATTGTCGTTGTCCATGCATGGATAAGACATAAATTGGATTCTCTTATTAAACATATCCTTCTCTGCAGCTCTTCCAAAAGCAAAGACGCCATTAATGTACTCGGCACTCACATGGTTTGTAGCGTACATCCAGTTTCGGTCCATCTACATATGCTACGTGTATAACGATAAGTGTTAAATAATAAAGTACACTAGGCACATGCATACATTCTTAAATTGGAGTACAAATTAATAACAAGCCAAACCCTACATACCTAAATCATAAACCATGCTAGAATATTTAAAGAACAAACAAATCTACAATCTACATATAAGCTACATTTAAACTTACTAACCTAGCTTCTTAGATCACAAAGAAGAAATAGATCTTTATGTAAGCTACATTTAAACTTAGCATCTTCAATTCTCTTTTTTTCTAGCTAGCTACATCTTGAGTATAATACAGGTAGAACTAATTACTACTTTAGATCACAAAGAACAAATAGATCTACACCAAGCTATATCTAAACCATCTTCAATTCCTCTTTACCAAGCTAGATTTTGAATATATTGCAATTAGAATCAATTAATAACGTTAGATCACAAAGAACAAAAAGATCTACAATCACTCTTCTAAATTCATGGTCTCCTTTTAGCAGATCGCCTCTTAATCGCAGCCACCTCAAAAATAGCTCGGAAAACCCTAAAAATACTAAGTGAGTCGGGGCTATCTGTACTTATTTCTAGAAAATTCTCATCACAGACGGTTTTAACCAAGAATCGTCAGTGATGACAAACACTCACATCACTGATGGTTTTTAATTAAAACCATCAATGATATGAATGGTAGTCATCATTGATGGTTCTTATATAAAATCATTTCTAATGAGACTCACATCATTTATGGTTTTAGCCAAAAAACCGTCAATGATGTGAATGGTAGTTATTTCTGACAGATTTTGGCTAAAACCGTCTCCAATGAGGCTCACTTCACCGACGGTTTTAGCAAAAAATGTCAGTGATGTTAGTGGTAGTCAACTCTGATGGTTTTTGGCTAAAACTATCAGTGAAGATAACCATTACAGATGGTTTTTTAAAACTATTAGTGATGATGGGTTTAATATAAGCCTTTGTCTAACGAATACCCATACCAAGGGTACCCCACAGCAAAGTATACATCTATTTCAAGATCGCATTTCTCCGAGTTATCTAGCCTCGGAGTCCGGGCTGAAGGTGAAACCGACATGGCCCTCGTCCCTTCTTGAAAGGGGTTATCGCGAATCTCGGGTCGGATGCATCCGCGGCCCCCGACCGACCCAGTACGACGCCTCAGCACCTACTCGACCCGACCCGCGCAGTACTACCACAGCTCGACCAGACCCGACCGAGTCCCCAGCAAGCCTCAAATTTCACGACCGCCACGTCTGCAGATACGCCAAGCGGGCCACCTGTTACCGCAGACGACTTGGTAACCTTAGGGCGGGCGGTCCCTTCCCAAGGCAACAGAGGCGGCCTCACTAAAGCACCCATCTTTTCAAGATGTCGACATCGGCAGCGCGCGAGAAGGCGGTGTCGCCCTCGAAAAGCGCGCCGTTGTGTCTACCCCCGTATGGGGCGCTACTGGAGCTGTCACAATCATGATCAAAGACCAGTCGCCAGACGAAGAGCATGCCCGTCATCATGACCAAGACTAGGCCTTGACGGGCATTCCTATCTCTTTTTCAAATCCTCGTGTAACCCCCCTCGGCCTATATAAAGGAGGCGGGGCCCTTGGAGGAGGGGGATAGATTTTCTTTCCTTCATACGCTTTACGCTGAGCTCTCTCATGGCACCACCCTTAGATCCTCGGGTTCTCAGGCAGGTCGGCGCCGAGCTTGGGAAAGCCCTCCGATTTCTCCTCTGGCGAGTCTTGAGGGCTTGTCCTTAGCCTCCGTTTGTAACCTCCGTTTGCTCCCGAGCTCAAGGCAATTCAAACCGCCACCACAAACTGGAAGTAGGGATATTCAGCCCGAACTAGTATAAATTTGAGGCTTCTTTGGTCTAACCATTTGAGGAGAGGGAGCGCGTGATCCCCTATACTTACGAATTTACTTGCCGGTTATACGAAGCACCGACAGTTGGCGCGCCAGGTAGGGGAGCTCGCGCGTCATCTTCGCGATCTCTGGATTCCCATTTTCCTCCTCGATGGCTTTCTTCGCCGACGATGACGCATCTGCGTCAAGGGGCTGGATCCGCTTCGGCTCCCTCGACTTCATCACCGTCCCGGCGGGAGAGTTCGTGCTCATCCCCGCCACTTTCCAGGCGCGAGCGCCTGCCTCGAGCCTGGACTCCGTCGTCCACACTCTCGGTGACCTTCGGCTTGGGGACCCTGCGCGGGCCCCAAGGTGGGAGTCCGTCTACCGCCACGCTACCTCTAGTAGCGGTCCCTGCGAGCCTGCGCGCATGACGGCATCACCCCCCACAGGCTCGCACCTCGTGGCTACGGTCGGCCATCTGCCGACCTCCGTCTACGATCTGCTGGAGAGCCCCTCCAGCCTCGATTCCGGCTCAGACGTGGAGCACACCTCCAGCGTGTTGTACCCTCGCGAGTGCAACATGGTGGGGCCGGACGCCCCGGCCACCACCTCCGTCAGCCCGGGAACTGCCGCCGGCGTCGAGGCGCGGAGGCGAATCCCATGAAGCGCACCGAGGCTCTCAAGCCGCGTCACGGAGCTCCAGTGAACGCGAAAGGTGGAGACTCAAGAGGTCGAGCTTGTCAAACTCGGACCGATCTGGAGCAAGGCAAGCTTCAGGCCCTCTCGTATGCACTGCCGACGCGTCTTGCGCAGATCCAATCAAGAATCGGCCGAGGGGTCGCACAACCTACCATACTTCCCTCGCGCCAACGAATGTCACCGCCAAGCAATGTTGCCAGCGGCATCCCGAGCCAGAGGATCCGGGGCTAAGGCCATCTACGGAACCTCCGGTGGTAGAGCGTCTTCGCGATCCAAGATGTCTGACCTTCCGCTTCCTTCGCTCGGGGCTTCTTCGATCACCCGGCCGCGTTGCCGCCCAGATCCCGGCCGGGCGCAGCAACGGCGCCGCCCAGCGACCCGAGCTCCTCGCACCTGTGCGCAAATACCGGCGAAGCCGCAACGTTCATGACACCGTGGGGACCGGAAGAAGACGGACGACGAGGCGGTCGATCCGGGCAGCGGATAATGATCGCCGCCGCCATCATGGCCTCGAGCCCCGATAGTGCGGGGCATGGGCGTTGGCAGAAATCATTGCGCGAACTTCCCGCCAGATTCGGGCCCCACCAACATAACCAAGTACTGCTGGGGCCTCGAACCCTAGTGTCCGGTTAGAAGACTTCGGCTCGCATGCGGGCGGGGCGCCCGCAGACGATCTCTTCGTCATCCAAGACCTCCCATTTACCTCGCGGATTCCGCCCGAGCATGGCTCGAGTATTTGCCCGCGAACACCATCAGGAGCTGGGCCGACCTAAAGAGCGTCTTCGTCGGTAACTTCCAGGGCACTTACAAGCGCCCAGGGAACTCCTGGGATCTCAAGAGCTGCAAGCAGCAGCCGGGGGAGTCTCTCCGGGATTATATCCGGCGCTTCTCCCAACAATGCAACGAGCTCCCCGACATCACCGACGCCGATGTTGTCGGGGCGTTCATCTACGGTACCTCGTCGAAAGCCCTGGTGCACAAGCTGGGCTGCGCCAAGCCCAGGACCACCAAGGAGCTCCTCGACATTGCCACCAACCACGCCTCCGGCGAGGAGGCTGTTGGGGCTATCTTTGACAAGGGGAAGGCCAAGCGAGAGGCCGCCCCCGACGCCGGTGCTACCTGAAAGGACAGGGGATGTCGCCTAGAAGGGGGTGAATAGGCGAATAATAAATTTAAAACTAAATCACAGCGAAATAAAACAATCCAGAGGGTTTAAGCCCGGAGTGTCCGGGTTTTTTATCCGGATACTCCGGTATGTCCGGACTATCCAGAGTAATTGTCCGGATACTCCGGATTAGAGACCTTGAAGAGCCGAGGGGGTCAGCCCGGACTATCCGGGGTAATTGTTCGGATACTCCGGGTTGGGCACCTCGAAATGAAATTTGAAATTTCTTCAATTTTTTAATTAATCTACTTGAACACAAAGATTCTAAATACTACCAGGTACCTAGAACAAGTAGAGATCTAGCGGAAAGCTCAATAGAAAAGTAGATCGGGCAATTTCAAGATTCAAAATCAAGTAATAAAGCAAGGGCAAGAGGCAAACTTGGAGACAACGATTTTTCACCCGAAGTTCGGATCCTTGAGAGGATCCTACGTCTCCGTTGAGGCGGCTCGGTCACACTTGAGCCGGGGTCTCTTTCAACCCTTTTCCTCCCGGTGTTGCACTTGCACTTTCATGCCATGTGACCGTCACCCAAGACACGGGGGTCTCTTTCAACCCGCTAGCCACTCGGTGTTGCACCTTGCACTCGTCGGCTTCACTTCTTGATTCCTTCCCTTGCGGAGGCGGAATCGAACATTCACAAACTTCCTACGGCCAACCACACAAAGCTCCGGTGGCTCGTAGGTGACCTCCTAGCCGTCTAGGAGTCCACAACCTCCAAGAGTAACAAATGCTCACGAAGAACAAGCTTGGAGATGCAATCAAGTGCTCAACAACTCAAATCACACTCAACCCGAGCACTACCCTCTCTCACACCCAACCCTTCACTCAAAAGGGGATCACTAAGATCTAGGGTTAGAGGGGCTTTTGGGAGCTTAAGATCACTAAGAATACACCTCAAAGCACCCAGGAACCAGCCCAAAAGCTCTCTTCTAACGGCTACCCAAGAGGGGGCTTTAAATAGCCATCCCCAAAAACTAGCCGTTTGAACTGCGCAAAGTCCGGATACTCCGGACTATTTTTACCCCGGAATGTCCGGACTAAATGTCCGGATACTCACAGAATCATCTGGATACTCGGACTGACCTAACCGAGAGACCCAACCGGATACTCGGACTTAAGTCCGGATACTCGGATCGACTCAATGACCGACGAAAAAGAGCATAACTTTTGATTCCGGACTCCGATTTAAGTGATTTTGGACTCTATTGAAAGCTAAGAACAAGAGCTACACAACCAACAAGGTCTCACTACCCAAATCTCAAAGGATAAATCCAGATTTCACCAAGAATCCAAGAGAGACCTACAACTTTCACTTTCCGGCACCACCAACACCACTCTCTCTCTAAATTTCACAAGGATGGATCACTTGAGCACTTGACACATCTAAAAGTCATTCAATGGAGCATCCCTCTTAATAGTACGGCAATCCTTAGACTCAAATTAAATCAAAGATAATACAAGTCTAGAAAGCAGGTTACTTGCAGTCTTCTTTCTTAACTCCGGTGCATGAAGACCTTCACCAAATGATTGATGACATTTTCGCCTTGTCCAACTTGACTCGATTCACCTCATGAGACTCTCGTCCTATCAACCTTGATTTGATCATCCTCTCCGACGATCTCCACGCCAAGTCGATCTTGACTTAGTCCTCAACTCTTGGTGACACCGTCGTCTTGTTGACCTCGGCTTAATGATCATCCTCCCGGATACCTTGGTCATCATGCACATACGGGACCTAATTCTTTCCAAACCACTCATGAAAGACATTAGTCCCAAAAAGCGCAGTAGATATGAATAAATTGATATTTGTGAGCAATTAAGTACCACAAGTGTTTCATATGAAGAAGCATAACATAAATAGAAACACTTGACATAAGAAAAGTTCTCTACTAAGTGCATCATGATGAATATGTAATTGATCTATATGCACTAGAGAGATAATTGCCGATATGATGAATCAATTAAATCATGGCAAGGATCACAATCTTTACTTTAAATGAAGCACATGATAGAATATACATGAATTGTACATGTGCGAGATAATATTTGGAATAAGAGTAAATATGTGACCAACTCTAGATTAAACTTCACTAAGAGAAGTGCATGAGAAGGTACACAACTAAGACATGCATGCACCAAGTCAATCTATAACAATGTGAAGTTTAACTCTAGTTAATTCATGCACACTAAAAGCAAATCACATAATGAACTCAAATGAATATATATGCACAAATAAATATGACATGAACCAATGTGCATATATATAATCAACATGCTACTTGGAGTTCACTATGCATTTGTATAAAAGGAATGCAATGACAAATATAGAAGGGATACCGAGATTGCATACCTTATCTTTGCTTAACCATTCCACTTGATTTTCCTCTAAATAGATGAGACTAATACTCAACTTGGCAATAAACATGTTAGTCTCATAGCAATATAATCATATTAGAGGTTTATCATTTGTTAAGCACTAAGTTAGGCATTTACACAATTATATAGATTGTCATTATATGCGTTTGTTATATAGATTGTCATTATATGCGTTTGTCATTAATCACCAAAATAACATAAGTGCCTAGATGCACTTTCACTACCTCTGACCGCTTCGACAAGAAGAAATGGAAGGGGAAGCAGGGCCGCGAGGGCCCTGTGGTCGCGGCAACCGACCGCTCTACCAAGCAGCAGGCGCGTCAGGATCCTGACCACTTCGAAAAATTGATGGATAGCCCATGTCCGCATCATGGGTACCCCACAAACACAAGTCTGAGGATCGAAACCTCAAGCGTTTCATCTCCGGAACCCCGCGCGGGGTAAAGGGAAGAGCGCGACTTCGGCACGAGATCCGAGCCCAAGGAGGCGGCCAAGAATTCCGGAACACGATGGTCGCCTCATGATCTTTGGCGGACCGCGAGCTCGCCGACAAACATCGCAGGCTTGCCTTCGCGAAGTTCACACGGCGGCTCCCGCCATGCCCAAGTATCTTCGGTGGTCGGAGTCACCGATCACCTTTGACCGGGCTGATCACCCCGACCACGTCCCGCACCCGGGGAGATACCCTTTGGTCGTGGCTCCCATTGTGGGACGCCTCTCTAAGGTGCTCATGGATGGCGGCGATAGTCTCAACATCACAGATGTTGAGACCTTGATGCTACAGGAATCCCTCGCTCAAGTCTTCGACCGAGCAAGGCGCCCTTCCACGGCATCGTTCCCGGTCTGCAAGCCCATCCACTCGGGCAGATCGATCTGCCCGTAACCTTCGGGGACCAGGCCAACTTTCGCACCGAGACCCTCACCTTCGAGGTCGTGGGGTTTCCTGGCTCCTATCACGCCATAATGGGGAGGCCGTGTTATGCCAAGTTCATGGCAATCCCCAACTACACTTACCTCAAGTTGAAGATCTTGGGGCCGAGAGTCATCACGTGGCGCATCCTAGCTTCGCTTCGGTTGCGAAAACCGGTTGTGAGTTGGCGTCGGCGATCATCGCGTCCGTAGAACTTCGAGAATCTCCGGAAGGAGACCTCGAATCTGCCCCAACTCCGATGAAGTCGGGTCCGGATCCTTCAAGTCCGCCGAGGATACGAAGGAGGTCGTGGTCGATCCCGAAGATCCAACCAAGACCGTGCGCATCGGAGCCACGCTCCCCGCCAAATAGGAAGGCGCGCTCGTCGACTTCCTTCGCGCCAATCGGGACGCCTTTGCATGGAAACCCTCTGACATGCCAGGCATCCCATGAAAATCGCCGAAACACGCCTTGAATATTCGGCTGGCTCAAGGCGGTCGTTCAACGCTTGCGCCGCGGCGAAGAAAGCGCAAGATCATCGGCCAGCGGTCGCTGCTTTTGGCTGCGGGGTTCATAAAGAGGTCCGCCACCCGGTGGTGGCCAACCACAATGCTTGTAAAAAAAGTCGGGGCAATGGAGAATGTGCGTTGATTACGAGTCTCAACAAGGCATGTCCCAGGACCCTTTCCCATTGCCCGCATCGACCAAGTTGTCGATTCCACCGCAGGTGCGAATCCTGTCTTTCTGGGCGCCTACTCAGGCTACCACGGATAGCGATGGAGTCCGATTAACTCGTGACCTCATTCATCACTCCGTTCGGCTCGTTACATTACGTAACGATGCCGTTCGGTCAAAAACGCGGTGCTACATACCGCGATGTATGCAAACGTGTTTTGGCGACATCGAGCGTAACATCGAGCGTCGTTGGCGATATTATCATCAAGACTAAGAAGGTTGACAACCTTGTCGCCGACTTATAGGAGACTTTTGCGAACCTCCGAAGGTTTCGCATCGAGCTCAATCGAGAAGTCGTTTTCGGGTCCCCAAGAAAACTTTCGGCTTCGCCGTCTCGAAGGCGGCATCGAGGCTAATCGGAGAAGATCGCGCGATTATGAAGATGGGTTCGATCGGCAACTTTGAAGGGGTCCAGAGCGGACGGGATGCCTAAGCGGCCTTGAGCCGTTTGTCTCTGCCTCGGTGGCGCGAAATGCGCTTTATAAGTTGCTCAAGAAGTCCGACCACTTCATCGGGCAGAAGCGCAGAAGCCCTCAATCGATTGAAGCGTTCTTAACCACGCCCGGTGTTGGTCGCCTAACGCCAGAAAAGTCGCTCCTCCTCTACATCGCCGCCCACGACCCGGTCGTTAGCGCGGCGCTTCGTTAATGCGAAGCGGCGAAGAAGGCCGCGTACTCAAGGTGCGGCGCCGATGTACTTCATCGGCAAGTACTCTCCGAGTCCAAGGCCCGGTACCCTCAAGTGCAGAAGCTGCTCTACGCGATGCTCATCGCCAAGAGGAAGCTAGTCCACTACTTGACCAGGCATCCGATCTCCGTGGTAACTTCCATGCCGCTCGGCGAGATCATTCGTAGCCGCGACGCCTCCGGAAGGATAGCCAAATGGGCTCTCGAGCTCAACAGCCACGACATATCATATGTCCCCCAGACGGCCATCAAGTCACAGGCCCTGGCCGACTTCGTCGCAGAGTGGACCGAAGCCCAGGCGCCACCGCGCGAAGACCCCGAATCTTGGGCGATGTGCCGATGGGTCCTACACCAAAAAATAGAGCGGTATTGGAATCGTCCTCATCTCTCCACTCGGAAACAAGCTTCAGTACGCGATTCGGTTGCACATCGACGCCACCAACAATGTCGCCGAATATGAAGTACTCGTCGACGATCTCCGGATTGCTGCCGACCTCGGCGCGCGCCGTCTCAATGTACACGGCTACTCCAAGCTTGTCGTCGACCAAGTCATGAAGGCTTCCGAGCCTCGTGACGATCGTATGGCGGCATACTGCCGAGAGGTACGTAAATTGGAGGAAAGGTTCAAGGGTTTCGAACTTCACCATAGCTACCGCCGTTACAATGGGGAAGCCGACTACTGCCAATCGGCTTCGGTAGGGACCGATCCCATCGAGGATTGAAAGTGCATCTAGGCACTTATGTTATTTTGGTGATTAATGACAAATGCATATAATGACAATCTATGTAATTGAGTAAATGCTTAACTTAGTGCCTATCAAATGACAAACCTCTAATATAATTATATTGCTATGAGGCTAACATGTTTATTGCCAAGTTGAGTATTAGTCTCATATATTTAGAGGAAAATCAAGTGAGATGGTTAAGCAAAGATAAGGTATGCAATTTTGGTATCTCTTCTATATTTGTTATTGCATTCCTTTTGTGCAAATGCATAGTGAACTCCAAGTAGTATGTTGATTATATATATACACATTGGTTCATGTCATATTTATTTGTGCATATATATTCATTTGAGTTCATTATGTGCTTTGTTTTTAGTTTGCATGTATTAACTAGAGGTAAACTTCACATTGAAATAGATTGACTTGGTGCATGAATGTTTTAGTTGTGTATCTTCTCATGCACCTCTCTTAGTGAAGTTTAATCTAGAGTTGGATCACATATTTACTCTTATTCCAAATATTAGTTGCACATGTACAATTCGTATATTCTATCATATGCTTCATTTAAGTAAAAACTGTGATCCTTGCCATGATTTAATTGATTCATCATATCGGCAATTATCTCTCTAGTGCATATAGATTAATTACATATTCATCATGATGCACTTAGTAGAGAATATTTCTTATGTCAAGTGTTTCCATTTATATTGTGCTTCTTTATATGAAACACTTGTGGTAATCAATTGCTCACAAATATCAATCTCTTCATATCTATTGAGCTTTTGGGACTAATGCTTTTCATGAGTGGTTTGGAAAGAATTAGGTCCGTGTGTGTATGATGACCAAGGTATCGTGGAGGATGATCGTTAAGCGAGGTCAACAAGGCGGCAGTATCACCAAGAGTTGAGGACTAAGTCAAGATCGACTTGGCGTGGAGATCGTCAGAGAGGATGATCAAGTCAAGGTTGATAGGACGAGAGTCTCATGAGGTGAATCGAGTCAAGTTGGACAAGGCAAAGACGTCATCAATCATTTGGTAAAGACATCATGCACATTGCATCCACGGAGAAGGCGGCATGCGGATTGAATGTAAGACTTAGATTTCGTTTGAATTTGAGTCTAAGGATTGCCGTACTATTAAGAGGATGCTCCATTGAATGATTTTTAGATGTGTCAAATGCTCAAATGATCCATCCTTGTGAAATTTAGAGAGAGTGGTATTGGTGGTACGGAAAGTGAGAATTGTAGGTCTCTTTTGGATTCTTTGTGAAATCTGGATTTATCCTTTGAGATTTGGGTAGTGAGACCTTGTTAGTTGTGTAGCCCTTGTTCTTAGCTTTCAATAGAGTCCAAAATCACTGAAATCGAGTCCGGAGTCAAAAGTTATGCTCGTTTCCGTCGGGCTGGTCTGTGCATTTCGGACTATCCGAAGATGGACTCGGACTATCGAAGTGAGTTCGGACTATCCGAACATATTTTCGGATATTCGAGCTGGGTCTCTCTCATAGCCATGTCTAATGGGTTCGGACTATCGAACTTGAGCTCGGACATTCGAACTGAGTCGAACGTTGAGAAAAACGGCTAGTTTTTGGAGCCTCTATTTAAACCCCATCCATCCCCATTTGTGGGGGCTGCTACTGTGGATTAGAGGTGCCATACCCTTGTTCTTGAGCCCCCAATACACCCCTCTACCCTTAGATCTAAGTGATCCCTTTTGTGTGAAGGGTTGGGAAGAGTGTGAGGTGAGGTGTTAGGATTGAGTTGGATTTGAGTTTGAGCACTTGATTTCATCTCCAAGTTTGTTCTTTGTGAGTATTTGTTACTCTTGGAGGTTGAGGACTCCTAGGCGGCTAGGAGGTCACCTCTGAGCCACCGGTTCTTCGTGTGGTTGGCCGTAGGAAGTTTGTGAAGGGCGATTCCGCCTCCATGAGAAGGAATCAAGAAGTGGCCATGAGTGCAAGGTGCAACACCGGGCGGCTAGCGGGTTGAAAGAGACCCCCGTGTCTTGTGTGACCGGGCCGCCGGCGAGTGCAAGTGCAACACCGGGAGGAAAAGGGTTGAAAGAGACCCCGGCTCAAGTGTGACCGAGCCGCCTCAACGGAGACGTAGGATCCCCTCAAGGATCCGAACTTCGGGTGAAAAATCTTCATCTCCAAGTTTGATTCTTACTCTTGCTTTAATATTTGATTTTGAATCTTGAAATTGCCCGATCTACTTTTCTAGTGAGTTTTCGGCTAGATATTCATTTGCCTCAAGTATTCTAGGCTAACTACTTTAATTTGGTGTATTTAATATCCCTCAAATAGCCTAGATTTAGATTTGCAGTTGTGTGCTCTGGAGCATTCGAATATCCGAATAGATTTTGGATTATCCAATCGGTTGAATATCCGAATACAACCTCGGACTATCCGAACTATTCTTGACGGTCCGAGTATTGTCGGACATTCGAAGGTTCATATTCATTGCAATTTAGTTTAAATTTATAATTCGCCTATTCACCCCCTCTGGCGACATCCCCGTCCTTTCAGGATCTTAGTCTCCGACCTCTACAAGCCCACCATTAATTTGGATTCTCCCTCGAACATCCGGCCGACCCTCGGCATGCGCCCACTCCATTGCCGAAGCGTTCAAGTCGAGCCTTCGAATCGAGCCACTACGTCTTGCTTTCATGAAACTCATTGGAGGAAACCTTTCATCAACCGACTAGCAAGCGGATCTCTCCACGATCCCACCAGGGCTGACGCCTCGCTCGTGGCGAAATCCTTTGTCTTGGTCGGAGAAGACCTCTATAAAAGCCCCTCCCGGTCCTCGAGTGCATCTGGCGAACCAAGGGAAGCGATTCTTCTTGGACATCCACGCCAGATTTGCGGACATCATGCCGCCCACGATCCTCGTGGGCAAAGCCTTCGCCAAGGTTTTTCTTGTGCTTGGCGATGGCGATGCCGAAGCGATTGTTCGCACCTGCGAAGGGTGCCAATTCTTTGCTCGACAGACGCATCTTCCCGCGCAAGCCCTGTAGACGATCCCTATTACATGGCCATTCGCCGTTTGGGGACTTGATCTGGTCGGTCCCTTTAAGAAGGCGCCCGGGGGCTTGACACACCTGCTCGTCGCGGTGGACAAGTTCACCAAGTGGATAGAAGCTAAGCCGGTTGCCACCATCACTTCTGTCCAGGCGGCCAACTTCTTCCGCGACATCGTCTATCGGTTTGGAGTCCCGAACTCCATCATCACCGATAATGGCACGCAGTTCACAGGGAAAGAATTCCTCGAGTTCTGCGACGACTTCAACATCCGCGTCGACTGCGCGCAGTGGCCCATCCGCGGACTAATGGCCAGGTCGAGCGCGCTAACGGCATGATCCTCCAAGGGCTAAAACCACAAATCTTCGATCGACTGAAGAAATTCGCGGGACGATGGGCAACCGAGCTGCCCTCCGTCCTTTGGAGCCTGCGGACCACGCCGACCCGATCGACCGGGTTCACACCATTCTTTTTGGTGTTCGGCGTGGAAGCCGTTTTACCCACCGACACGGACTACGGATGCCGCGATCGCAAGCTTCGGCGAGGGCGCGGGGCTCGGCAAGACAAGATGCCATCGACCGGCTTGCGAGGCGCGCGATGTGACCGTTTTGTCGGCCAAATGTCGGCGACAACTGGGCGTTACCATGATCGACAGTCGCGGGCGGTCCCTGGCGTTAGCGACTGGTCCTACGCCAGTCGATCCAACGTCGGCGAGCACAAAACGTCCCTCCATGGGAAGGACCCTTCACCGTCGTGGAAGTCCTCCAACCCGGTACCTTCGACTCAAAGAGCGCCCGGCGGCAACGTTGTACCCAATGCATGGAATATCGAAAAGTTAAGGCGATTTTATCCCTAAACTTCACCCTTATTCCTGTGACCTTGGCCAAACTTCCAGGCCCGAAGCGCGACGTACTGATCACACCCTGATCGTCGTGCGTCGCTCAGAGGACTGCCTACCCGCATGGCCATCTGAGATCGTGCACCAACCGAACATCGTGACCTGTCTCGATGGTAACTCCTTTTGCCAAGAGCGCTTCATTACGCCCGGCCGGCTCGGTCTCAGTAGCGCATCACGGTGAAAAGGGGATAACCATAGGGGACGGTCCTTTATCGGTTTGGGGCACGCCTCTGGGCCGGCGGTTTCATCACTACTTTCGCGTTTCCTTCAATGTATCAGCGCCCTGGCCCTACGCCCGTGCAACCTCGAAAGATTCCTAAAGGCTACGGTCATCCAATGAAGCGCTTGTCACGAAGGAGAAAACGCGCAATGTAAGGCAAAATCCCCAAAAACTGCACTATGCAGTGTGCGTATATTACAAAAAGAAGAAGAAAGGAGGCGGGGAGGGAGCCTGAGCCGTCTCTAGGCTGCGATCAGGCATCGCCCTCAGCGGTGTCGTCCTCGGGCTGTCATTGCTCTCGAGCGTCGCCACCAGGCCACCTTCTCCGCCGCCGGCCTTTCTGGCCCGCTTGGTCGCGTCCCCCTCAATCCGGCAGCGGTTGCAATCGGGTCGAAGGGCGTGTCGCGGATGGCGCGGCGAGCGATCGTATTCCGCCATGCTGCCGAGGCGGCCCGACCCTCATGGCGAAACTCTCACGCAGGCGCGAGGCAAGTCGGAAAAGGGTCGGCCGCTGGTTAAGCGAGGCGTATCCCAGTAGCTCGAGGCTCGGCCCTCACCCCGAGACTCGAGCTCCGCCCATGTTCTCGAAAATTTGGGTGGAAGCGAGGAGAGGAGGCCCTTCCATGAGGCTAGCCGCTCGCGTACATCGAGTTGAGGTCCTCCACGGCGGCCTCGGCGAAGCCCGGCTGCGACGACGCGTCTTCGGCAGCGTGGCGACTCCTCCTCGAGGCGGTGACGAGCCCGTTCGCCGCCACCTCCTCGCGCTGCGCTGCGCTGGTTCTTCGGCCGGACCGGGTCGTGCTTGCTGAGCAAGCACTTTCGCCCGCCGAGCGGCGACCGTGGCAGCCTGCGATGCTAAGGAAGCGTCTAGCCGCGTCGTGCGGCGAAACTATCTTGCTGCCGCGCCCTCGTCGTAAAGCGATGGCGTCGCCCCTCCCATCGAGGTGGCGGCGCGAGCATAGCAGATGGTTCGCTAGAACCGAGCAGCAGCGTTGGTCAAAAGCACAAGCAACATTCAACATTAGCAACAAGAGGAAGGCGGAGCCATCGCCGGGGCGAACAAAGACTCACTCGAGCGAGGATTCGGATCACGGAAGATCGGCGAGGCACATCTGAGCCTCCCTTCGCCGCGATCAACAGACGGATCGGCGATGACGGGATCTCTTGGGCCCGACCAGAGGTCCGCCACGCCTCCGCTTGCCGACCCTACGATCATCGCCGCCACTCATCATCAACGCCCTTGCCTTCTGATCCTTCTCCTCTTCTCTGGACAAAGGGCAAAAGCAGAACAGGAAGGCGGAGGGGGCGAACTGCGCATAGTGGCTCTTTCCCTCCGCACCATATTTATAGGGCCGGGGCGGAGTGGTCGAAGTGGAGTCGTCTCGGGCGACGCGTCACGCGAGCATTAATTGCGTCCCGCGACGGGGCGTGCCTCGTCTTTACGCCTCGCATTAAAATGCGGCGTGGCGGTTGGGGAGCAAAAGGACGCTGTGCGACGGGTGAAGCGCAATGCGATCGCCGATTTCCGTTACCGCACGGTGAAAGATAATTCCATGACATTTTGCAGGAGTGGAAATCGTAAAAAGCAAGGGAGCAGCGATGACGAAAGGTGGGAAAACTTACCCCAGATTCTGAGCGCCATCGAATCACGTCTTGTTGGATACACATCGACCGATCGCTGCCGATCAAAGCATCGCGTGTCCGTCTACAAACGCCACAAAGCCACCGGTAAGGCGACGCGCCCCGATCATTTCGTTTCGCATTTTAATTCCCGCACGCACATTAAATGCTTACGGGGACACCGGGGTATCGCTCTGAGCGAAACGCCCCGCGACCCCTAGATCATTGCCTCTGGATCGGCTCGAACCGACCCGAGGCAGGCACGAAAAAGCCCACCAAGGCGTAATGGCCTCGGGGTGGTGAGAAAGGCTCGAATGCCTCACGAATAAGACCTGGTTATGGGCTCCAAAGGCAAAGGATCCACCAAGTGGATCTCTAGCCATTTCTGACAGAACAAGCGAAGCGAGGAGGCGAATTCAAGGCGAACCCTCGGTGGGTCTTTAGTTGGGTCGTGAGACGACCCAATCGCCTTAGCTCGTGTCCGAGACCATACTTCAAACTCTCATGGAGCCCCCAAAAGAACAACAACCAGTGCGCCGAAGTTCTGAGCAGCTCGGGGTCGTGCGGATTGAGTAAAGAAAGGTTTTTATGGGTCGCCCAGTAGTCGGACACCCGACGTGAGATCGTCAGCTTGGAGGTCGCGTGACCTCCAGGGCCCACTCGGATAACCCATTTGTAGCTCCACGAGCACGGTGTTCGGCCGACGTAGGCAAACACGCGTCTGCTCACCCCCTCCAGGTCCCACACCTGCGGACGGGGCGTACACGTGGGATCGACAACGGCCTCTCCTCTCGTAGATTGCCTCGCCCGACGAGGACTCGAGATGGACGCCCTCCGCCCAGCTACGACGTAAAAATAGCGCTAACACGCCCAGCTACGGCGTAAAAATAGCCCTAACACGCCCAGCTACGGCGTAAAAATGGCGCTAACACGCCCAGCTACGGCGTAAAAATGGCGCTAACACGCCCAGCTACGGCGTAAAAATGGCGCTAACACGCCCAGCTACGGCGTAAAAATAGCGCTAACACGCCCAGCTACGGCGTAAAAATGGCACTAACGCGTCTAGCTACGACGTTAAAAAAGCACTCGGGAAACGGAACCTTCGGGCCTCCCTGCCGATTACGCCCGCATCTAGCTACGACGTTAAACAAGCGCTCGGGAACCGGAACCTCACGCTGAGGCATCCGGACCTCCCTGCCGATTACGGCCGCGTCTAGCTTCGACGAGAAACAAGCGACCTGCGTAAGGCACCCATGCCGACCGACATGGTCGCGCGTCAGGTCGGATGTCATTTTGGCACATGTAACCCCGACCGGCTCTCCGACTGCTTTCGAGGGCTCGGGGCTACCTGCCGAGGTCTTCCTTGCGCCAAGTCAACTACCGACAATTGGTTGGACTCGATAGCGGACATCATTCTCGGAAGACTGTTCCCTCTTCGCGCCAAGGTCATGGCTGTCGAAAGACCATACCATTTAAAACGGAAGGTCCCTCGAGGCAGCTTGCGCTTCGGGGCGACTCTGGGGCTCTTGATTTAATACCCATACCAAGGGTACCTCCACAAAGTATACATCTATTTCAAGATCGCATTTCTCAAGAGTTATCTAGTCTGGTCAAGCCAAGGTGAAACCGACATGGCCTCGTCCCTTCTTGAAAGGGGTTATCGCCGAATCTCGGGTCGGACGCACCCGCCAGCCCCGACCGACCAAGGGCCGACGCCTCCGCAGTACCACCTACTCCGACCCGACCCGCGCCAGGTACTACCACAGGCTCAGCCAGGACCCGACCAGAGTCCCATAAGCCTCGGCCACGTCGGCGATATCGCCCGAGCGGCCACATTACTGCAGGCGTAACGGTAACCTTAGGTGAACGGTCCCTTCCCAAGGCAACCAGAGGCGGCCTCGGCTAAAGCACCCATCTTTTCAAGATGTCGACATCGACAATTTCGGAGGCGGTGTCGCCCTCAAAAGGGCACCGCCCATTGTATAGCTCTGTAGAGTTTAAATCTTTTCGAAAAGTCATGCTCGCGGTCATAGACACTTGGTAAGTCATTACATAGTTAAATATTTTGGCATTTTCAAAAGTAAAATTGATTTGGAAACGTGTTAGAAAGTTAATGCTTCTTGTCAGGGACTGATAATGAAATGATGCGATATAGTCATGATAGATTGTGAAGTGAAACAAAATACTCTGCCACTACTTTAATATCACCCATACCTATTTTTACAAATTTCGCTTGCAATCTATTGCATGTTTATAATTCATTTTCGCCAATGTAAAATAATTGTTGAAACCTCTCTATTGTCATAACCTTGTGTGTGTATGTATGTATTTGTGAAACACTATAAATCTTGCTGAGTACACAAGCACTCAAACTTACTTAATTTGTTAGTTTAGTAGGTGAAAATACGAGATTCCAGATGACTCATACTTTTACGCAGGCTACAGGGAATTCGATAACAACTCTTTCTAGTATTTTACCTTATCAGTTACCTGCAGGTTATGGATGGGCAAACCACGAGGCTTTTGGTCTTTCCGCTGTTATTTACTTCAATTTGTAAGAATATTGTATAATTAAATTTTTAATATCATATGTAATATAACTTATGTATGGATATACTATCAATGTTGTACACATATATACTGACCACTGATCATAAAAACAATACTTAGGCTATTCCCAGTGCATGGTAACATATCCATTTAATGCATACCACATAGGCATTTTTTATGATGTGGCAAGAGAGTTAAGAGGAGAGAAGAAAAGCGTATCTTGAGGAAGATACCACTTGGCAACCTAAATCATAGACATTGAAACTTGAATCATCTAAGTGGCCCACAATTCATACTCTCATATACATCTAGCATTTAATTATCTTGTGGGGACTAAAAATAATCCATGATAATATGCATTGGGATAGTTGTCTCTTCTATAATATCATATGACATGGCAGCTTTGAATATTGTGACAAGATACAATGCACTGTGAATAGCCTTAGTGTACATCTGGAGACCACCTTGCCATAAAGTCGGGTCCGCGCAACTAGCTCCCCTAGTCCAGTCCAGTCGAGCAGCCTTCGCGGGAGACATGTCTACACCTTTGAAACTAGAAAATTTTTCGCGGTCTTTTTTTTCGACGGCGTTTTATTTTTTAAATCATCAAAATAATGAGTGAAGCAATTTGAAACAACCTAAAATTTTTTCATGGTAACCTATATTAGCGTCTTGTTTTTCGTAGAAAAAATTTCTTTTTCATTTCGACGGCGATTTATTTTTTAAATCGTCGAAATAATGAGCGAAACGGAGAAAAAAATAGAGAGATAGAGTTGTAGAAATATCTCTTTCGACGAACTATTTGGGAAATATTGGAGACTGAGCTGAAAAACCGCGGTGGGGAAAAAGTCCAGACGGAAAAGGGTGCAAAATTATTAGAGATGACAACATTCTTTCATGTCGTTTTTTCGTAGAAAAAAATTCTTTTTTTTTGGCGGTGTTTTATTTTTTAAATCGTCGAAATAATGAGTAAAATTTGAAAGGACACAAAAATTTTAGCGATGTAACACGTCGCGTGTTGTTTTTTCTAGAAAAAATTTCTTTTTTTTTTATGCTTTTTTAAAATTTTGAAATAATGAGCAAACGGGAAAAAATAGAGAGCTAGAGTTGTAGAAATATCTCTTCGACGAATTATTTGGAAAATATTGGGATCGAAATGGAAAACCGCGGTGAGGAAAAAGTTTAGTGGGAAAAGGGCGAAAAACTATTAGAGATTACAACATTCTTTTGTCGAGTCTAACACTCTGCGCGTTCGCCGAGTAATAATACATGTTTAAAAAAATATCAGAGACTCACGGCGTATGCGCGTGCTGTTTTTTCGTAGAAAAATTTACTTTTTTTCTCGGTTTTTTAAATCGTCGAAACAATGAGCGAAACGGCTGAAAGGACACAAAATTTTTCGTGGCGTAACACGCCACGCGTGCCGTTTTTTCGTAGAAAAAAATTACTTTTTTTACCGGCGCCGTTTTATTTTTTAAATCGTCGAAATAATGAGCGAAACGGGGAAAAAAATAAAGAGATAGAGTTGTAGAAATATCTCTTTCGATGAATTATTTAGAAAATATTGGAGATCGAGGTGGAAAACCGTGGTGGAGAAAAAATCTAAAGAGAAAAGGTTAAAAAATTATTAGAGAAACAACATTCTTTTGTCGACCGATGAAGCGCCGTTCCATCCTCTGGTGGACTGCAATCATGCGACGCTGTTTTGGGTTGCATTGCATTGGACAAGTATTTTTCACTGAAGCTACTGAATTTGCAACCAAAGCACTTGGGAGCAGCGGATTTAACCCATGGAACGTTTTGCAGTGTTCATTATTCCTGCTATGGTCTATATGTGGTACATTTGGATCATCTCCAGAAATCAATAGTTCCGAGCGGTTGCCAGCGAACTCATGGCACTGCCCAGCAGAAGGGAGGAATCCAACTCCTGTGCTCTATGATATCTTGCAGAGATGGACTACTCCAGCTAGGCCAACTCGTGGAGAATCTCGGCTGTCTTCCATCCATTCTATCCTCTCAGAGATTGAGACCCTAGCCAGCGGAGGCTTTCAAGGCTTCCGATCAAGCATACATGTTTGCAACGATTAGCTAATCAATACTCCCTCTATCCAAAAATATAAGACATATTTTTATTTTACACAAGGATTAAAGTTACATTAAAATTAAGAAAGGTACAAGAGAAAATGGCTTAGACGTCGTATTTAATTGTCTTGAAAGATGAGAGTAATGACTAATGAATAATGAGTAATTAGTTATGTGCCCGTGCGTTGCAACGAAAACTCAATTTGCGATAAAAAGTTTATTTGCAAAGAGCATTAACAGTGGTAAAGGTAGGTAATTAAAGAGCAGTGGCAAAGGTGAGTAATTAAGAGCACTAACAGTGGCAAAGATGGATAATTAAATAACAGTGGTAAAGGTTGGTAATTTTGATGAAGTACCGTGAAAAGAAACTCTTACTTTATATATTAGAGATTCCCACGCTCTGTGCTTCATGCAGATTGCATTCAGCGCAGCATGATTGTACCTCTTCTTTTCATGATTAAGGCAAGAGCTTCTTGCTTAATTTCAAAAAACAAAATCTATTTACAGACTGAAACTCAGTGCCTGATTTGACTAAATCTGGGTACACCTTGAGTTGGTCATGTATGCCTATTTTCAATTTCTCATTCTGACAACGTGCTAATTCAGAACTGCTAGCTTAGCACTAGTTTAATTATGGTGCTGGCGTAAAAAAGTTAGATCCAAATAAGAAAAGAAGGATCGAACGATGTGTTGGTCCAAAAAGTAAATTGCCCGGCCGGGCTCCAATGTGGTTGGAGGCCTGTTCTTTTCTCAAGTGTGGGCCGTAATTCTAAAAAAATTGGGCCTTGGGTAACCAATGATATGATATGCTCGGTGTCGCAGATGACCACTGGCTGCAATCATGTCAAAAGAAATTTTTTCTTCTATTTTACTATCTTCTCAAGTCTGTACTGCCGTTCTGTTGGTGCCACTTCATAGGAAATAGATTAAGTGAGCGCAACGAGATTTTGAACGACTGGGATAACATGCAAATAAATTCCATTTAAATTTGTAGGGCATACAGCTAGCTAGTATATATGAATATTTTCTCTAACATCCAAAATCATGCCTATATATAGTACACCTTTCTAGATTCCGTACCACATGGTACACAAAGAGACACCACCGGCGCAACTCCAT
Source organism: Guadua angustifolia (assembly GCA_036346375.1). Taxonomy (NCBI): domain Eukaryota; kingdom Viridiplantae; phylum Streptophyta; class Magnoliopsida; order Poales; family Poaceae; genus Guadua; species Guadua angustifolia. Next base: position 84,812,177 of record CM070504.1, on the reverse strand, counting down.
CGGCCCTCCGTTGGTCCCTCTCTCTTCTTCTCCGACGTTCTTGTCAATATTGAGTGGATAGAGGACTTGTTGATTTTTCAAGAAATAAATCTAGATTTCTTTGATTTCTTATGTTTTTCTTCGTAGATTAAACTTTATAGTTTTGTTCTTACTTAGTAAGTTCTTAGCCCAATTTTATTTACTCACCTTGGGTTTTATTGGATGGCTCACCTAAACGACAATGGCGACACCTACACTAGAAACTAACACTAGGTCAAGACTGTTGGAAAAGGCGCAGGAATAAGAGCAAGAACTTAGTGCTTAATCCATATAACAAAATGATTACACATACATGATTCAAAGATGGCCATACTAACATAATTGAGGAGATGAAATATAATAAAACATGAAGATTATGTCATTCAATCATGTAATGAATCATGTCTACCATGGCAATATGGAGTTAAAATTTGATTGCTCTAAGATTTTAGGATATATTTGAAGGTTATAAACCTTCAACTACAATCACAAATGGGAAAAATAAATAATCTAGTAAATAAAGTCTCAAATCCTTACCACCTTATCATGCATACCAAGAATTGATAATCTATTCACTGAAAATAAAGTTCTTTATTGTCAGGTAAAATTCAGGACAGAGCAAAATAAGTTCTGTAAATGATAATTTTACCAGCCGAACAAAAGAATAGCATGTGATCAGTTAATCAGTAGTGACAATTAAACCAACAGTCCGAATCAAGTAATAATAGATGATTTTATTTTATCAACAAGATTCAGATCAGCAGACTTAACCTAACAAATTATATTATTTCAGCAGATCAACAGGCTAACAGAACTAATTGACACTCATTGAACAAGAATTAATAGACTGACCACTAACGAATATTTTGAACCAAATAAGAACTGCTAACTGATAGTGAACAAATCAATACTTCTAAAGCATGTAAGTCTATTAGTTCAAGGCCTTATTCACGGGATAAATGTTTGAATCATCCAACACCCTATTCTCATCACAGAGCAATAAGCAACCCACAACCGACAGAAAGGAAAAGAAGATCGAAGCACACTTACAGCGAGCGGCCACGGGATCTTTTTTAAGAAGAGGGCGAACACGGCGAACGTCAACATCCCGAAATCCGATTGCCGCCGCTTGTGCCGCGGAGGAGATGGCCCAGATCACAGAGATACAAAGCCCTTTCCGCACTCGTGGCCCACTAAGAACGAACTCGAGCCTCAAGCAATTGCTGCGCAAGATCAAGCCTCACACCAAAGTTCCACTGATGGCTCAGTATGTGAGATCAATGCTCGGCACAGCCAGACACTGGACAGCTTCTTGGCTCAACCGAAGATCGGCACTCAATCGAATAGGTGAGTTGTAGATCTCACTTCAGTGCACAAATACCCGAAAAACAAGAAGCAGATCAAAGATCTGATTAATCACCAATTCCAACCAGAACTAAGCCAAGAGATGGGATTAGGGATTGAAGAGTGATCTTTCTTGTCATATGAAGAAGAACCAGTCGAGCCTTAAAATAGAGGAGACCTCATACTCCAATGCGCACTAGAACCTTGAGCTCCAGCGGCTCAACAGCCACCGCAGCGACCGCCCACATTCCAGGAGTTGCTGCGCTCATCTCTCTAAGGAGCAAGACCCGGACTTGCCTCTCCTTCCCTTTCGCACCAGACAAGCCCCTGAGAATCGCAGGAGCCACTCCCAGTGAAAGAGAAGAGACGCCGCTGCCAACTCTACAACTCGAAGAGAAAAGGAGCCAACCCCCTCATTATTTCTAGAAGCCCTAATGGGCTAGCGAGACAACCCAACAAATTTCCAGGCCGACCCATAAAACATCTCCATGTACAGAAAACATCCAATTTCACAACAAAGATTGGTGCAAATAAATCATCTTTAATTTTCTTTCAACGAACAACACCATTATTGAGGCGTAGATCCTACGCATCAACAGAGATCATCCATAATCTACTTTCCATTGCTGTGTTTGTTAGCAATTAAGATACTGTTGCAAGACATGGAGTTGGTATCCAGGGATAAAAAAAGTCCAACGCATTCATGATCCATGCAAGGACTTGGTGGTGATATGTTATTGGTCTATAATATTTGATGTAAAATTTAGGTACTTATTTATTTATACGTTGAGTTATGGTTGCACCCATTATAAGCGAAGGAATTGGCCTCCAACCAGAGCATCCACCTGTCATTTTGCGATATTTGCGAAAAAGCCCCTCCGTTTGTTCAAATTACGGATAGGTCCCTGCAGATTACGGATAGGTCCTTCACGATTTTTTGTGAGACGAAGATAATTTTTTTCTTCGCGTTTGGGTTCCTGACGTGGTATTTTACGGAAAAGCCTCCCGTTAAGTTCAAATCGTGAACAAACCCTTTTCTAATTTTTCAGGATAGCGAACAGGTCCAAAAAAATAACAAACAGGTCCCTGCTTCTTACGTTCATGTCCTTTCTCTATTTTTCCCGGAAAAAATGTTTTCATCACCAAAAAAACCCGGAAAAAATGTTTTCATCACCAAAAAAACACAGATTCGTCGAAAGTTTATAGCAACTTATAGATTTGCCAACGGGTCATAACCGCGGTTTTTTTTTTAAAAATGTAGATTCATCCAAAGATTTATAGCGACCCATAGATTCGCCGGCGGGTCCTAACGACCATTTTTTTTAACAAACACAAAAAACCAAAAAACGAAAAAACCAGATTCGTCGAAGGTTTATAGCGGTTCATGGATTCACCCACGGGTCCGAGCAGCCTTTTAAAAAAGGAAATACAAAAAAAAGGCCACACTTTTCTTTTAAAAAAATAAAAAATACACAGATTCAACCGCAGTTTTCTAAATAAAACGCGCATCGACAAAAAAACACGGATTCGTCGAAGGTTTATAACAACTTGTGTATTTGCCAACGGGTCGTAACGTGGTTTTTTTTAAAAAAAAGTAGATTCGTCTAAAGATTTATAGCGACCTGTAGATTCGCCGGCGGATCCTAACAACTCATTTTTTTTAACAAACAAAAAAACAAAAAAAACACGGATTCGTTGAAGGTTTATAACAACTTATGGATTTGCCAACGGGTCATAACCGCGGTTTTTTTTAAAAAAAAGTAGATTCGTCCAGAGATTTATAGCGACCCATAGATTCGCCGGCGGGTCCTAACGACCCATTTTTTTAACAAACACAAAAAACAAAAAAACAATCAAATATCCCGAAATGCGTGAAAAACAACCACGGTTTTCTAAAAAAAACACAGATTCGTCGAAGATTTATAGTAACCCGTAGATTAAACGCGGATTCATCGAAGGTTTGTAATATCCTATGAATTCGCCTGCGAGTCCTACCGACCCATTTTATTTAAAAAATGCGGAAATCGAAAATTCGATAAATTTTATCAGATGACGGGTTGTAACCGCGGTTTTCTAAAAAAAACGTAGATTCCTTGAAGGTTTATAGCTAACGACCTATTTTTTTAAATAAATATGAAAACCGAAAATATGACCCCTATGGATTTGTCGACGGGTTCTATTAACTATACAGAACGGCGCAGCGTAGCGCACTATTATTACTAGTTAATACGAACAAGGATGTTTCTAAAAAAATAATACATAGACAGCACGATGGATATTTATTTACAAGTCAGTCGCACAAGTTTTGATTATGCATTGCACACCCATGCGTCAATTGATAGGACCCTTACTTTGCAGTATGCATGGAAAAGTACGTGCGTGTGCAGATCGATCGATTAAAGGTCGGTTCTGTGGTGTGGTGTGCAGCTAGTTTTTTTTTTATTAAATTTCTCGCTCGCTGTCAGTCAGCGACCTCTGCGCGCGCGCAGTGTTTAGATCTTTGAGCTGAGCTGATCTGATCTGATCTGGGCGCTCACCAGCAGTGGAGACAGGGATAGAAAAACCGGTGAAATTCGGCGAAATTTTGTATTTCGGACGCCCCAGGTTACAAATGCCGGGCAAATTTAAAAACTAAAAAAAAAACTGAAATGCTACAGTAATTTCAGAAATTTCAGGATATTTTGCCGGAATTTCGGGTTTGAATCCGGTTTTTGAAGTTTGAGCACCGGATTTGGTCCAATAACCTATTAAAAAGTGATCTTTTATGAAAATTTGTTGAAAAACTATTTTTTTGAGATTTTTAAAAATTTAGGCAGAAACACTGTCAGATTTTTAAAATTTTTTACAAGCTTGATAATGATATGAAAAATTTATGGTACCATCATTAGTAGTTTGGGATCATACAAAAAAAATTTCAAAATAATTTAACATCATTTGTTATGTTTGAAAAATCAAAAACAGAATGGACATAATTGGGATAGTAAACTTGTTAGATTTTTCTAACTTTTCTCGAGTGTGATAATGATCTAAAAATTTTATGAAAGATTAACAATTTCCTCAGTACCATTCTATAAAATTTTCAAAAAATTTCATTTTTCTTTGTTTGCTCAATAAAATCTACCAATGCAGTAAGCACTGAACTTAATTTGTTGTATTATATTTCAAAAATCAAACAGAGAAAGAACATAAATGGCACTGTGCCTTATAAGAATTTTATAAATTCACTGGAGCGTGATCATGATTCAAAATTTTTATGAGATATTAAGAATTTTCTTTTCACCCTTATGTAATTTTTTTAAAAAATTTAAATCTTTTTTATTGCTAAATTAAATCTATGTATTGATCATCGGTCTTTTAACAGGATAATAGCACTGTTTAAATTTTTAAAAATTCATGAGACTTGATCATTATATTAAAATTTTATGAGAATATTATTGATGTGTCAGGACTATTCAGAAAAATTTTCAAAATTTTATAACCTTGTTTGTTCTAATTTTCATTCGGATGAAACTTGTCGCTCAAATAAGATTACCAAGACAGTACCAATGTTTGAATTTTTAAAAATTCCTCACATTTTATCATCATTGGAAATTTTTAAATAAATATCATAAATATGTTATGAATCTCCTTAAAAAATTTCAAAATTTTCTAACATTGTTTGTACTATTTTTCATCCGGTTCAAACTTACCGATCAACATTTTATCTACATAGTATCAATTTTTGAATTTTAAAATTCCACAGACATGATAATCACTTGAAATTTTTACGAGAACATCATTAATATGTCAGGAACCTCCAAAAAAATTTAAAAATTTTCGTCATCGTTTGATCCACTTTCCAGCCAGTTCAATTGGGCCAAAATTTGGTTTTTGGACCCGAAATTTCAGGTTTTTGACTGAAAATCGGATTTTTTCGGTGTGAAATGGACTGTATTTGAATTTTTGTTTTTGAATTTCATCCAAAATTTTTGGATTTCGGCCCATCCCAGTTTTTTCTCAAAGACGAAAATTTGAACCTTGAGTGGAGAGAGGGGTGTCTATGCTTCTTATGTTTAGGTTTAGATTTAAGCACTTTAGAAACAGTTCGTTTTTAGAGTTGACAAAGATAGGTAATTTTATCCTAATTTTAGCAGTATCTTTACTAATATAAATTTGCAGTTGGTGACCATATCTTCCTAGGCCCCCCTCCCCCGCCATATCTCCAATAATGGCCGGTCATTATATCTAATTATTCTTTCCTGATTTGCAGCCAGCCATATCTCTCTAAATATGGCTGATTATTATAGCAAAATCCCTGATTATTGCTGGTAATTAATAGCCGGCCAATCATTCCTTTTGTACTCTATATATGCTTACAGTTTTCACAGAATCAATCAAGAAAATTCATTCAAGATCTCCCATGTCGTGTCGCCGCAGCGAATGAACTCGACGAACTGATCAATAAGTGACGGACCGACGTACATGGCTGTAAGGCACAAGAGGCCGACCGCCGCAGTCAGTAGTAACTGTGGCCAGAAGGACAACTAGAGTGCGACGCCCACCAGGTACCGTGACCCTAGCGCCGGCCAGTTGGACGTGAACAAAGCGTACGACGCTTTGGCGCGGTTGTCCGGCAACATCGGTGGGACGTCGGCAGTGGTGAGAGAGTTATTGGCATACCCCTTGGAGATAAACGAGTTGATCCAGCTAAACGTCGCGAGAGAGAGGAACGACACGGAGGCGCACGGCTTGGCGGGCACCTCAGCGCTGGTGTTTTCTAGTTCACCTTCATGGGCTTTGACGTTATGGCCGATGAAGCCAGTGATGGCTTGGTACGCCAGAGGCATGAAAACGAGTAGACCGGCAAAGGTGAGAGGGTCATCTGGGAAGAGCAGCTGACCGTCGACACAGCGGACCACCGTCGAAGCGAAGAAGAGCGCGACGCCGAGGGCGGTGGCGATCCAGAAGACGTGGAGATGCAAAAGCTGGGTGGCAACTGTGGCCCCTTTTTCCGAGGCGACTGACCACGCTACCATAGCGTGCGCGACGAAGTGGGCGGCGAGGAAGGCGGACTCCACAGCGCACCATGGCATGCTCGGCAGGAGGAAGAACGTGAGTGCGAGGAGGATGGCGGACACCGTGGCGAAGACGGCGGACGCCCCGATCGCTACCGCGTAGCGTCCAGTGGTCCGTAATGGTGGTGGCTTCGGCAACAGCGCCTCATGCTCGGGGGAAGCCCCCCGTGTCACCCCTGCGAAGGCGATGGATGACGAGGATGAGCGAGGCGACGAGGAAAACGAGATCGACGGCACCGAGGAGCGCGCGCTGCGGGCATGGCGAGAAGAAGAGGAATGCGAGTTGGTAATATAAATTGCAAAAAGGGATAAAAATGATTGATTGATTTTTGAGATTGGTAATATATATTGCTACGTACAATATATTTAGTTTTAATTCATACCGGAGAAGAAACCATAAAAACTTTTGTAATCGAGAGAAATAGATGTTTGATCTTGTAGCATAATTTTTTTTATTACTTGACCTTTATGTTCGTTACCAATTTTATTTTTTGTAGCAACGCACGGGCATTGATCTATTTGTTAAAAAAAATAGTCTTTAATAAGTGGAGAAAGTATTTTCGGGGTGGTTTTTAGCTTTTAATTATATGTAGAGGTTTTGAAGGAAAAAATCTGTTAGAAGCCACCATTTTATTGTTAGCCTGATATTTTGGCTTTTAAAAACTGAGGGAAAATGACAGACAAACGTGGGCTAAGCTATTTGCTGCTAGGTAGATAGCTTGCTGGTGATCCTCTCTCTTTTAATTTGCTGGCATATGGCACGGGCAGCGCGCTCTGCGCCGGTAAGTTGCTAGCCATGCAGCCTCCCAAGTTGTCAGAACGCATGAAACGATGCGTAGTAGTGCACCTCAAAAGTGGAGTAACAACACGTACGTACACAGATCAGACGAGCTCCCGACGAGGGAGTCACGGTTCCTTGTTATTGGGTCGTCGAAGCCAAGCCAAGCCATATCTTGCTTCCAAGCTTGTCTTTATCTAGCCAGTGTACTGTTGTGCGTGCTTGGCTGGCCGGTTAATTTCCCCATGGACAAAACAGTACCTAGCTAGCTTGCTTGTGGTTCTTCTTCTCTTCACATGAGCTGACGAGCTAAGCCTCAGCCTCTCTCTGCCTCCAGTCTCCAGTCTCCACTGCCAGTTCCTCTGACCAAAAGGCATGGCCGCATGCATGCAAAAACAAGGCAACGCGGAGACGCCTGTTGGACCAAATTAAGTAGCATTACTATAAAAAATTTATATTAGACTTCTCATCACTGATGGTTTTCAAAAACTGTTTGTAATAACGTGTTATCATAGACTTTTTTTTCAAAAATCATCTGTGATAAGCCTCGGGTATATCATAGACGGTTTTAATTAACCAAAAACCGCATGTGATGTGCCTCTCATCACAGACGGTTCTAACTAAAAATCGTCTGTGATGTTCCTTGATCATCACAGACGGTTTTTGGCTAAAACCGTATGTGATGGAAGGCACATCACAGACAGTTCTAACAAAAAACAGAGAGGTACATCACAGACGTTTCTAGCCAAAAAACCGTCTGTGATGTCCCTTATTTCCTTCATCCTTGTCCCTATCCCATTGCACTACCCTCTGCCTCATTGTACCCTCTGTCTCCTCTTGCATCCTCGCCTCCTCTTGCATCGCCCACCCGCCCTTGCCTCCTCCCACCCTTGCCCTCCTTCCATACGCTCGCCTGCCCTTGCCTCATCCTACCAGCCCTTGCCTCCTTCCACCGGCCGCCCCCACCTCCTTCCTTGTGTCGCCCCTTAACCTTAGCTCTCATCGGCGTCCTCCCACGAGCCCCACCCCTAAACCCTAACCCCCCATCGGCGTCCACCTACACCCTTCTCCTGCAAGGCTCCATCCTTAAACCCTAGCCCACATCGTCTGCTTTGAGAAGCTCGAGCAGATCGGCGAGGGCACATACGGGTAACCACTTTATTTCCCTAATCAATTTAGTACTCGTCTAATCCAATTTTATTTCCGTAGCTGCCATCAGGCAAGTGATCTACATGGCGAAGGGATGGAAACAAACGAGATCGTTGCACTCAAGAAGATCCACATGGACAAAGAGCGCGAAGGAGATCGTCACCTTGGGTACTTGTTACATTTGACGTGTTAATTAGTTATGCAGTCTTTTCATAGAACAACAGAGGGCATGGCTAGCATTTCCTAGAGCAGTAGTAGATTTAGCCAAGTGTCCAATTTTACCGTGACTTAGATATCCTATCTAAGTCACGGTAAAATTGGACATTTAGTTAAATTTGGACTATCTAAGTCATGGTAAAATTGGATACTTAGTTAAATTTGAGCTATTCAAGTCACGGTAAAATTGAACACTTAGCTAAATTTCAACTATCCAAGTCATAGTAAATTTGAATACTTAGCTAAATATTTATGGTGTAGTTTGTTGTGTATATAATTGATGAATATCCATTTCTATTCGAGTTTGCTTCTCACATATATTGAAGTGTGTTGACTAAAATCTTTTATTATATTTTGTTCATTATATCTTAATATAGTGTTTTCATTATATTATACAGCTTTACACAGTATCTGAATAATAAGGCATATAGTTCTATATTTTTATGTAATCTTTTTGTTTCAGAGGGCGTGTCATCTATTGTGACAAGGGCATATCACAGATGGTTCTAAGTTAGAACCATCTGTGATGAGTCTGTGATGTTAATTTTTACTGATGGTTCATAAACCGTCTGTGATGACCTTTTGTCATCACTGACACTTGAGTACAGAAAGTTCATAAAATCGTCTGTGATGTAATTTGTGAACCATCTGTGATATGCGGTTATCCAGTAGTGTAGCAAATTAATCTTTAGACAACTATCTCTCTTGATATGATGTAGATAACATATATCATCTATCTGATTGATCACTTTTCAGTCCTATATATACGTACCTAGCTCCTGGACCCTGGCTCGATCAACGTCTCCGTTATTCAACCCTTCATTTTCTTTCCTTCCTAGCTTGTCTCTGTAGCTCGACATTGTGATATTACTGGTACACGAACTATGATGCGTTGACTGGGCGGTGGAAGTTCACGGCCGGCCCGGCCGGTGTCCGTACGTCTTTACACTAACATGAATTAATGTTAATGTGCCGATCGACCGACCTCCCTCTATATATCAATCAATCAATCATTCTAGATATGTGTGCTAAAGGGACATACTTAATGTGCTGTAAGGAGACGATATATCGACATAGTGAGCGTACGTGTATATATATATATATATATATTGGTGGTGCGTAACTAGCTAGAAAAAGAAAAAAAAATTGTAGCGTACAGCGAGTGTAGTCCTGCTATGGTTCTAGTGAGCCTTTATCTCGGCTCCTTCGAACCGCTGCTTTGATTTACTGTACTATGGACTTATGGAGCGAGTAGTTGATGAGCATGGCCTGCTGCTAGCTACGCATGCACCAACTGCCTGCCTGCAGGATTGGTGACCTAGATTTACCTAGCACACATACATATATAGACGGAATTTTTATAGGTCAATGTATCTTTCCTTTCAGTTATGGATAGGAGCAGTGTGTAACACACAAGTTTTGTTGTGACTAGCTAGCTACGTGTAGATAGGTGTACGTCCTCGATCGATCGGTGAACATGAGTTTTCGTGTGACGACTCAGCTAGCTAGCTATTAATGCGCAACCGCAGTCGTTGAACCGGATCGGACTAGCTGCAGGTTCGAGCATGGGCCTCTTCCGAACTTTAGAACAGGAAAAACACACATATGATAGGAATGTATACGTATGTGCAAAATAAAGGATTGCAAAACACAGAAAATACTATATACAAATTGTTGTTTGGATAGGTTACAGGAAAAACGCAGGGTTCTATGTATGCAAACAGGGTGTGAGTGAATTCATTTTTCCTTTGAAATTCATATGAAACCAAAGGAAATATAGGAACTCATCAATCCTATATTTTTCCTGTAGCTCATTCCTATATTGGGACCAGGTGAACAGTAAATTTTGATATAGGATTTAGATTCCTATGTTTCTCCTCTAAAAATCCTACGATCGATCAAATAGACCCTAAGTGTAATATACTTATCTGTCTATTTCAATAGGAGATTATATTGCTTGAGCAACCGGCCGGAGGCGTGTGAATTACGGTACTCCATTGAAGTAGGTACGTAGTGTAACTTAAGGTTAGGCACCTATCGTTTCAGAATAAGATTGCAATAGTTAAGGAAGGAAGACTAACTACCGGTAAAGATAAGTATGTGATTATGAGGAATGCGAACTCAAGAAAACAACATTATTAATTCCGTGCTATGAGATAGAATGGCATTAATTGATGAGTGCTACTACTAACAAGCTAGGAGTACTGTAATACTGTTGGTTTATGCTGCCGCAGGGTATCGATCGATTTCAGGGGCAGGTGAAGAGGATGGAGACTGGACCGATTTCCTTCTCAGGGAGGCAGCACTTGCTTCAGCCGTTTGCTTTGCTGGACTTGATGATCCAGCCTTCCAGAGCGATCCATAAATAACTCCAAGCATGTAACTGAGGGTTGTCGGTCAGCAATTCGGCACCGAGGGGAGATGAATAATGTAGAGGCTAGAGTGTCTCTCTCAGTAACATTTACCGGCAGTTATTTATCCGTTTTAACATATACTGAACGCAGCTAGCTAGCACTGTTGATACATACATGTCGGTTCCATTTCTTGCCAGTCCCTCACTTGTCACATCGATCGCCGATCCCAGCTAGCCGGGTGAGGCTGAATACGTACGAGCATGTACTTTACTCATATCGACCGCCCTATCGCAAGCTGGCCGGTCGGGTCTACCACAGATCTGCTTGCCGCCAGTTCACTGTCATAGATTCTCGTCTTGGTTCTCGCTCGCAATTCTTTTGCTGCACAGCTGCAGCAGCTAGCCAACAGAGAGAGAGAGAGAGAGAGAGAGAGAGATGCATCGCTGGCCAGCTTAATTTTGGGCTAATTATACTGTGTAGTACTACAGGCCGAAGAGTTAATTTTTTCCCCTTTGGAACTGAGGAGTCTAGAAGAAATTTTGTAGGAATGGTGCTAATTCCTGTAAAATTTGTGTGCAAATAACAACGTTATAAACAGAGCATTAGTATCGATCCATTCAAATTGTTCACGATATTAGCTTGAAATACCATCAAGAATTTTCCTGCATAATGACTTAGCATTTCATAATTGAAAATTAATAGGGATCTCGCCTAATCCAACTTGTGAATAGCTAATGCGGTACTTCACTTGATATTTTCTTTAAATAATTAACATATATGGTGATTGCTTCCGAGTCGATGCATTGATGGTCCAACTAACAGCACACCCAAATATTAGTTTACGATTCATGTTATGGGTTCAAACCCACCTAAAACATCATACAAGGATTTATGTACAAATCGAGGGCTACCTTGAATAAATTGTGCTTTTGATTGTTTCCTTTCCTAACAAATAACACAAATATATATACATCATAGAAGTAACCAAGTAATAATTTATGAGGGCCGGGGTACATGAATATAATATTATAGAGACACATTGCCAGTGCTAAATTGATTTTTTTTATCCAGCTCGCATAATCTTTGATTGCCGTAAGTGGATCCTCCATTAATATCATCTTGAACGCTGCAAATATATTGTTAGAAAAAACGACACGCAGAACAGATGAAGTAGATCAAATAAAAAAAACAAGAGACACCGATTTAACGTGGAAAACCCTTGCGGGAAAAACCACGGCGTCGGCGTACGTAAATCTTCACTATTTTCTAGAGATTTACAAATGCAAGGATTTAATCGTCCGTGCAACTTACAAGAAGGTATATATAGATGGTGGCAACCTAGGTCAAACTCGGAAATTGACCTTCTCTCTGAATTTGGATCATAAATTAACAAACTTCATCTTAAGACAAATTCCATCATGTAGCATAATCAATGTAGACATCTTCCATGAAACAATAAAGAAAAAACCACTGACACCAGAAGCCACTAGGGCTTAAATAGTAACACCAACTAAGCTTGAGCAAAGTTCAAACTTAGTAATAGGAACTGGCTTCGTCATCATGTCAGCAGGATTGTCATGAGTATTAATTTTGCATATCTTAATGTTGCATTGAGCAATAACACTATAAATATAATGGTACCTGATATCAATGTGCTTTGTTCTCTTATGAAACATTTGATCCTTTATAAGGTATATAACACTTTGGCTATCACAGAATAGAGTAATTCAAGACGTAACTCCACAAAGCTTAGCATACAAACCTCTTAACCAAGTAGTTTCTTTACATGCTTCAGAGATAGCCATGTACTCAGCCTCTGTAGCAGACAAGACCACAGTAACTTGCAAAGATGCCTTCCAGCTGATAGCACATCCAAGCCTACCGGCGACGGGTCGAAGCTACGCTCCGACAGAAATTGGCCTTCCCTCTAAATTTAGATCATAAATTAACATATATCATGCTGGCATCTAGAGCGTTGCTCCCACACTAATATTTTCTATTTCATATAACAACATATGACCCAAGCATAAAAAAGTGAACTTATATATCATCTAGATAGAGTTCATTTATTATCTATTCTTAGAAGAAGTGCTTCTACAGCACCGTGCTAAAAGTATATCAGACAGAAAAAAGTGAGGTTAGTAATGGAGTAATGCACATTAGACTCTGAACTTTTAATTTGCTTTAAAATATCTGGACCTTTTTTTGGATAATGATGTTTCTATCAGAAAAAATTGCAAATACTCCCATATGTGTCAGTCAGTTTCATTTAACACCCCCCCCCCCGCGCGCCCTCGCCCCCGGGGGCGGTGACACACACACAACACCCCCACCAACAATTACTTTAGTGGCACATGTATATGCCCCCACAAGTGAATGGTTGTTTATTAGCACATTCACGGCCATCCTCTTCCCTCTAAGTTGGCTTTTTTTTTGATGTGGACTACATGGCATTAGTTTAAGATGTTCTAGCGTGACATGTGGGGTTAAGTTATGCAGCTTAGATTAAGATGGGTGGACAAACGAAGAGTTCATGTTTGTTTGCCTTATCGGGATGAATCAAATCAATACGAGGGAAGGTGGGAATCGAGGGCCGAACCAGTTGGAGGATATAGTGCAGGTCCAATTAACCACACTGTCTAATCTATATCCAACGTGGAACAACATGCAGTCCATGCACATCAATAAAAAAAGGCTGAGTAAGATGGTAGGGTAAACGATCATGCATTTGTAGGGGGTCATGTGCTGCAAGATTATTTGTATGGGGTAAATCAAATTCTGACCGTCTTCTGGAGGGTATTTGCAATTTTCGCTTTTATCAAATATGAAAATATGGAGTCTATAAAACATTCCTTTATTTGTTAAGAAAATTATGTTTAGAATTTTATATAACAGGCTGGAAATCAGTACATGTTATTTTATGGACTGTGCACATCAGTATTTAAGTATTTAACAAAAAATAAAAATTCTGATATCGACAATAAAATATATTATATATAACATCTTTTCTTATTCCCGATATTCATGAAGAAATATACACACTGTGCCTTCAAAAAACTCTATATATATTTAAAATTGTGTTACATGCATGAGGAGAGTATATTCACTAATTTCTTCATTGAAAATTAACAAAAAGAATGCAGCACAGAAAGTGCTTCAGACATTAAAGAGGCAGTCATGGTACATAAATATTCCCCAAAATAAAGAGGCAGTCAAACATTTCACATCTGATCAGGAATATACATATGTACTTGAATAGATACACCGGTGGTACTAATATATAAAATTAAAGGATCGATGTAGACATCAATGCATGTAGATTTTTATTTTTCTGATCTTGTAAATATATACTATTAGTTTAGCATCATAGGCGGAAGCAATATTAATTAATTAATTTGTTATACAAAGAAAAAACTCGTACGTTTTAAGATCTTTTTAATCGATCATATGCTGTCATAGCCTTGCTTATGTAGTACTCCCACCCACCTTCTCTGATTTTCTGCTTAGAACTTGTTGTGCCACTCGTTACATGCATGAGGAGAGTAGATGTTTTCATTGATATTCATGGAATTATCAGGCTCCAACGCCTCCAGCTCTGCGAAAACCTCATCAGGCTGGATGCCGTTGCAGGGCTCATAAATCATTCCACCCTCCCGGCTGCCGAGGGCATCGACGGAGCCGACGCCATTTCCGTTCGCCGCCATCATGTTGACGGCCGGCAGGCTGTCGAGGTCGCCGCCGACCGCGTTCTGCTCAGAAGCTGAATAGCTATGAACATTGTTCAAAGATGATGATGAGCTTGTGATGTCGGTCCTGTTGATCTTGTGGTGCTTATTCTTGGTGGTGGATGCGTGAGTGTGAGCCCGCGCGTATCCGGCGAGCACGTTGCGTTGCATTGGCCATGGGTGGTCGTGCTCCGCCGTGTAGGTGATCACCAGCATGTTGGGGTCGCTGCGGCTGCGCTCCACTTGCTTCCTTGCCATACATCCCTTGGAGCTGCTGCATCTGTAGTAACCCCTGCAGCAAATTAAATGATCATATACCAACGATCGACTAACATCAATTAATATCATAGAGGAAGATATTAATGCATCCATGTAAGTTAATGATATATATATAATGAGTGTCCGTTCTTCAATTCAGTTAATTAATCAACTTACAGAAACAAGATGGATTGAGTTGCGAAACAAGTCATCAAATATACTATGTGTGATTGAGATATATTGCACCGGCAGCGTTCCTGCTATATCTGCTAATTGCTTCACAATCTGAGCGACTGAGCGCAGTGCCCTCAGAGTGTAGACTGTAGAGTCTGTCGCAGCCTACGAGGGGGCTGATCATATCTTAAGGTGGCGGCCAGGTAGCAATGTCAAACGACTTCCTTTTGCATATATAGTGTGTACGTAACTGCGGATGCCCACATTTGAAAAGGCATCATGCATGCATGGTTTGGTATTAAAATTAATACGTATACTGAATCTAAGCTTAAATATGCCAGATGAAGGGTTCCTCAAGAAACTCCCTTAATTAGGACTTCAAATTATATATACTTCCCTTAGTAGAGTTACATATTATTCAAAAAACTAAAAGAATTAATATGGCACATTTGTATGTAATTTATTCACTTAATTTACTTAAACTTTTGCACCTTCCACTAACTATTCTACAAGTGCGAGTGGTGTATGCATGCATGCGGAGTGAGAAGGATATTAATTAATAAGGAGACAAAATATATAAATTGAAAAACTTTTTTAAACTAAATATTGTCGATCCCCAAAAATTAAATTGGACTGTGTTTATCTCAATCTGTGTATCTTAATTAGCTTGTCTGTACTTAAAATCATGTTAAACCTTTTCTGTTATCTTAGTTCGAAAGCAACCAAGCTTAATTATTTTGTTGTAGTTTTAGGGGAGACTTATTTTGCTAGAGAATGAAGAGGCATGCTATTAATAATAAAATAACGTAAACTGAAAAAAAAAGGAAATGCACATTTGAACTTCTATAAGAACCACATTGAACTTACCGCATATATATATGCATGCATGTATGCACTGAAGTTAATTGCTTGGATAAAATTAAACTGAATAATAATAGAAATACTTGACCTTGATGTAAACGTATTTTGCACATAAATTTGGTAAATTTAGACTAGAATAAACAAGCGTGATTCATTGGTATTAAATTTAAACTAGAATAAAAAGCGTTACTTATTGTTATTGTTAAATAGCCTTTGATTTTGATTTATAGTGCCCATCAACTTAAATCAGACCAAACAAGAGATTCGTGTGATCTCTTGTTAAGCATTGAGACGAACGGTTTACTCCTGCTTTTTTAGGCCCCGTCAGGAACATGAGAATTACTCCCTCCGGTTACAAATAGTTGTTATTCTGAACATCTACATAGTTTCCAAAACTCAACTTTGATCACTAATTTCTATTGTAATATGTTTAAAAAATCCTATAAAACTATAATATTATGAAAGTACGTTTCAAGACGAATCTACATATACAATTTTCATGCATTCAATCTAAATATTTTAAAAGATATCGATATATAAAATTTTCTATGTTTGACAGCATGTATCCCAAATCAATAAGATTTTGTGAATCAAAGGGAGTATGTAGGAAGAGTCCGGGGGACTGCAAAATTCATGTGGGTCATAAAGGAATATTAATAATGCAAAAGGAGTCTAATCTTCATTTCTGTGGATGATTTAGATACTCTGCCTATAAAAATGACATGCTATATTGGCCTTTAACAACCTTTTAGACTGTCTAATTGGAAACCAAATAGTAATCCAAATGAGATAAAAGAAATTAGGTGCGCACATGCATGATTATCTTGTTGAAAATTTCGAATTTTATGCTCTTTTCTCGATCTGAACTCATAAATAATTCTAATTAATGAGTTAATTGCACTAGGTCATAAACTTGCGCCGAAAATTTATTAGCCCCATAAATTCTTGCAAATATCATAGTTAATTGGCCACTTAACTTTTGCTGTCGATTGGTCAAGTATCAAGTTGAAATAAATACTCCTTTCGTCCAAATTTATAAGGCTTATTTTTTGAATGATCTTATCCATATATATAAAGCGTATTTTATATTTCAATGCAAAATTAGTGTGATGTTCCCTCTATACCCCTAATAAATATCCATTTTTACTTTATACTCCCTCTGTTCCTTAATACATATCATTCTAGCTTTCAAATTTTGTTCCAAATACATGTCATTCTACAATTTTGAGAGAACTTTTAACTTTTTTTTCTTTTGCATACCCTTATCATTCATTATTTTTAATGTTATTTATCACTGTGGATTAGAGTAACACGCACCATCCAAGAGCAATAAGTGGTCGAGCTAAGGAATGAGGGTGATTTAGTCATTTCTACATGTACTTTGGTTGAAGTGCAAAATCCTAAAACATCATCTATTTAGGAACGGATGAAGTATTATCTACATGTATGCATTGAGTATAGTGTCTAGTGATAATAATTAGGGATAATCGATCTAGTCATTTTTAATATCTTCTTGGTCATATGACAAGAAAAAATACAGCTTATAAACTTGGACGGAGGGTATATGGCAAATTCCATTAGATTGGCAGCTTAAGTGGCCTAATTGCCATCGATGCCCATGCTGAGTTCTCCCACTTGATTGCCTACACATATTTTCTCTCTTGATCGATCTTGTATGTAGTTTGTGACGACTATGGTGTGCGGGGCTTTTTTTGGTGATCTACGAGTGCAACCATTATAGGTCGATCAACTGCTTACCATGTGAGGAACCATGCTATATATGTCGGCATGCGACATGTCTTCCATACCGTTTATCATAATATAATTCATCCCCACATAAATAAGCTAATTAAATCCATTGACCAGATTTTTTGACTAACAATGACAGTTTTTTTAGATAGACAAGTTAAAAAAATTGACAGATTAATTCGGATGTTTAGAAGGATGAGTGCAAGTTTAATTAATGGGGATCATATCTATAATGCAATTAATGTAATCCCACAATTGTGGGCTAGAAATAAAAAATGGCTGTTTGAAATTAGAATTGGGGGAATGCGAATATATTGCCTTCAGGCTA
This sequence comes from Guadua angustifolia, assembly GCA_036346375.1. NCBI lineage: Eukaryota > Viridiplantae > Streptophyta > Magnoliopsida > Poales > Poaceae > Guadua > Guadua angustifolia. The sequence continues at coordinate 84,794,169 of CM070504.1, read as the reverse complement.
TTTTTCAATATGTTGCTATTGCTGAACCAATAAAATGGTCTGATCAAAGGAATATGGTAGTTGCCTCTTATCTAAGATGGCCACGATTTTGTTGCTCTTTTCAGATACTCTACCTGCAGATATGAGCAATAAATATTAATAAGATCCGCACATTTGATGTACAACATATCGGTGCAAGATAAAGACTGTAGCGCGTCCTTTGGAGGAAAGTTGGATAAGGAATGTAAGCACAGTACCAAAGAAAAAGATCTGATGTTGATGAACTTCAATTCGACCATTAGTTTGCAAAGGTACTAGATCGTTTGTCACAGAAAAAAAATGTAAATAGATACCTTGGATAAGGAGAGCCCTTGATGGGTTTCTGCCCATACTTCCTCCACGCCCATAGATCAGACGGAATCACCTCTCCTCCACCTGCCCGACCGCTCGTCGCCGGGGGTGCCGGGATACACACCACCTTCTTCACCTCGTTCTTTCTGCAGTATTCAAGGCATGCGGCATACTTAATTAATTAAAGATTCAATGAGGAAACTACTTAACTAAAGATTATACATAAATAAACACTGATTGGAATCTAAGATAGTACTATATGCATATCAGCTAACAGCTAACGCATGACTGTTTAATGCACTGATACAATAGTAGCTAGGGCTTTTGGAAATCAATCTCTCAGTAAAGAACATGGAACGCTCCCTCTAAAGAAAGAAGATGAACGAAAGAAGGCGGAAGGCCTGATTTAACAAAACTTCGCAAAGAGATCTACACTGGCTACTAGCCTTGAAACCATGCAGAAGAAACTACTCTGACCAAAGGACCAGCAGCATATACATGCATGCATCAAATGTAAGGAATACCAAATCTATAAATTTAACTCAGCTAGCTTGACACTCAGAATGACTCAGTTTCCTAGATATGGAGTCCCTCAGTATACTGAAAAGCAATGCTGAAATGAGCCGATGAAGATATTTAGAACCATATGTAGATATATAGTTGAGTATACATGAACTAATGGTAGGGAAAGTGAGAAATTAGTGAACGACGGCACACGGAAAGGGGAATGGCAAAGTGAAGTAACGGATGTGAAATCAAGTCTCTTCTATTAGAAAGGATGGACAAATGAAGAAAGGACAACACCAAGAAATAAGGCACATAAATATGTAGCTAATTAGTCACCTCTTGATCATTTGATGGTGAGCAGCTGACGTCAGCGGCGAGATCCTCATGGCGTCGTCGCCGTCATCGGCAGCACCGGCGCTGCCCATCAGCATGTCGCGGCCGCAGCAGGCGTGCTGAGAGATTTGGACCGGCAGCTGCTGGTGCTGTGGCGGCGGCGGCGGCGGCGGCCCGTAGCCGGCGCGCGGCTCCATCGCCGACGAAAGGTATGGATCGACCGTCGACGGCGCCTCGAACATCACGGCGTCGCCGCAGACGATGCTCATAGCCGGCCGTCGCTCCTCCTCGTATGGGATCATGATCTGGCTGGGGTAGTAATGAGGCGACATGTGAGCAGCCGCTGCTGCGCTATAAGCAGGAGGAGGGGGTGGCTGGTTATGGTGGGTGGACACCACAGCGGCCATTGCATTGGCACGGGTCACGACGTCGGCGAGGTCTCCTTCTGCAGTGGCGGCGTTGGCCTCCATATCCGTAGTGGTGCTCACTCTTTCTAGTTTCTACCCCTACTAGCCAGCCAGCTGCCTGCAGGTGCTGTGCCTGTGCGCACACACACTGTCTCAGTGCCCTCTCTCTAATTCCTCTCTCACAGCAGTCACATGAGCATAAGCAGAGGTTGATACTATATGGATGGGATGTTTTTAGATACTAGTGAGTGCGTGTGTATCTTTTCAGTCGTCACAGGCAGGCTATGGTGTGGTGAGAGAGAGAGAGACCAAGAGACCAGTATTTATTTGGGCACCGGCTACAGCTCCGGGAACTGTTCACACGAACTGTGGGCAGCTTATTGCACCACAGGGAGTCAGAGTGAAATATATGCATGCCACGAGATGATGACCATACGGCCGTTTTCATCCATCCATCTATGCAAGGACTACCGCCTCTGCCTCTCCTAGTTCCGTCTCTCTCGTCTCCTGATGATCTCCTCCTCCTCACGAGAAAGAGTAGATAGAGAGAGGAAAACGACAAGGGGACAGGGACATGGTGGCACTTATGATAGAGAGAGAGAGTGAGCAGCAGCAGGACAACCTTTGCCTTCATTTGTTGGCTTGGCTGCTTCTTTCTCTCTCTTTCTTCCTTCTATCGCCTTTTGTTTTCGGTTGCTTGCGATAAACTTAAGCATTAATGTGCAATATTGCTTGGCTAGCTTCTTCTGTTTTCCCACCTATCTTTCACCTTTTTTTTTTTTTGGCTTGCTTGGAGAATATACGGTAGTTATAGACGGAAATACTAGACCGCATGTATATGGAGTTACATACAATTCCCTGCCGTTGGATCACGTCGAGATTCATGCCTTTCTCCCCCACCAACCATATCTGTTTTGTAGAAAAGCTTATCCATTTTTCTTCCTTCTCTCCCCTCTCTTTCTCCCTTCCCTTTCTCTCCACTCCGCTTCGGTAGACTGTGTAGTAGTAGAAGGAGCTCGAAAGGCGGTAGGGTGTCAAAACCGTGAGGTTTTCGGGTTTCTGTCGGCAAGGCAGTGGCAGGGAGGTTTTCGACAATAAGGGCCACTAGAAACCCCAAGGTTTTGGGCGACAATAACATCGGCGGGGTTTCCAATAATGACCGCGGCTTGAGCAGTGGCAGTAAGCGAGGTTTCCAACGAGGAAAGAGAGATGAGGGGATAGAGAGAGCTTTGGAGAGGGGGAGGACAAGGACATGAAGAGAAACATGAGGAAATGAGAGAGGTAGGAAGAGACATGCGCACAAATTTTGGAGCACAATGAATGATGGATTGATGCATGCAACTCAATGTATATGTGGGAAAGCTTCTCCTAGTTATAGGAGAATTTATTTGAAAGAATCATAGGTACAGGCTATTCAACACCGCATAGCAATACTCTAAAAAAGTCCACTTTACACCCTTGACTTTATGCCCCGAGTCTAAATTACACACTCAACTACAAAACCGTTCACTTTACACCCTCAACTATCAAAACTAGTGTAGATTATCTCATGCAACTGGTTCTATAGGTGGTGTTTGCCGTGTCGCCTGGTTTTGTGTTGACGTGGCCTATTTTCCGTTGATGTGGTAGCCACATCACCATCCCTCCCCTTCTCTCTCCCTCTCACTTGTTTATCTCTCTTTCTCTACCTGCAATCGCATATCCCTCCCCCTCTTTCTCCCACCAATGCCTGATGAGAAGAAGGACACCTACCACCAGCTATTCCATCCTACCATGGCAATGCGAACCCTCCACTATAGTGGCCTTCGTCACAATGCCCAACCCCAACCCTGTAGCTCTTCCCCAAAGTAGTAGACGAGGCTGTTGATTCAAGGCATTCCTCCCGCTTCCCCTCTATAGCTCAGCAGTAAGCATAGGATCCATCCTCCTCCGCCTTCACCACCCCGCCACTAAAGCGGTAACGTTGTAATCTAACACGTCACCAAGGCCTCCATCCTTAACCCCCGTGACCATGGAGGCATCGAGTTAGAGCAAAGAGGGGAGCCACAGAGGCCACCATGGCCAAGGGCGGTGGCGGTGCCAAAGCAGGAAGATTTGGTGGAGACAAATGTCAGCGATCCTCAACCCCTGTAGCCATGGCGGCGTCGAGTGTTAGAGTAGGCAGATCTGGGTGGAGACAAGCTTCATCAATCCTCAACCCCCACAGCGGTGGAGGCATCAAGTCACAGGAAAGAGAGGGGAGCCACGGAGGCTGCCATGACCAAGGGTGGAGGTAGAGTGGCAGTGGCAAAGCAGCAGATCCAACAGAGACAAGTGTCGATGGGGCTGAGCAGCATCGGTGGGGTCCAACAATGGCGGCAGAGAGATGTTGTAGGCTTGGAGAGAGAGATTTTGGAAGATGGAGAAGAAGCTAAGGCGGTTGGGCTCGAGGAGTTGGGAGAAAGGAAGAGAGAGAGAGAGAGAGAATGCCACATCAGCAATACCTATCTAAATGGTTGACACATCAGTGAAACTTATACGAGTGGACACCATGTCATCCAAAACCGGGGTGGTTTAGGGCAAGGGGTGATTTACTCTAGTTTTAATAATTTGGGTGGGGGGAGGTTGGAAATGAACAGTTTCATAGTTTATGGTGTAATTCGGACTCGGTCCATAAGTTCAGAGAGTAAAGTGGAATTCTTCCTACTCTAAATGACTGTGGGCGCATGGTCATTGTATCCCACCCCTTACCACTTATGCCACCTTATAAGCAAATAATGCAAATATTTTCTATTTCTAAGGTGACTAAAATTTTCTGAAGCTTTAGTCACACGCAAGGCTTACATTACCAAACCGAGCTTGGAAATTGCCTTCCCCTAGTTGATATTGATTTTTGTCAAAAATTGGTAGAAACCGAACGAATTATAAAGTCAACCTTTTCGAACTCAACGGTCAAACAACAACCAAAATAAATAAAAAGTAACCAATTTTACTTTTTACCATTTTTCCATTTTTCCACTGGTTTACAAAGAAAATCGGCACACTCAACGAAAATTGAAAACGAGGAGAATTGGAAAAAAATTCTAGAAAATGTTGGATATTCAAGTAAAATTAATGTGAGAACTCAAAACAATGACCTCTTATCCTAAAGCTCTATTTTTGTGATGACATGATAAAAGGTTGGAGCATTTATAGGACAATCAAGGATATTCGATGAATGATTAGCACTACTAGGAAAACAATTATTAATGACACGAGATGTAGTCATTGAAAGTCACTAAGAACCACAAAATTATAGCTGTTAGCCATTGTTAAAGGCTCCACGGTTAATAGTACTGATGACCACGTACAATTTTTCTAACAAGAGATAGTGTGCTATCATTAATTATGAAGAAACAACGACCACTTTGGTAGTATTAATAATCACTTTTCGGTCACTGCCCTACTTGATATTGTTAAGTATTAACGACCACTTTATAGTATTAATAACAACCATTTCTTTCATCATATCTGATACCACATTTATATTAATAAATAGCCCAGCTATTCTATCCCCGTTCATTTCTTAGAAACAAAGACATAATTCTGATTCCGTAAAAACATCCCGGATCAATACCATGAAGCAAAAATTATATTATTGAATCTGAAATATACAATTAGAATGTATACATATCCGTATATATGAAAGTTTTTATTTTTCCTTAATTTTCTATTATCTATATTTGGATTTGCTCAAAAACATCTCCCAAATTTGGTTTTTCAGAAAAAAAATTCATGCCAGAGGTAAAAAAACTATTGATACTAATTCTAGGGAAATTTTGGATAAATTTCTCCAAATTTCTTGAATTTTTTGAATTTGAATCTGAATTGGACTAGTTTACCAACCAATTCCAAATCTTGAGGCAGATCGATATGGTCAAAAATCATGATTTTCGTTGATTGTTCAATCCCTAGTCACACGTATTATCCAATAAGTGAATGGTACATGCTAGTGGTTTTCCACTGTAAGGTGACTGAAATTTTCATAAGCATAATTCACATTTTTTCTCTCTTGGATTAACATCTAATCTTACAACTCATCAATCCCTGTACAAATGTAACACATAAGAAAAAGTCAAGGATTATTAGTTGAGTTACAAGGATAGTTGTGTTAACCAACTGTGCCCCTTTGGATAAATAGAAATTTCTATGACCATTAATTGATTGAAAGATTTTCACTAAACACACCAAAAGTATTTTCTCGTAAATGATATATAGATATTTTCATAACCGTCTTATATATACTCCCTCCGATCACTTTTATAAGGCTTATTTTTTTAACGGTCATATTCACAAATATAAGGTTTGCATGTAGATTTAATGAGGCATTCCTTCTATACCCCTATTTATTTTTTTAAGGTTTGCATGTAGATTTAAAGCTAATCAAATCCAAAGGTGAAGGATGAAGCAAATATATCAGCAACAACAATCAAGTTAATGGGCCAGTATCGGATGAGGAGCACATTGCCTTCCTTAACCTTTGGTTAGACAAATTTCTCTTTTGCAGGGCTTCTCTTGGGCCGACCCAAGTATATCAGACTTTAGCAGAGTAGCTTGTAGAGGGTCTCGGCTAGCCTTGGGAAAAATGCTGTTAGGAGTAGTATATCAGATATGCATATTATAAGGTGTCAGCTATTTATATGTTTTGGTCAGTTCTCTATTGGCAACATAGGAGGGCCATTCTGGTTTGTGCAGATCTTGTTGTACTATATATTCAGTCGATCCTTTAAATTGAACCCAGCCGACAATACTCTATTTTCAAGGGAAGAGACCCCAGAGGACGCAGAACCCCAGTTCAGACCAAGCTGATCGTTTGGTGAAAGATTCATACTATACTCCATGAATGAGACAAGGGTTACTCCTATCAGCTCTAGAAAATACCTGGCTTTGTTTTTACAACTTGACAATGAAGACTTCAACAAATGGGATTTTTTTAGCTACAACAATGCAGCTGACTTCCCTTGGCTTTGTTTCTTGCACCTGAAAGCCGATATCTCTCTAATGCCACCTAAGACACTGGAGCTCTATAAGCTATTTATTTCTCCAATGCCACCTAAGACACTGGAGCCGATATCTCTCTAATGCCACCTAAGACACTGGACCTTGTTCTTCATTTGGTCGATGACCTGCAAATTCAGGATCTGCCCCACTTCTTCCTGAACACGCGCCGAGCAGGTCATTTCTCATCGTGGTGGTCGGCCATTGTTGTGGCCTTGTATTCTTAGAAGACGCCATTGGCCATTATAAATGAATTTTGTCTGAACCTTCTAGAGCCAACGGTAGCCACTAACAACAGATGTAGCAATGAGGCTAGCTCTTTGGGATACACTAACTCAAGCCATGTAGATATAACCGCGATGTATCGGTCTAAATGAACTTGGTTGCAAATCTTGAACTCTGCAAAGTACTTTCCTACTAATCAACTCTGCTCCCTTCTTGTAGGCTAAGGCTACGGGCAAGAAGGCAGTGACCAGCCCGTCGAGCAGTGGTCAACTAAGCAAGAGGCCACATCAATCAACAGGCCTCATAGGGTACACCTCTAGTACCTTAGGGATCCAAAGCCCTTCCCTATTGGACATAGAGAGGCAACAACAACCTAGCAAGTATCCTTTGATCAACTATTGTTTTTCTTTTATCTTGAATTTCTCAATAATTAAAACTTATAGTCAACTAATTTTTAGAGAAGAAGCGCTCAAAGTCCATCAAGGTTCTTGCCAACAGAGGCACCAAGTCTTAGGAATAGAGATGTGAAAGTCTTCCACATTCTCCCAATGCATCGGCTACGGGAGGGTGATTTAACTCTTAAAAATTTGGTAATCTTATTGGATTTTTTCTTATTTAAATTCCCTTTTCATTGATCACATCTATTAAAGCGGTGAGCATCTTGGCTGATCTGTCGGCCGCCTCACTTGAGCTATCTCTGCCATCCTCTCAGTTGACTCCCCCGGCCCCCGTCACTACTCCCCTCCCAGCATCGTCTGACCCGACAAATCTGTTGGGTTTTACCCTAGACAACCTGGAGGATCTGGAGGTGATGGCTATGGACGACTACCTTATCGACATCAGGAAGATTCTTGAAGTGAAGGAGGCATCGGTTGCGGTAACTTCTACGCCAGGCATGCAGGAGAGGTTTAACAGACTTTTCAACCAAGTTATACAACCAAAAGCCGACCTCTTGAACAACACGTAGCCCTCTGAGACGCCATGGCCGCCATGGAAGCCGATCTTCCTTTGGTATTATGAACGTGCTTTTAAATGTCTGTCACTTAGACGGTAAAAAAGCAGAGATTGAAGCGGCTAGGGCCAGAATTGCTCGGAGGGAGGCACAGGAAGCCGATCAAAAGCAGCTCAACAAGATAGTGGCAGAGGCCAAAACAAAGAAAAACAAATTTGATGCTAATACCCTGGCCCTCAAGTCAAACAAAGCAGCCGTCTAAAAGCTGTAGTCGACTAAGAGATTCCTTGAGGTGAAGCTAGCCAACTTGAACAAACGAATAGCCGACAACCAAGCAATGATCTTTGCAACAACCTCGTCCATCAAAGAGTAGAAGCATAAAATAGCTTTGGCCATTGCGGGAGTCTGAGAGCAATTAGCCAAGGTTGTCCCTATGCTTGGGAGCGCTAAGGAAGATGACAAGATCATCAACGAGGTGCAGGAGACCATCGCAAAGGCTGCAAGTGCCCTATCGGCTTTGGGGGGCATGGCTTCCTAACTCCGGCTTTAAATATTGACTTGTAATGAATTAATGCTTTTTGGTTGACCTTGCTTGGAATTATGACAAATGTTTTGTAAATTTCAATCAGTTGTTTAACTGATTGTTTGTTAATGCTTTTATTTCGTGATGTTTATATTTGAACACTATACCATTTGCCAGAATTAACTGCATTAGGTTAATTTGGTCGTTCAAGGGCTAAACCTCCATAGCCAATTAGGAACCAATCCAAACGCTAGGATAGTATTTCTTCAAGTACTTTCCGTTGCTTGCTTTAGAAAGCACGACTCCCTCCAACGTTTCTAGTATGTATGAGTTTCCATCAACAAGCCAATTTATCCTATACGGCCCTTCCCATGTAGGTGACCACTTACCGAATCGGCTATCCTTAGAGCCGACAGTAATATAGTCTTGCAGACTAAATCGGCTTCAAAAAATATTTAGGCACTATCATTTTGTTATAAGCCCTAGCAACCCTTTCCTTATTTCTCTTAAACCGATCTAATGTATGCAATCATAACTCCGTCGAATCATCTAAGTTATCAACCATCAAATCCTTGTACTCTTGAGCCGATAAACCATTGTGTTTGGCCACCCGTACAGAGTCAATATTAATATCTATAGGCAAAATGGCCTTTTGACCGTAAACTAGCTGATAGGGCAAAAACTTCGTTGCTCCATGGTATGCTAGCCGATACGCCCACAAAGACTCCTACAACATTGAGTGCCAATTCCTTGGCTTTTCATCAATCTTTCTCTTAATTAACGTTTTGTTAGATGATTCAGTTTAACCATTAGCTTGGCATAATAAGGTGATGAATTCAACAACTTAATACCCAAACTCTTAGCAAACTCTAGGAACTCATTGGACATGAACTCTATACCTTAATCGGTTGTGATAGTTTGTGAAATTCCAAACCGATGTATAATATGCTCATTAATAAACTCGATAGTTTCAACACTTGTAAACTTTCAGTATAGCTTCAACCCATTTAGAAAATAATCGATCGTGGCCAAAATAAATGGCATTTGCTCAAAGCAGGAAATATTTGCCCGATTACATCTATGCTTTACCCTCTGAATGGCCAAGGCTTAATGTTGCAAAGCCGATGCTGGGGCCAATTGTATGTTGCTGAATTTTTTATAAGTCTGGCATCCTTTATAATATTGGAAACAGTCCTCCAGCATTGTCGGCCAAAAATACCCTGTACGCCTTAGCATCCACTTCATCTTATAAGCCAATTGATGGGACCCACACATGCCTTCATGCACTTTGCCCATCACCACGTTAGCTTCGCCGACTTCAAGACACCTTAGTAGCAAACCTTTCAATGTCCGGTAGTATAAGGTATCGTCAAGAACTATGTACTTCAAGGCTTGTTGCCTAATTTTTCTCTCCGTCGACTTAGATGGATCAATAAAATACTCCGTTATCTTTGTTCTCCAGTCAGCGGTGTCCACACACATTATTATTTTCTCAATCGGCTCACATTCCTCAATCTGGCCAAAACCTTTATAGCCTGATGCCTGTTGGGCTAATAGTTGGCTCTATCTTTTAACTCATGAGGAATGTGATCAACAGAGAATGAATTAAATGAGCCGATTATAGCCTGGCATTGGTTTACGTATTTAGCTAGAATCTCATCGTAAAAATTATACTCTCCCTTAATCTGCTGCACAACCAACAAAGAATCACCATAGGTCTCGACAGTGTCTACTCCGATATTTTCAAGTAGTTGTAGGCCTCAAAATAATGCTTCTATTTCTACCTGATTATTAGAGCATCGACAATTTAATCAAAATGCAAATCCAAAACTATGCCCCTTAGGTGAGACAAGCACTATTCCAATATCATTGCTCTCTCGACATACTAATCCGTCAAAATACAACTGCCAAGGGGCTATGGACACTAGATCGATAGTTGTCTCATGCCTTGTTATGAAATTAGATATAACCTATCCTTTAATCGCTTTAGTTGATTCATATGATAGGTCGAACTTGATCAATGTGTAAGCCCACTTGCCAAGTCTACCTCACAAAATTGGAGTTGACAGCATATACTTTATAACATTGGTTTTACATATCACTTTACAAGCCGATACCAAAATGTAATGCCTTAATTTTGTATAGGTAAAATATAAAGATAAGCACAATTTCTCTACAAAGGAATACCTGATTTCAACGTCAAGCAATCATCGGCTTAAATAGAAAATCACCCTCTCTTTGCCATCAACTTCTTGTGCCAAAACTGCCCTAATAGTTTCATCTTTAGCTGATATGTACAACTTGAACAGTACGCCTTTCTGTGGTGCAGCCAAAACTGAAGGGTTGGTCAAATATTCCTTGATATCATCAAAAGCCTTTTGTTTGATCGGTTCCACAGACAAACTATTGATTATCTTTCAACATCAATAATGGGGTAAATGCACGAATACAGCCAGAAAGATTTGAAATAAATCATCGTAAATAATTGATTTTGCCAATCAACTTCTGTAACTTATTTTTTGTCATATCCTAAAAATATAATAAAGTAAGAAATCTAACTCAAAGATTTTATTTTATTATTTTGTCATTTTTTGGATTTTCTTGGATTGTTTCTAGATTTCTTAGCTTTTCTTGATTGCACCTAAAAAGAGAAATACATATAGATAATAAGCAAGAATAAAACTCTATGTCAACAAAATAAGTAAAAATTTCTAAAAATATGGATAAATGACCAGGACTTTGTATATAAATTTAGAAATGTCATGTAACATGATAAAAGGTGAAGTGGAAGGAAATGGGATTTGACAGTGAATAGTGACAATTTCATAATTTAATAAAAATAATTCAAAGTTATTCTGATCTATAAATTTTATATAATTTTAATAGAAGTCATATATATCCACAGTAAAAATATCATGAAATAATAAATTATTTTGAGATATTTAAAAATTCAAAAACAAAAAGATTAAAAATCTAGAAATGACAATCTCAAAATTTTTATAAATTAAATAAGGAATATCTGAAGCTGAAATGTTTATTAGAGATCCTTATAGCTATGATAAACCTGTACAAAAAATTTCAAAAATTGCTGATAATATACAACTCTCTAGAAAAATGGAAAACCGAGAACACAAAAATTGACCGCCAAACGTTGTCAGAATTTTTGCAAATTTTGGATGTCTTATCTCAGTCTGAAATTTTAACAGTAAGATAAGCCCTGTCGAAGAATCACTCAATTTTCAGAAATTCTTGACTTAAAATCTATGGCCAATAAAATGCCCTAAGTGTACTAGTCGTAAGAGGGAGCGGATGAATATCCGATTTTAGCGACTGACAAGTGGGACCGAAGAGCTATGGTGATTGTCCACCAGGTGGAAGCTAGAGCCCGACTGTGAGAGACTACCAGTGGGCCCGAGACCCTCACGCCCCCACCTATCAGTCGCATCACAGTCCTCCTCCTTCCTCGCATTGAAGTCTCGGAGCAAGACGCGCCGTTGTAGGCTTCGTCACCCACTGCCAGCCTGTGATCGACGACCGAGGTAAAGCCATCATCCTTCACTAGACACATTTTGACCTCACCGCAAAACTAGCCGCCCATTCCTACTCCCGCACAGAGCCACTGTGCGAGCCGAAGACTTCACCGCCGAGACACACTAGCAGGATGACATTTCCACAGCAAATTCACGGCTATAAAAGCTGGCTTTGGGGTCGCCCAGCTGTGCACTACGTTTCCCCTTGCCTTCCTCCTCCAACATGCCCACTGAATAGTCTCCCATTTCCTCTCATTCTTCCTTGGGTGAAGAACCCCAGTCCTGGAATGAGCTCGAATTGAGGCGGTACATGAAATCTTCTTTCAATCCCTTTGCACAGTAACATCTGTGACTCATACAAACCAAAACTCCTCACTTATTTGCAGACATTATCAAACCAAAGCTTGGCACACCACCTTTCTTCTCCTTCCTCCATGACACTCGGTGGCAGGATGAGCTAGACAATTTCCACATCCAAAACCAGGTAAAATGGGATGCCTAGGGGTTGTTGGTGCTGTCAGTGGAACCGATTCCACTCGGCGACCTTCTGTCGTTGGAGCGGCTTCCTGCCATGGCCTCCACCGCTCGGCCACGGTGGTGGGGCTTCTCCGGTGATCGACGGTGGAATGGGTACCACCCTCGTGTGCGCCTGAGCCTCCTCAAGCTGTAGAGACCATCGGTCGAGCGGGATTTCGGCTAGAATCTTGCCGGCGACAAGGTCAAGCCCCAGCTCTGTTTGGGGTTGATGACATGCGGGACCTGGATGTTAGGGACTACGGCCGAGTCTCTCGCATATGTTGAATCACTGACAGGTGGACCCAGAATATTAGTGGCTACGGGCGGTTTGAACAAAAAAAGGCGCGCGCGCAGGAATATGCTTTCCTGTGACAAAAGCGCATTTTGCGAATTCTTTTCTTCTTTTCGGAATGGAGCTTATTCAACTAGCAATAACTCTTAAAGTATAAATCCAAATGAGTTGAAACAAAATTTTAAATTCATATAAAATCAAGAGCTCTTAAAATATGTAAAAACATTTTGAAAATGATCTCGGTGTAAATTTGAAATTTGAATTCAAAGAGAAGGGTAGGAAATATGCTCAATATAAAATTTCTACAAATATGCTTAGAATTGAATGGAACAAATTTTGGTGGACTTCATATGCTACCAAAAACCCAAGTATGCAAAAATATTTAAATTCCAATTTATCTTGAACCATTTTCCAATAAGGATGTATGCCAATATGCTAATTATGATGAAATGCATATTCTTTGCAAATAGGCTCTAAATTGACTAAAATTAATTTCTTAAAATCAGGAGGTCAGAAGGCTAGTAGAATAAGGGAGTATATGAGAATCTGCTTTAACTGGGAATGGTTGTATGGCTTGATCTGATCTTAAGAAGTAAAGAATAAAGATATATAATTGTCCATAAACTCAAAATAAGTGTATACACAAAATATGACAGGGAAGAACTCAGGACCAGAAAGCTAATGTAGGTAATCTTTGGAGGATCCTCACACACACAAACTATCATGGCATTACTGATACTACTAACGATAATCTTAGCTTAAGGGTAGACAATACATGATGTCACATGGGTATACATGACTACTTAACCATGCTTAGTATACTCGCAGTTATCTTTCATGACTTAAAAGGGGTGTTTTACAACTAAAAATGTTGGAATATGGTAATTTGGTTAAAAACCTAAAAATAAAACTATGGTTCTAACGTAGGCATGTATGGGCAATAGCTGGTTATGCAAGGAAAAGACTTGTACGTAGTGTAGGGGGGATTCACGCTTGAGTTGCCTTAAGGACCAAACTATTGTGTTGCTTACAAGCCAAGAAAACCGTGCAACCACAAGTGCTGGTATGGGACAGTCTTAACCTATTAAATTGCTTAGATCCGCTTTGCACCTTGGTAGGCAGGAGATAGTAGGAGCACTCCTTTCTAGGTTTGCTTTTGAGAGGCTTCCACACCTCGGTGTGGGTAAATGCATGTCAGTACAATGGTGTACGCCTTGCTATGGAAAGAAACCATATTTGCAGGGAGGGGCTGCCTATGTTGTTGATCTAAATATAGGGAGGGACTGTTATGTTTTATTTATTCATGTTTCTTCTACCATAGCAAGGGTTTCACGTCACTGCCTCACTGGCTAGTGCAAAGTTAGGTCTAGGTAATGTAACGGTTATATTTTGATATCTCTGCGGCACACCAAAAAAAGTGTGTCAATTGCGCTACACAAAGAGATAATCATTTCTTATGGGTAAAACTGTACACCTCTGCAGAGTGAAAATCTAGTCGATTAGCCGCGTCTATAGTCAAAGGCACTTGGTAACGTCATCACTTAGTTAGTTCTTGGTATTTTCACAAATGGTTTTGTTTTGGAAATGATGTGGGGCAATACACTTTATGTCGGGGACGATCATGAAGTGGGTTGAAATAGTCGGATAGACTGCGATGAAAAACTTATGTTTTATATCATACTTGATTAAGAATTGCACTGTTTGAAAATTTCGTTTACAATCTACCATATGATTATGTTTTATTTCCGCAACTGCAAAATAATTGGAGAGCCTTCCTCTTTTTTCATAGCTTGCATTTTAGTATAATTGCTTCTATGATACACTAAAAGTCTTGCTGAGTATGTAATGTACTCAACCTTGCTTTAGTTGTTGTTTTAGGTGAGGATACATAAATCCCCGATGACATACACGATTCTGCAGGATTCGGGGACAACGATGATGATATTTTCTAGAGGTTTTACTTTGTATGTTGCCTAGGGGTTATGGGTTAGAGGCAAACTGCAAGATAAATAATTTTTCGCTGCAATATTTTGGCTTGTAAAACTAGTACTCAATCTTATCGAGCTTAAGTGAATGTAATATATCTATGTGCATGGATGTGATTCCAATTTGTAAACTATGCATACTAACCACTGATCATGGGACTAGTACTGCGTGCACACGGATCCCGTTATTGATATTATTATCAAAAATAGGGGCTTTACATTTGTGCATGTCGGCGGTTTTGTTTTGGCTATAGCCCTTACTCTTTCTTGGTTGACCTCAATCCCTCTCTCATGAATCATGAAGCACAAAAATTAGCCAGCTGAAACACCAAAAGCACATTTGTAAGGATTCATCTTCAAATCATGCGCTCTTGTATTCTTGAAGACTATTTCTAAATCGGCTAAATGTTGTAGGTGTTCTTTGGATTTTACTACAATATCACTAATGTAAATTTCTACAATATGGCCGATTAGATCGTGGAAAATTAAATTCATCACCAGCTGATATGTTGCACCAGCGTTTTTTAAGCCGAATGTCATCACCGTCCACTCAAATAACCCCAAAGCACTAGGGCATCCGAAGGTAGTTTTTGGTATATCAATTTCTTCCATGAATATCTGATTATATCCGGCATTGCCATCAAGAAAACTAATAATTTTATTTCCTGATGCAGCGTCGATAAGCATATCGGCTATTGGTATCGGATACTCATCATTTGGCGTAGCTTTATTCAAATCCCTGAAATCGATGTATACTCTGAATTTACCGTTTTTCTTCATGAAAAGAATGATATTGGACACCTACTCAGTGTATCGGCAAGGTCTGATAAACTTTGTAGGATTGATATATATTAAACTAGCAATCGAGGGGGGTGAATGATTACGCGGAAGATAAAATCAAATTTTTGATTATTTTTGAAACACCCCAATTAACTGATTCGGATTCGACAAAAACAGAATGATGCACGTCCACTAAAACAGTAATTTCCGAAGATCTAACCGTTAGATCGAAGTGAAATTTTAACTGTAGAAACTAGATTCAATTTTCAAGCTAACCCAACAAAAATCAGCTCGATCGGATCTATGGATCTAAAGTTATTTTCTTCGTAATTTTGACTGAAATAATAATGACGGGAATTGATCTTACCGCGACGAACCAAACTCTAAAAACGAAATTAATCAGGATTTATGAAGAGTTAACTAACCAAACTTGGAGATCCGGATCGTGGAGGCCTCTTCAATTGATGTACGTACAACTGATTCCAGTTCTTCTTTACTTTGAACTCAACAGATGAAGTTTAGGCTTGATGCAGAGCAACGACCTGAAAACAAACAACACAGCGAACGGCAGGAACAGAAAACAAGCAATTTGGTGCTGCAATGCCGCCAACAAAAACGCCGTTCCTTTGCCACGCATGCATGTATGGGCTGCCGCCGGCTAGGACGTCTTCAATAAAGCTCGCTGCGGATAGAACTTTCTAGCCGCCGGCCGCAAGAAGCAATTTCCTCGCCGACTAGGAGTATCCAGTCGCACAAAAATCGTCTTGGCGCAAGTAACGATCAGCCCTTCAGGCACACCAGCCACAAGGACACCAGATGCATGCATGCATCAATAGACTAGTTGTTCATGCAAGCAAATTTGCTAGTCGCATAAAAGCTGGCCAAGCCTCCAGCCGCCGTAAAAGCGATGCACTGGCCGCAACAACTAGTCGCCGGCCGGTTGCATGAACAAAAATGGCCAAGCCACAAGAACTTTCTGGCCGCAAGCCCTCAAGACGCCAGGCAATTTTCTAGATGCACGAACTACAGCCAAAACATGCATGCGCTGCTCTGATACAAGACGTCGGAAGAGAAAAATCCAATGCCAACCAAAACGCCTCCAAGCCTCACGTCACATGCATGCAAGTAACTACTTCTAATCACCACAAGAATTGCATGCATGTAGCCACTTCACGCCGCACGGCCGCCAAGAAAAAAGAGAGGTTTTGAAGTCCTTTTATACAACTCAAAACCCTAACACATGTATGCATATCCACCTGGCCCAATACACATAGCCTAATATATGCATACAACCCAAAATTTACACATGCATGCATCGCCAGACGTCTGCCGCCCGCCGACTCACGTGACTAACCAGCCTTCGTGTGCACCGTTCTCTAGCCCGAACGTCCCGCATGACATCCTCGACCACTAGGACTTCGATTCCTCCTTGAACCTAGTCCCAAACCTCAGTTCCTCCATGAACCTAGTTCCGGTCCCGTCATCGACCACGTTCGCCCTCGAGCAACACCTGCACACGAATAAACAAATAACGCATCCGAACACAAGTCCACGACTTGACTCAAAGTCAATCCATGCAACCACTCACATGAGTGCATTGCATCAAACAAAATCCATCATGCTATCACCAGCATAATAATCATCTCAACATAGCACATGCATAAGCACCACACATGCTATAACCAAAGTCACTTTACAATGCCAATTTCACCATTCAACCAATTTTTCATCACATGATCTCACAAACTTAGCCTCCAGTAATTATTCAATCTCTTCTTTTATAGCATTGTATAAGGCCAGATTAAATCTCCGGGGAGACTGTTTAAATAGTCGATAACCTGATTTTATAGGTAGCCGATGTTCAACAAGCTATCTGCTTAAACCAGACATCTCATGGCACTCCCATGTAAAATAGTCTTTATAATTTCTAAGAATTTCAGCAAACTTTCTTTTATACTTTACATCTAATTTTGTACTAATAAAAGTTGATCTCTTCCTATCACCATCACCTATATGAACTTCTTTGAATAAGTCAGTCGACATGAACCCCTGGCCTAATTTCTCGATATCTTTAAAATCTTTGATGCCCTCATAATTATCCATTATTTGTCGATAACTCTGCATTTTGCCTTGTAAGGTCTTTACTGCATTTTTGGACTCCATGGTGTAAGGCTTCACTCGTCTAATCAAAAGTGCTCGGCCTTACATTTATTAGGATCAAAACTATCTTGTTTATGCAGATAAAATCATAGTTGTCCAAAGCTTTTCCCGACAAACACTCGGCCTTTTCATGCTACCAATTCACGTCGGAGCTGGCCATAGCAATATGAGCCGATGTATCGACTTGAACAACTTCAACCTCATCTCCATTCCATTGGACGAGTAACTGGTGCATAGTCGACGGTATACAACAGTTGGCATGAATCCAATCCCGTCCAAGTAGGACGGTGTAATTGCCCTTGGTGTCAACTACAAAGAAAGCAGTCAACAATGTCTTGCGACCGATGGTTAATTCCATCACCATGACACTTGTGGCCTCAGTGGGATCCTCTGTGAAATTGTTCAAAACTATGTTAGTTTTAATTAAATCCTTATAGGAATTACCTAACTTCTTGTAGGTGGTGTATGACATCAGGTTAACTGTTACTCCACTATTTACCAACATCCTTGAGATCGGCTTGCCATTAATGTACCCTTTCAAGTATAGTGGCTTAAGGTGCCAAAGACAACATCTTGAGCTCCTAAACAAAGTTGAGCAAAGGTTTCTGTAGCCGGTTCAGTCTTTATTTTGAACTCAGCTAGTAAGGTGAATACCATGTTGAAGTTCATAGGAGGGTATCATCCTGAATCATAGAGGAGTCTAGGTCGTCGGCTGTGTCCAATTCGTTTTTGACTGGCTCCTTTTTTTCTCTACTCCTTTTTAATAATTTTAATCAGTCAAAGCTCATTAAAAACGTGATCCCTTTGCTTTTCTTGCTTGGCCTCCCTAATCTCTTGAGTCCTTAGTCTTTGCAGCCATCTACACTAAGACAGACTGAGATCCGGGGACATCATCTTGGCTTATACTCAATCGGCTTGCATATTTTACCAACCAGATTTTCCTGAGCCTCAGAACTAGATTCGTCTGTCTTAGCCTAACTTGGCACATGAACCCTCTGATGTATCGGCTTCTCATAGGTTCTATGATGATAATCTGGTGTTAGACTCGATAGTCTATCTTTAGCCGATCGTCTCGTCCAATCGTCCTGGGGGTAGTGTTCCATTGGATAAGTGTATGCTGATGGCAGCACTATCCCCCTCTCCCAGCAGAATTGCCAAAAGGGGCATCGTTGATGAGTCATCTCCAAATTCTCTGGCCAATATAAATTACCTAGCCGATGTGCAGGATAACGCAGCCTGTTTCTCATCCTTTCGTACTTCTCCAGCAACTGAGAAAAAGTCAACTTAGGTCTACTTATCGGCGGCTGTGGTGGTGATTTCTCTGCCTTGTACCACTTACCGACTTATGATTCCCCCTTCAACTTTACAGTCCTAGAATCTTTCCCTTCATGGTCGGTTTCTATCTGTAATGAACCAATCGTAATCTTTAGGGTCTGCTGGCCATCTGAAGTTGATTGGATATCAACATGGCGAGCCGGCTTTGGTTGCTCATCTTGCATTGGCTCTTTCCCTTTCCTGAGTACTAGACCATGTTAATTGAAAAAGGGTTGACATCCATTTGCATTGTTGGCTCATCAGTAAATTTAAGCCAACCGTCTTTTATAGCCGATTGTATCTCTGTTGTTGAAAAATATTGCAATCGTTAGTATTATGAGAAAAAGAATGGTACCATTTGCAATACCTTCGCTTTTTTATCTCATTAGCTGATGGTATAACGTATCCTTTGGGCAATCGTCTAATCTTCTCTTGCAACAAAAAATCAAGAATATGATCACACTTGGAGACGTCGAATGCACATTTCACCTTCGACTTGTTCTTTGTCGACTTAAGCCAAGAACAGACCAAAAATTTTTTAGACCCTTTGACCCATTCACTACAACAGGAACACCCTTTTAACAACGGATACATAGCAACACATGATGTTATGCGTTGCAAGCAACAGGGTGGCAACACTTGCAAAGCGTTGCAAGCATCATCCGTAGGGTTAAACAACGGATACATAGCAACACATGATGTTATGCGTTGCAAGTAACAGGGTGGCAACGCTTGCAAAGCATTGCAAGCATCATTCGTGGGGTTAAACAACCAGTGGCAACATTTGTCAACACCTGGATGATTTTTCCCCAAAAATGGCAGTTCTGACAACAAAATTGTGGAATAAGCCCCTTGCAGCCAAATCCAGCAGTCAGATTACGTTGAATTTTTTTTCCATTTATTTTCAACGGTCCCACACC
Organism: Guadua angustifolia; assembly: GCA_036346375.1. NCBI lineage: Eukaryota > Viridiplantae > Streptophyta > Magnoliopsida > Poales > Poaceae > Guadua > Guadua angustifolia. Next base: position 84,774,379 of record CM070504.1, on the reverse strand, counting down.
ACTGGATATTTTTTTTGTTTTCCGACGCACATCGATTTTTTTTCCCAAATGATGAACCAAATGATTATTTTTTCGATGATTTCAAATACCGAGGCAGCCAAACATTAACAAAGCGTAACAAGCAAGATAGGTTGCGATGATAATTAAATTCAAAGATTGTGCGCCCGAGCTTTACTGGATGAAGAAACTGGGAACAAATTGTTCCTAAACCACATTTTTGCTCTTACAAGATCTACCTTCGATCATTACATGATCTATGCCTGAATGTTACAAACCGCACAACAAAAAGAATGCCGAAGGAACAGTACTCTTATGGGTTTGTTTGTCACATTCGAGCAAAGCAGAGCTTCATTGCTTTCTTTTTTGGTCAACTCGAGGCGTGGAGATTTTGCTACTGAGGGTCTCATATCACATCCAAGCCCTTCATGTTTGGAAAGAACATTCGTAGCTTCACATGGCAAAAGAGGGAAAAAATACGGAAGATCACTTGCAAGTTGCAATATCTATTGGTGTTTATATACAAAGATACAGAAGAGAGAACAGTGATCGGGGCCATATGCACAAAGGATCGCTTCAACAGACATGGACCAAGTTGTCGATTGCAAGATTGCTATGTTACATATACATGTACGATTGTTGTCCATATGATCAAATATACCAAGGTTTGTTCTCTTGTGTATTATTGTTACGCCCGTCTTCTTTTTTTGATGTCTTGCAAGCACCAGTTTCCCAAAGAGTCGCAGATCGATTGCTAGCAAGTGAGACAGACGGCAATCAAGTCCTCCGCATGAAGAAGTCATAGTCCGGATGCTTGTTGGCTGCTTTCGACGCCATCTTTCTCGAATATGCCCGTCCGAAAAATGGCAGCCACCTCCTCCAATGCTCTCACTTTTGTTCCACACTTTTGAGTTTGTCGACGGCAAGCGATGGATGGGCACGGGCGAGAAATTCCGTTGGTAAAACAAAGATTCCTCTGAAAGAGCATGTCGATGATCAAGAACGAAAAATGGCATAATGCTAAGACACCTTTTTTTCTCTCTCTGTAACTACAAACGTAAAAATTGCCCAAGATCCTTTTGCTCATGTAGCAGATAAAGGAATAACGCAGGTCACCTTAGCCATATGAAATTTGACAACAGATATACGTAGAAGTATCTAGACTGGCCATATGAAACTGTATTATTAGATTATGAAAAGAAGGTACCATCTTAACTGCTACGGTTTACCAATTTATATCTATATAGTTACAAAAATAATGGTCAAATTTTCATCTTGAGAATGTGAAAAGTCCACAACATCACGTATAAAAAATGAAGTACAAGACAAGAGATTCTAAATTCTAATTACATGTAGATAAGAATTAAGAGCCGTACATGTCTGACTATTTAGCTAAGCTAAAGCCACCTGACAATTGAAACTACAGAGGAGCCCAACAATAGAGGAAGCTAAATGGGACTCAAAAGTCACCAGATTGCACTTCACCCTGTCAATATTCAGTGGCAAGTGACAACAAAACAAGATGATATTCTATAATTGAGTCTTCACAGCTGGTCAAAAGTAGATATAACAAGTTGTATGTGTTTTAAGAGTATATTTTCTAATATAAAATGTCAGTTACTACATCATGACCACATACACTTTTAACAGTTAAGTACCGTATGAACTTTCGGAATGAGGATACACCGCTATCACATGGACAACTGAACTCATGATTGTGGACCTGATACACCGCTATCTTCCTTTCTCTAACCTTCTCCTTCAGGAATTCCTGTTAAAGAAATGCGGAAACAGCAAAGTTAGGAAGGAAAACTCATCAAGGTAATTATCATAGACTATGCAAAGTATCTCTAGTGACGACTGCCACGTAAATCATCGAATCTGCACCTTAAATTTCTCTTTCTCATCCTCCGGTAACACATCATCTTTAACTTTCTCATCAATAATATTGGCACAAGGCAAAATTGAAGTCACTCACAGAATGGCTAATATATTTCACCACCTACACCACACAGAGATGCAAGGAAGAAATGGAAATCCTCACCAAGTCAAGACAAACAAGGGCATCAACACTTGAGATTTGAGAAACAATGTTTGAAATGATGAGTATTGTTGGATAACAATTGGTATAAAATCACAAATTCAACATAATCCGATCAATCAGCATTCAACTTTGTGGTCATAACTGTAAGTAAACTAGCATTCTTGTTTAAACTAAATTAAAGATACACGCCCAGAATGTTACAAGAGTGTGACCATAACATGTTTGAAAAGAAGCACGCGTGCTTCAAGCTTACCGGCATAGTTTGCTTCATCTGTTCCATTAGGTGCCCATGCAGCCCATATAAGATTGCCAGGAGCCAGTATATCAGGTTTTCAATTATTAAAAAGTTATATTGAATCTAGTCTACAACATAGGTCATGGACAAGGAAACAACTCCCAATTCCTCAAATCATGAACCATATAAGTACCAGGTAAACAGTTGTTAGCAAAATAGTTAATGCCACATGCATTTTTCTTGTTATTTGTTGATATGGTTTGCGTTTGCGGTTACTCATAAAAGTATACCTTTGTAGAAACATCACTCTGGAAGAACAAGTTGTTCAGCTAACAGTTCACTGGTATGTGTGATTCTTCCTTTCCCAACAGTCTGTTCGTAATGTTTTAATTGCACTTTTCCAATTTCATTTAGACTATTTGAATGAATTTCATTTAGACTTCGAGAATGGTTGGAATATAAGATAGTAATAGATTTTGACAAGGTTGTTTGGATATCTAATCATTCCACTAGGCTGTAAAAATTCAGAACTTGATACTCTTTTGAACATTTGTTGGTCAGAGTCCTGTTTCTAATAACTGCTTTTAGGTTTCAAGATTTTGCCACAACCAAGTTGTATATAGTGCGAGGATTTCAGTTTGACTCTACATCTTGTTTCTATAGCCTTCTTTCTTGATTACATTCTTTTGTTCAAACATCACTGGTACAACCGAGCGCCACTCACAACTCAATAATGGTACACTTCGATCTTGCTTGCCATAACTATGTTAATACTATGTATATATTTATTCATATACTTGGACATGTGGATTAGGTTGGCACTCACGTTATATTGAAGAGCTGGAGGAATCAAAATAAGAAGGTTGCCTTAGGCACAATACTTGGTTGTGACCCAAAACATAAAGTTGGAGGTGTTCAGTTAGGTAAAGAATGTTGGATGGTGCGTGTCGGTCTTATTGTTGTGGCTGATGAACCACTAATACGACCATACAACAACTTCGAGGTTATTGGAGACGTAGGCAGCAATCCTATAGCATGGCCTTCAAGTTGTGTATGTTCTATCATGATACTTAACAGGGCATTGTTTTCCTAACTATTGCATTGAATTAAAGTATTCCAATTCCATTTGCAGATTGAAACAACTATTTGATCCCATCAGATGAATAACAACACGGGGATTTTGTTTTATTTGACCACAAGGTGATGTTTCTAACTTTGCTTGTTTCTAACTTTTACACTTCCTCTCAGTTTGAATATAGTACCTCGAAAATAATTAATGTTGGTTCGATTGACTTGCCCTGAATATTTTCTTTCCATTTTGTTTTCGGCTTTGGGACCAAAGAAGATGACTACTTGAGGATGTGAGGGCTTCCATTGAAATTAGTGCTTTGCTTCTCATTTACTTTGGATCAAGATCTGTCATGACTTTGATTTAAGAGGATTCCTTTGTATATATCTTGCTATCACAGCAAAAATGTTTGAACACAGATTATGTGATGAATTGATTTGTGGATGCTACTCTATAATGTGAATATTTGTTTTAATATAGACCGATTTGTGCTTATTTCCTATGTGTGTGCCTTGGATGATCTCGAAAAGTTTCAAATGCGCATTAAGATCTCTGCATATATTTATTTGGCTCCAAATAAATATTAATTATTTTTTCCAATGATTAATTTCTTGCAATGCAAATAAGCGTTGCCACAATTCGAATCTAAATGTTGCAACAAGCTTTAGAGGTAAGCTGCCCATGGGCGGCACAAACGCATGTAAGCGTTGCTGTAGCCCATAAATATCCGTTGCAATTTTGCAACAATTATTAGTAGGGTTTTCCAACGCATATATAAGCGTTGCAATAGCCCCTAGCAACGGCAGCATAGGCAACGCATAATTATGCGTTGGTATAGACCCTAGCAACGCATATATGGACTTTTAGCAACGCATATATGCGTTGCAAAAAGGGGTGTCCTTTTGTAGTGATTTGGCTATATTTATTTCTATATCTTCATCTTCAGAGGACTCACTTGAACAGTATTCTGCCATATTTACCTTGGCCTTTTCTTTATCTTTATTATTATTTAACTTGAATTTATCCATGAATCCTCTATTGTCTGGAAATCGGCTTTCTTGAGCCGACAACCTATGAAGCAGATGGCTCAGATATATAAACTCTTGTCCACCAAATTTTTCCCTTAGTGGAGGAATTAATCCCTGGAAGGCTAAATTGGTTAACTGATTATCAGGCAAGATAGAACTAAAACACCGATTTCTAACCTCTCTAAATCTCTTAATATAATCTGTTACCGACTCTCCAAACTTCTGATAGGCAAAATTAGATTGGAAATCCTGAACTCTAGACTATCGGAGAAAAAGTATTCGTGGAATCAGCTTTCCAAATCATTCCAAAAATGGACCGAATTTGGAGGTAAACTTGTGAACCAAGTGAAAGCTACCCCTGATAATGATAATAGGAATAGCCTAATCTTGAGCCTATCGGAATGAGCGGCTTCGCCACATTACGCAATAAATCGTTCGACATATTCAAGTGTGGTCACAGAGTCATCTCTAGAAAATTTGGAAAAATCATGGATCTTAAAGTTATTTAGATACGGTATACGATCAGTGTAATCAGGATATTGTCTATAGTCGATAACCTTACCTTTCGGCTGTATGTCGAATTGATCTCACAACACAGAAGAAATTTGGTTGGCCCAATTAATATTATTAGCCAATGTGACATTAGAGTTTTGTTAATTATGATCATAACTAGCATTTTGCGCCCCCTTAAGCGTAAGCTTGGGTTGTCTATTAGGCTAGGTTGATGTGTATTGGGGAAAGTGCTTCTATCCATTGTTCCTCCTAGCGGTCAACTCCGGCACTAGGACAAAAGGTTCCAAGTAAGTTACCACCTTGTAAGAGGCCAGATTCCTAGGTGGAATCAACTCAGTATTGTGTGGGTACCTATTCGATTCAATCGGTTGTGGGCACGATTACGGAAACGCTTAAAACGGAGTTGACGGTGGAAAACTAGCCGACGCATCTAGTTTCGCGGCATCAGTATATGCTTGGTAATGCACAACGCCAGGAGGATGAGAATCTTGTGGCAATATCACAGTACGGTTGGGTTAGCATCAATGATGGGCTTGCAACCGATGGCGTTGGGTCAACCATCGTGCTTTGAGTATTCTATGCCACCGAGTAAACAGGATAACTCAGTAATGTTTGTAGTGGATCGAGCAGGCTCCCAAATGAAGCTAACTCTTGAGCAATAGTCTTAACACTATTGGCTATAATTGGCTTAAGGGTTGTAACTAAAGCCGATGACCGGTTAACTAAAGCGTGATGTATAAATTGATTAATCATAGCCGATAGTTCCGCCTATGCAGGCATGTATTGACTTACCGAGCTATTCGAAATTCCTGCATCGCTGAGAGCATTGATCGTCAGTAATGCGGTCTTCTGGGTGATGCCGCGTCGGGTTTTCTGGTAGCAACCTAACATCAACTCCTCTAGAGCAGCTTTTCGATCTTCAATTTTCTTGTGTTACTCTGGCATTAGATCGTCCAATGTAGGGACGATTATAGCTTCCGTGTTGAGGTCGGATAGCGGAATCGTCTTACCAGTCGTAGACATCTTCTTGTCGCACCGAGCATACCAAGAGTATGTTGACGTCAAAAACTTGAAGTAGAGTTTATCAGCAACAATACACCAGACGAACACGGGTTCTGTGGTTCAAGGCGTGCTAACTGATTTGATTCTGCAATCGGTAAGGAAAATATAAAATACGCTCAAAACCGATCTCGTAGAACAATCGGCTTAGATCTAATCAGCCAAAGGCCGATTAAATCAAAGGTAATGATAAGTCTAATTAGCCAATTAGGGCTAATCAGAGGATAAAGGTGGACTAACTCTAAAAAAGACGATGCGTAACAAGATCAGAGAAAATCAAACCTAATTGGCGTAACAAAAGATAATCAACAATCGGAGATGCGCAACTTTATTGATCAAATTAAATTACAAGAGAATCTAAATTATAAAAACTACTCCTAGTCGACAAGAAAATAAAAAAAAAGTGTATTCGTTGATTGGATTGTCCCTTTTTGCTTGCCTATGATTATCTTTTATACCTATCGGCCGATCGTATCATTTTTCAACACGTTGCAAAACATGATCCGTATCGATCTTAATCCAGACGGCTTTTCCTAAAATAGTAATCATAACCAAAGATCTCGGAATCTTTTCATATCACATGTCGGCTATGATACATCAATTTTATCCTGACAATTTTGACCACACCTGCTAAATCTTAGTGCAAACACATCTCTTCCAAATTAACAAGATCTGCACATATATATTTCAGTAAGTGACTAAACAAGCATAATTGGAGGTGGTTCCAAATCTTTCTAAGAGCTGCGTTATCGCGCATGTGCTGGATGAATTGGATGTTTGCCTATGTATATGAACAAGTGGAAGAGGATTGTGTACATTTAAATACAGAGAGAGATAGTAGCTAGGATGGACATCTTGTGCATTCTAGTGCGACCCATTCGTCCTTGTGGTAACAAAGAAATAACTGCATGCATGGTGGTGGACCATGTTATTACATTCGTCATACAAATTGAAACAAGAAGAGGAATGCATGTATTTATTTATGACTAACCAATAATTCAACAGACATAACACCCCATTATTCTACTTATTTAGCTCAACTCATCCGTTGGAGTTCTGTTTGACAAGACTGTGGCTTATCAAAATAATTTTTACTTGGGAGGTACTTCTATGCATCACTATTTTAAAGTTACACAAATATTATAACATAAATGAATAATGTATGCTGATTACTTGCCCCTCTTCTCTTGCTGCAAGTTTTATACAATTTGTATATATTGGGATGGAATGAATAGAAGCACTACTACTCTTTTTACTTTCGGATATAATAATTAGTTGTGTGCATCTTCATTTAGTTGTAATAGGGAAATCTTACTGATCAAATTATTTAAGATTGTTGTAACTAATTAAGTAGATTCCGCGCTTTTAACTACACGTACGTACTGTTTCAGATTTTATAGCTTGGTGTTGCAACTGAAAACAAGTAGCCTCAAACAACCCATATTCATATATATGGAATTAATTGGTTCTTTTTTATTTCTATTAACGAGGTTAGTTGATTGATTTGACTGTTAATGCATCTTGTTGGTCGTTACACAAGCAAATCGCGCGATGGATCAACGAGTAGATTAAGGTGTACTTACTACGCTCCATGTATGCGCAAACAAATATTCTAGCAATTAAGGGAGTTAGTCGGAGATATATGGAGGATAGGTAGGAGATGATGCACATGCATGCGGGGCAGCAAAGTCGCTGAGCTGATGTGATCGATCAAGCGACAAAGAAACTTGGGGCGGTAGGAGAGCGTACGTACGTTCTAGCCTATCACCAGTGGTCTCCGGCCGGTCCATTGGCTCATCCCCTTGCTGGGGTGGGGGGGCCTGCGGAGGCAGCAGGCAAGCAGCTTTTGATGGATTTTCCCCCAAAACAAACAAAATCCCAAAGCATCCAACTGTGGCCCTCTCGTCTCATGGCAGCATCCATCGACTCACATCCTCGATTCGTGCAATGGCTGGCTGTTAATTCGTTTCGAGGATACGTAGAGGTTTCTGCAAAAACCTAAAAAGCTATCAAGTGGAATTATCCTTCCCTAACATACGGATCGAAGCCATGAAAAGTGGTGGCCTGTACATGTTTGCTGAAGCCAATCGATAGGACTTTCAGTCCCCTAGCCTGGTGTGATGTTACTACGTACTGCTTATTAGAGGCGGTCACACTACTGTAAATTAAAACTGAGGCACCAAGCAAATTGTGTTGCTTTGCATATCTGCATCTACAGTATGGCTTGGCTGTAGATTGGAGGAGCCTCCCTTCCAGGTACCAGGGCTCAATAGCTAGCTCGCCACCAAAGACAAATGGGCCAGGTAACGATATTTCCACTAAAGAATGTGGACCTAGCTATAATTTCAAAGCATATTCAGTGAGGACCTGTCTAAAGACTGTCAGGGACCGACCATCTTCGCGCCCTCAAGAGTTTGAGAAGCTAAGTGAAACTCTACTGTCATCAATTTTGCCATCAATTTCTAAGGCTTGTTGGAGAGGGTATATATATATATATATATATATATATATATATTAGATGTATATATACAAGTACCACTGAGAGAAACACATCCTCTAATTCCGAAGTCATAAGCGGAATAATACCTTTTTTTTATGAAGGAAGATTTTATTAATTTCAAGAGCAGCGGAATAATACCTTACAAAGAGCAACATTTGTAAGGAAACATCAAAACTGGAAAACAGACACTCTGGCAAGGCCAAATGCTACTTAAGAAGCACAAGGGCATTCAGGTTTAATATACCTTCAGCATTGCACTATCTTCGCTTCGATGATCAATGAAAATGCTCAGGTAGCTAGATATCCTCTCCCCCCAATATAACTGACCTAAAAAAAATTCACAACAATTTCCCACTTCCAAGTCTTAATTTCCTAGCTAATTTGTAACGATAATAGACAGCATAGAAAGTGTTCTACAAGCGATCGAGCGTGAGCTCGAGTGGCCAGCATCGTCGTTTGCATGCTCGCCCGCCCGGGTTTGAGCCTTGGCTCGCCCGGGTGCGCGTAGGGCCGGGTACAGTTGCGGTTGTGTGCGTGGGCATGTGTGTGTGGGTGTGTAACTGTAGTTCGGCTGTTGTTCTCTCCTTCTATACTGAATGTTAGAGCTCCTGGCTAAAAATTCAAAAAAAGAAAAGAAAAGAAAGTGTTCTACAGGAGTTCTTTTTATAAAGGGCTAACGCACTGAGCTTCTTGAGTACTAAAGTCAACTATTTAATTATGCATAGCCCAATGTTGATGAGCGCCACTTCCTCGAAAGTAACTAGAGTTCCTAATTTCTTATTTCAGACGTTGTCCTGCCAACAAAATGCTACCGTGCTCCATCATGCTACACTTAGTTCGCCATGTAATTGATTGCATTTATCATATTTGGCAGCTGCACATAAACTAGATGCTATATGTATGCCATAAAAAACAGAGATAAGAACTACAAGTTTAGGGACTAGTTTATGGAATTATTCTCGGATCACCAACAAGTAGTGGAAGGATAGCAGGTGAGCTCCAAGCTCATGCAAGAGCGTCACTTGATCCAAGAATTCATCGAAGCCACCAGCTCCAGGAACTCCAGCTAGTAAAACAACCTCCATTCATGTTCAGATAGTGCATCCAGAAGTAGAGTTTGTGACTACGGCTCAATCTGCAAAATACGTTTATAACACACAAGGATTTTATGAATATATGCTGCCAACTTGCTATTAGTTAGCAAGTCTGTAATAGTAAATAAAAAAAGATCAAACTAGGTGTAATCATGCCCATTAATGCATTGGAGGAACACCTTTTTTTTTAACAAACATAGTGTGCAAAATATACAACTGTTGCACTTTCATGAACGGAAGCCTTACTGGAAGTCTGGAACAAAAGCTGAAATGCCTATCTGTCGCATATGAATTATGAAGACTTATTTGGACAAGAACATCTCATACAGCCAATGATTTGGCTATCAGTTCTTGGTGCGGATCAGTAGCCACCTTCACCCACTGATGTCAACATAATTGAAAGTTGTTGGCAATTAGCATGGAGCACTGCGATTTTTTCCAAGAGCAAACGGTAGAAATTAAGCAAATAGTCAGAATGCAAAACGGGTACCAAATGTATGGATTTCTGATTATGTAACAGAGGTTGACAATAGTAACCTTTTTGGGAATACCGAGATACATCCCATTTCAAAGCAAAGTTGCCAAGATTGATATCTGTTTCCATGGATGATGAAAATTTTATGCTGTCGTAAAACATGATCCTAGTAGTGTTTGTCATCAGTGACAACGAAGAAACAAGAGGAGGATTCTGAGAAGCATGAACATTTACATATGGCCATTGATTTTTCCTAAGCTCATCGATTGATTCTAAGGCCACGCAAAAAATTAACAACATTATTTGATAAATATATGATACATTAGAATTTTCACTTTGTTAAATGCACACTTCACAGTAAAGTTAACATATACAAACTAATTACTAGTTACCTTCCTTTGTGCAAGACGGCAACAAGAATGCATTATAAATTCATATATAGGCCCCCAACGATCTTCAGCAAGTTTGCTCAAGCTTCTATGTTGGCCCTGCAGCACTGAGTTGGCAATTGCCAATCAACTACATGTTTCTTTAGATTCCAGAAGATTAGAGCTCTGCAACTGTTTCACAGATCCACCAACATGGACGGAGTAGATGACCCTCCATACCAGGTCCCTCTAGAACCTAAACAAGATATTTGAACTGCATGTAAGGATTCTATAACTACTGTTTCAAGAAAGGATTTTTTTTTTGTAACCAAGAAAGGATTCTATAACTAATCCTCACTGGTCAACCAGATCATGGCCATACTGAGGTCGCGAAACACCAAATAATTTAGCAGCACTGCTGCCAAATGGCTTTATTAATGAAACATCAGCATGTTCATTTACAACAAGAACTAGCACGGGAAGTGGTTACAACATTTTCACTTCCACATGGTACCAGCATTAGCATCAGTCCGACCATAAGTACTATATCGGCACAGCCAACTACTAATACAATACTGTGCTGGTATATACAGTCGACTAGCGGATCTGGTGATGACACACTCAACAAGCTTATATAAAGTCAAGGGGAAGGATAGACATTAACCATAACGTGACTACATGAGGCAAATTGAACAACTTGCAATGGACAGCTGAGGACACAAAGCAAATTGAGTCTTCTCACGATCCCACATGTGTTTCAGTACAATATCTGCTACTACATATATCTGGCAAGCGATTCCTTTCAGCTAGCTGCTATAAGCTGTAAAGAGAGAAGACATTCAGCACCCAATTAGAAGTACTTTACTACTAAGGTTTCTGAACGTAAGTTTGCACCAAAAAGTTTTGTTTAGCTGTTATTAATTTGTGGAGTTCTTGTCTCTGAAATGAAGGATTAATTAGCATGAAAAAGAAAGAAACTAATCACTACGTTCTCTCTCTTTTTTGTAAGCAAATAACCTCAGAGAAGAACTAGTAAAGTTGAACTAGCTAGAGCTCAAATGACATTGCTGGTACAAAGTATATTGATGGGTAAGAAAATATGGTATTTCTGCAGTGTACCAGCCGCGGAGGGTATTTCTGGAGAAATTCCATTATAGCGTACTCGCATAAAGTAATTGCAGTACTAACATCAAAACTACTGCATGGCTACTTTTCGTTGCGCTATACAATATATGTACACTTTGAGCAAAAGCATGCACCAGCTCAAGAGAAGATCTTGTCCAGTACCCCACTATTGCTAGAAGATTGTTCCAGACATGAGAGGTTAACAGTTCCAAGATAGCAAAGAAGAGATGCAACAATCGATGCGGTCATGGCAGCTGAGCTGACGAACTAAGTCCAGTTTTGGCTACTACAGGTTTGCTTCTTTCTGCATACATTGTGCCATTGGAAACTCTGAGTTAAATGTAACTGAGGAGAGGAGAGTGGAGGCAATGGAAACAATACCTCTGGAGTCTGGAGTAAGAGGAAGACCGCGTGCGTGCTTTAATCTGCGGAGAAGAGTAATGGGAATGTTCAAGAAGCTTATCTAGGGAGGAATAATCAATGCATCCAGGATATGCTACAATAGTAAGACACGCTAGACAGGACCAAATATTGCACATGATGAGTTCTTAAGGTTGGGTTTCCTCATTTGCAAGGAAAATTGCAATTTATATACCACCTGTTGTTTAATGTCATTAGTTCGTCGCAACCACGTAC